>OLKM01000676.1:0-105000 GCA_900291075.1 Melanogrammus aeglefinus
GCTCGTTTGGGTAGCTGGGAGGCGGGCTGCTTACCAGAAATTTGAGTATCTCACTCAAAAAATCATGTACAGACTTATTTTCAGAGTTTGTATGTGTGTGGCGAGCACCAGAGCACCCGAAACAAACACCCCAAATCCAGAAAAGGGTTGTTTTCATATAGTTTATTGTCCCGCTGGTTAAGTCCGATGGTGGGTCGTGTTTTCAGTGTGGTATGTCTCATTGATTTTATGGCTTAGGGTGCATAGAGGGCGCGGAGTGATGATCGCGCAGGTGGTATCTGCTCAATTCTGCTCCCCTTGTCAGATTTGCTAACCGTGGGTAGTGCGAGCTCGATAGCGGTAGGTCCATTTAAAATTCATGCTACCCATCAGAAAATGCTACCTTACGTCACAAGCGTGACATAAGGCGCATGTGATCTGTAGAACAATCGCCTCTTATCAAATAATGCTCCCACTGCAGAATCACATTATTTTGCACCACTACTCACCCTATGTACACTGTCAACCCGGTCTCACGAAAATATGTGACACTGGCAGGTTATTTTAATCTATTGTTCGTGATCAGGGACACGTATTTTTTCAAAATTTTCGTTGTTCAAAAAGCCACCAAATTTTCAAACTGTTCATGCAACGTTCCCGCTCGGACACTGCGACGTTGCGAGGCATTGTCTGGATAACTAACAATATGACAGCTTTTGCTCCACCCATTTTCTACTTAAAATAGTCTGTTGATAACTTAACAATTACGACAGCTTTTTGGCCACCCATTTCTACTTTCGCCTCTTCTGATTCTTGAGAGAGAAATTCCATGTGACAATTCACGGATATATTTAAATGCAGGTGCCGATGCTCTGGCTCTGTAGGGCCAAACGGTAGAAGGAAACTAAAGGGTAGCTGCCTTTCATCTGTCTTTTATAGAATGGTATGTCTTTGATGTTTATTGCTACCTAGCCATCTATTGATCTTTTAGTCTCTTGGCTATGTTGAATGAAAGTCCGCCGGTCGAGTGCCTCACTAAAGTCCAGTATCGATGACGGACCAGTTGCCATGACAGTTTGAAAATTGTGCTTCTTTGACACGAAAATTTTTGGAAAATACGTGTCCTTGATCTACGAACAAGTAGATTTTTAAAACTAACGTGACATGTGTGTGCCACGTATTTTTCGTTTGAGACCGAGTTGACACTTGCATGAATTATGGGGAGACCCCATATTTGAGCGTTTTTAAAACGTCTTTATTTAAGATTGGAAGGGTAAGTAGCGTATGTGGATAGACCAATCGCCTCTATGCAAATAAAATGCCTTCCAATTGCAGAATCACGTATATTTATACACTCACCCTTTGTACATGTGATAACGTTAGTTGAAGATTCCCAGCCGGGTACAGTATGGCAATGTACGCTAATGTAAAAAAAATAAACACAAAAAACCCATTCAATAATCAATTAAGCGCTAAATAAAATAACTCAAACAAGAAAAGTGTAGCCAAAGTTATTGTTAAACTTTTATATATTTGTGAATTTTAGCATTCTGTCGTGTGTATATATGCAATAGATTAATAATTTTATTCAAAGATCCAATTTTTCTTGCGGACTATCAAGCCATCCGGGAATGTTCCCAGAGACAGCGCATGGAGTCAAACGATTGTTCCATTTTCCTTCCATAGCTTTACAAACACAAGTATTTTAGAATTATATAACACGGATAAAATATCGGGGTGGCGCTTGGTCTACGAGGCCTAAGCAAAATTACAAGCTCTAGTCCCTTAACAACGACTTGCTTCCCCTACTTTATGGTCTAAAAGTCTCGTGGAACTTACAACGTTCTTTCTGCCCTGGCCTTTTAACACCGTAATTCACCCTGTTTAAGTAAGTTTTGCTAGCGTATTTTGGCCGCCAAGGCTACTACATCATGCTAATCCGCATCAGCTTAACTGCCACGAGTGGAGGAGCCTGCACTTTTCACAAGCAAACATGGAGCCTTCGATAAAAGGAGCAAAACTGAAGGAAAAGAGATCAATGCGCCGGACTGATGTATGCGGTTTTTGGTATTACCTATCTCTTCCAAGACCACATGGCTATAGCTATGCAGCTACAGCTTCGACTTGCAGCTAACCCGACCATGGCTATGCTCACGCCCCATGTCCAACGGCCGCGCAACAGTAAGCCACGATTTGCTTATTTTTTCGCCCCGTTTAGCCCAGATTCTGGGACCCCAATTACACATGTCAGACAAAAGGAAGAAAGCAGCAAGCATGAAATGTCTCTGCATGAGTTGCACAGAACAACATCGTTGGGATGATCTCAACAAAAATTAATGAGCGGGCAGATAACCTGGAAAGCATGATTAACCATAACACAGTGAGCATTGACGCCCTGAAGAAGTCTATTGACTTTGCATTTGCGGAGGTTGATTCTTTGAAGACCGACATGAAGGTGGTTAAAACTACTACTGAGCAGAAACTTTCAGAGTTAGAACTCAAACTCAATGACGCTGAAAGATACCAACGAAGATGGAACCTCAGGCTCCATGGCGTCCCGGAGGAGAAACAGGAGGACATCAAGGCCAAGGTCATCAACATCTGCTGCTCCACGGTGCCTGACGCCCATGCAAAGATCAGAGAGGACCAGGCCATCGTTCCACCGGCCTTGGCCAGGGGTAGCAGGAGAAATATTGAGGAGATCCAGGACGACCATCATCCGCCTTCACAAACAGATCACGCAGGGACCCTCCTGCTGCGGGGAAGCCGGCGATTGAAGACCTTGCGAATACCCGTACAAAAGAATAAGTGAGGTTTGACCGAGGATCTGTACTTCTGCGGACAAAAACTTAATGGAGACAAAGCTGTGGCCCGATTAAACAAGAGCTCCCCAAGAAGGAAGGTGAAAAAAGCACGACTTGCAGGAGCGTTCTCGAGTGTATAACTCGACCTGCGAAAGGAGGTACGTGTCCATCTTTTTGCCCCCAAAATAAACACGTCCCAGCCCGGTCTCAAAATGGGACACATCCTCCTAAGCATGATGCATGCCTTGAACTAAGAAGAAGATATTGAATTAAGAAGAGAAATTCTAGACACCTTCAGTTCTTAATAACTACAGACCATGTTCCAACCTTCTTTATTGCGAAATTAATTGGAAAAAATAGTTTTTATTCACAACTGAGTTGAGTTCCTGTCAAATAACCACTGCCTTGATCCTTTTCAATCTGGCTTTAGGTCAAATCATAGCACAGAGACGGCTCTTATTAAAGTTTTAAATGATATTCGCCTTAACTCAGACTCATAGAGAGCATCAGTGCTAGTCTTACTCGACCTCAGCGCAGCGTTTGACACAGTGGACCATGCCATTCTTCTCCATAGACTGGAACACTGGGTTGGGCTATCAGGCACAGTTTTAAACTGGCTTAAGTCATACCTTGAAGACAGAAGTTTCACTGTGACTATTGGTAACTGGTCCTCATCTTCCACTCCACTAACATGTGGTGTCCCCCAAGGGTCCATCCTGGGTCCTCTACTCTTTAATCTGTACATGCTGCCACTTGGACAGATTATTCGAAAGTACCAGATTTCATACCATAGTTATGCAGATGATACACAAATTTATCTATTTCTGTCACGCAAAGGACCCAACCCCACTTTCAGGTCCCTATATGGATGTGTCAGAATTTTCTCCAGCTTAACCAACGAGAAACGTGAAGTGATTTTATTTGCAACCAAAAAAGGACAGGCTTGATACTAACGTCTAACTACTTTCAAAACAAAGGACTACAGGTTAAGACCACTTGCCTGTAAAAAACCTTTGGAGTCCAAATTGACAGTGACTCACTTTTTAACAGCCATATCAAGTCAGTTTCTAAAATCAGCCTTTCTATCATTTAAAAAACATTTTCAAAAATTAAGAAATCTTTCATGACAAAATCAGATCTGGAGAAGCTCATTACATGCCTTTATTTCTAGCAACTTGACTACTGTACCACACCTAAAAAAAAAATATCAGGCAGCTCCAGGCTGATCCAGAATTGCAGCTGCTAGGGGTCCTTATGAAAGCTAAGACGGTCAGCTACCATCCATTACACCCCTACTCAACCACAACAACCACTAAAAACTTTACACTGGCTCCCCTGTCAGTCAAAGAATAGATTTTAAAGTATTTGTTGCTTCGTTTTTAAATCACTAACTGGAATGGAAGGGCCAACCACTTATCTCGTAGACACTTCTTAAGAAGCACCTTCTTACAAAATGTTTTGGCAAAATTTGAGTGTCCTATTTATCTCCCTGTACGTTCTTGCTTGTCTTGCTTGTTCGCCTCTATTGTCCTCCATATTTTTCTGATCATTTATTGTAAACTGTTGTGTAAAGTGACTTGCTATTTGATTAATTACTGTAATTAACTTTGTAAAGTGTACCGAGACCATGTTGCACCATGGTGATTCTACACTTTAAATAAACTAAACTAAACTAAACCTCCTCCAATACCACACCCCCACTAGACCTCTTAGATCTCAAGACCAACTGTTTTTAACAAAACCAACTGTGAGAACCAAAAGCGGTGAAGCTGCCTTTAGTTTTTATGCTACTCAGCTGTGGAACCAGCTGCCAATTTCAATCAGAACTGCACCCTCTATTGACAGTTTTAAAACCAGTATCAAGACCCATCTATTTTCTGTTGCCTTTTCTTAGACTAATTTTCTGTTTTATATGCTCTCCCTTATGCATAACCCTTTATTCACTTTATTTATGTTTTTTTTTATCTGATTTTATACATTTTAATATTTATATTATGTCTTGTTCTTCCTTTTATTATGGAAAACACTTCATTGTATTTGTGTGTAAAGCACTTTGGGTTGACATTGGCATGAAATGTGTGCATATATAAAATAAAATTTGCCTTGCCTTGCCTTGCTTGAACTACCACATCCTCCTGTTTTTCACCTAAGTGCCTGAGCATTTATTACCTTTTTGTGGGTAAGGCTTATTTTATCTCTTACTTACTGTTAAAAGGTTTGGGAGATGGTTTAACACTGTTACTTAGAATATATTTTCTTTTATTAAGGGATAGAAATTGTTCGCTGTAATTTCATAGCACCTTTCATTGTTATACTGTCTTTTTCTGTTTTTTCTCTTAATGCCAGGGGGTTGAGACAGCATGTTAAACGAAAGGCTTTATTCTTATTTGCAAAGCAGCAAAAAACAGACTTTTCTTTTTTCCAGGAAACGCATTCAGTTATAGATGATGCGTCTTTATGGAAAGCACGGGGTAGAGATGACATTTGGTTCTTGAATGGTACAGAAAGAGCAGCTGGTGCTGCCACTTTAAAGAACTGTTTCTGGGAACTGGGAACTGTTATGGGAATATTTTACATTCTAAGGGTGACCCAAATGGTCATTACTTTATTTTGATTGTTGACATAAATAATAGTGTAATTTTACTCGGCAATATTTATGGGTATTAATATTATATATATATAAGAGAAAGACAATTTATTTGATGATTTGGAAATCCACATTTTACATTGGTTGTCGAAATATCCAAATTTATTAATATTAATGGGAGGTGACTTTAACATAGCATTAGATAGTTTATTAGATAGATATCCTCCTCGAACTAACAATTCTATGGCTTTCAACGTGACACACTTTATGCTGAAATTCAACTTGAAAGATATATGGAGAGAAAATAATCCTGGAATGAGTTCATATACTTGGAGTAATAAGGCTTGTACTAACTGTTTAGACAATAATGACATTAAGGTCAATATTCTTACAACACCCCTAACTGATCACAAAGCTATCTCAATAAATATTTCACAGAGAGTGGGTTCATATTGGAAATGAAATATCTCCATCCTAATGCACGAGGTTGTGATCAAAACGGTTCAGTCTTTACTTGAACGCTTTTTGCATAAAGCTTTAGTTGATAAAAGATTTAGTAGTAGTTGGGAACTTTTTAAATTTGAGGTGTCAAAATTTTAAGAGCATACAGAAGTTCTAGGTAAAAATAATATCAGTGATAACACAGATTACACAAAAAACACCAGAAAATTTAACTGAATGTGAAATTGAGTCTTAAATAAATATAAATAAATATACATAAATTGGATGAATTATAGAGAGGGAAGGTGGAAGGGGCCTTTGTAAGAAGTAGAAGAAAATGGCTTGAGGAAGGGGAGCAGAATAGTGCAAAAAACAACTCAATACAGAAATGGAATATTGATGATGTTATTACAGATGGCCCTAAAAGAATAGCTCTGTATTGGTCTAATTTCTATAGCAAATTATATCAATCAAATTACAGTGAGGAGTCCACCCTCCAATTCTTAGATTCTCTCACTGACACCAAAACAATTGATAACGACCAATCAGATCAGACTTCTGTGACAGAGACCTATAAACACTAGGGGAAGTTAAACTTGCTTATTGGACATCTCTCAACCTCAATAATAATAATAATAAGTCCCCTGGAAACAGACGGTATCACCTCTGATTTTACAAAGCATTCTCTGACCAACTTGCTCCCTTCCTCCTCGGGCACTTTTAGAATGTAGATAATGAAACCCTCCCACCCACATTAGCTCAAGGCCTCATAACTCTTATCCCAAAACCTAGGAAAGATCAACTCCTTATTTGCAAAAAGGATTAAAACTGTTTTGGATCATATTATCGATGAGTGCCAGTCAGGTTTTATAAGACACAGACACATTTCCAATAATGTCAGACTAGTTCTTGACTTAATTGAATATTCATATTTATGTTTAGATGAAAGTTTTATTCTTTTCTTAGATTTTCAGAAGGCTTTCGATACAATTGAGCATAAATTTATCTTCCATGCCTTAGGGAAATGCGAGATGCGCATGTGCAGAACCACGAGGCAGCAGAATTTGATGGGTAGCAGAAATTGGCAGAATACAAGCAATAATTGCTTACGGCCATACCACCCTGAGCACGCCCGATCTCGTCTGATCTCGGGCTCGGGACTGACACGGCTCCCTTATATTAGCTGACCCGAGATTGGTAGGCCTACATACCAATCCCTCAAATATCGGCGGGCGTGTTTACATATCAAATCAACAAAATATGCATCAAAACTGGTCCAAACAAACATATCTTAAATTAATTAAACTACAACACCTTAGTTAATATTCGCGCGTGCATACCCGCCACTACTTACAAAGTATATGTTCCAACAAAGATAATTGATTTTGCGGAGACGCAACGACGTCACTCGCGCACGCCCCGCACCATATACCTGTCCCCAGTCGGGCGCGCGCTTCCTCGAAGCCGCAGGGATCGCACAGCTGACAACGGCGGTGTGCAGTTCTCCTTTTTACCACTCAATAAGCAAACCCGCCCCACAATCGCATAATACCCCAAACCCCGACAATATGCAGACAATATGCAGAAACTTGATTACGGGTTCATCTTGCATGTCAGATAAATTCCCCGGTGCGGCCTCAATACGGACGCGTGAGGACGCGCCAATAGCCGCGTCATCACAAGCGCCCACTGTTTTGGAGAATTTAAGCAACATACAGACACTGACAACGTCTCTCCAAACTGTATTTGTGAAACATGTGGACAGTGTAGTGACGCTGCCAGCAGGGAGCAGCAGAGAGCTTCCAAAAGAAGGGGTTAGTTCACCTGGGGAGGAAGATAGCTGGCCTCTTTCTAGACAAATCCTTGTATTTATTGAATTGCTTTTCTTTTCGTGTGTGTAGTTTGCGGACGAGGGGGATCCGTTTCCAGAGCTCGGACTGTCGGTGGATCAGACCGGACTGGTGAGACCCACGCGCCTCTCCAAGTCCAGGATGGAGTTACAGTTACTTTCAGGGAAAAGCATATATAAGTACTATGTGGTGGCTACACACAAACACAAAGAGCAATAGGAAGGACGCGGTGGGGAAGGAGCGGCTGCAGGGCGGTGTGCCTGTGTGGAGGCTCTTGTACAAGCCTCCCCTTAACAAGAGGACAGGGTCCTGCAGTGGAGTATCCTGCAGGGGGCTCTGGCTGTCAATAGTTTCACTGGAAATATCAACGGTGTCCGAGAACTGTCCATTCTGTGACGAAATTGAGAATCTAGTCCATTGCCATTTGGACTGTCACAGACTGAGAGTCCTTTTTCATATTTTAAAAGCTGTGTTGTTACATTGCGGAGAGGTTTGGTCAGAGGCTGTTTCATCTTTGGTGCTGGTTACGATAAGGAACATTCAAAGCAATGGTGTTTGTTGAACTTTGTGGTTGGGCAAGCCAAAATGGCTGTTTACAAAAGCAGGATGAACCAGGTAGAAGGGGAGGCAGGTCTTGGGCTGGCAGAGGTGTTTGGGGTCCTGGTGAAGGCCAGGGTCAGGGTGGACTTCAGGTACCACTCTTTAATGGGCACACTGGAAGAGTTCAGGGACCTATGGTGCTTCACTTCTGCAGTATGCACTGTGCAGGAGGGGAAGCTCTTTTTAAACTGTGTGTTTTAATGACTGTGTTTATTTAGTTATTTATTATTTATTGCTGTCTAATCTAAAGTTTTTTTCTTTGTGTTAAAAGGTTAATTATTGAAGAAAAAAACAGTGAATAGATTTTTTTTCAAAAATCAATTATTTTTTCAGTCTCTCTCTCTGTCTCTGTCTGTCTCGCTCTCTCGCTCTCTGCTCTCGCTCTCTCTCTCTCTCTCTCTCTCTCTCTCTCTCTCGTCTCTCTCTTCTCTCTCTCTCTCTCTCTCTCTCTCTCTCTCTCTCTCTCTCTCGTTATATATCTATCTATTCATCTCTATTTATGTATCTCTATCCATGTCTTTCTCTCTCTGTCTCTCTCTCTCTCTCTCTCGTTATATATCTATCTATTCATCTCTATTTATGTATCTCTATCCATGTCTTTCTCTCTCTGTCTCTCTCTCTCTCTCTCTCTCTCTCTCTCTCTCTCTCTCTCTCTCTCTCTCTCTCTCTCTCTCTCTCTCTCTCTCTCTGTCTCTCTCTGTGTGTGTCTCTCTCTCTCTCTCTCTGTCTCTCTCTGTCTCTCTCTCTCTCTCTCTGTCTCTGCTCTCTCTCTCGCTCTCTCTCTCTCTCTCTCTCTCTCTCTCTCTCTCTCTCTCTCTCTCTCTCTCTCTCTCTCTCTCTCTCTCTCTCTCTCTCTCTCTCTCTCTCTCTCTCTCTCTCTCTCTCTCTCTCTCTCTCTCTCTCTCTCTCTCTCTCTCTCTCTCGTTATATATCTATCTATTCATCTCTATTTATGTATCTCTATCCATGTCTTTCTCTCTCTGTCTCTCTCTCTCTCTCTCTCTCTCTCTCTCTCTCTCTCTCTCTCTCTCTCTCTCTCTCTCTCTCTCTCTCTCTCTCTCTCTCTCTCTCTCTCTCTCTCTCTGAGTGCATGCCAGGAGTCTGTGGTGAGCGTTGGGGAGTTCGCGGAGAGTGAGTGTGTTTTTTCTAACTTTATTTCTCTTTTCCACGATGTGATTGTGATTGCGATGTGAGGGTTAAGTGTGTGTAGTGCGGGTAGTTTTTCTATAGTGCTGTGAGTTTTTGGTGGAGTTTGAGCCGTGTTTCACGGCGGGGATGGCGTCCTCGGAGACGCTTTCCCTCTCGATCCGACACGGGGTGCGGGTTCAGCCCGACCCGTCGGTGCCGGTGGAGGAGGTTCTCCTGGCTGTGGGAGACCGGGTGGGACACGCCAACCTGTCTCACGCCTCCAGGATGGATAAAGGAGTGGTGGTGTTTGTGAAAGAGGAGCGTTTAGTGGCTGATCTGTTAGCGAGCGGAGTGACTCTGAACGGGTTGTACCTACAGGTGTCCCCGCTCGCCGTACCCTTTACCCGGATCACCGTCTCCGGTGTTCCCCCGTTTATTCCCAACGAAGCGCTGGAGCAAGAGCTGCAGCGCTTCGGGAAGATGGCGAGTGGTTTTAAAACGGTGGGTTTAGGCTGTAAGAGCGACAAACTAAAACACGTCCAGTCCTTCAGGAGACAGGTGCATATGTTCCTCACCTGTCCGTCGCAGACGCTGGACGTGTCTTTTAGAGTCAGACATGGAGAGGGAAACTACATGGTGTACGCCAGCTCAGGGAGTATGAAGTGTTTTGAGTGCGGGGATGTGGGGCATAGGCGGGCCGCCTGTCCGCACAGACCCGCGGGTGGACGCACTCAGACCGCCGCGGTGGCCGGAGATGAGGCGGCGGCGGCCACCGCCGCTAATACGGCGGAGCGACGGCGGAGCGACTCCGCTCCTCCGACAGAGTCTGGTGGAGGACAGGACTCCAGCAGACAGACAGTGGAGCGGGCAGCTGAGACAGTAGCGGTGGACAGCTCCGCTGCTTTAGAGGAAAGGCCAGGAGCAACTGAGGAAATCGAGGAGGTGGATGCAGACAGCAGGAGGGGAGGTCCGTTGGGGGACACAGCAGCAGAGGACAGGCTGCCGGTTGTAGAGGTGAGGAGGGGAGGAGTCAGGTGGGACACGGACTGTGGGGGAGGACGAAGAGGGGACAGAGGAGCAGACAGAGCCAAGACAGCAGCTGTAGGCAGCTCGGCTGCTTTAGAGGAAGGCCCAGAAGCAACTGGGGAGGTGCAGACAGCAGGAGGGGAGGTCTGTGGGGGACACAGCAGCAGAGGACAGGCAGCTGAGTCTGACCAGAGTCAGGCTGCCGGTGTAGAGGGGAGGAGGGAGGAGTCAGGTGGGACACGGAGTGTGGGTGAGGACGAGGATGGGATGTACTGTGACTCAGACTCTGACTGTGTCTCTGTAGCTGACTCACAGTCTTTAAGTGCAGACATGTACACTTTAGAGGATATCAACACTTTCCTCGATGAAACGTTTGGACGATCCGTTAAAATAACAGATTATTTCCCTGATCCAGATAAATTTATGAAAACTGTCACAGCTTTACAGAAGATGGTCGGAGTTGACATTTTAGACGAAAAGAAACGGTTTAGACTAAAGAAACATATGACAGCCTTAAGAAAGACAAAGAAAGGAAAAGGGATAAAACGTTTAAAAGCCCATGTTTTAAAATGTTGATGATGATGAATGTGGTGCACTTCTTACTGCTCCCTCTGACCTTTCCTATCGCTCTTTCTCTGCCTCTTATGGATAAGCTCAGTATAGGAACTTTAAATATCAACGGAGGGCGAGACCAGAATAAGAGGTTATTAGTGTCACAGATGGTCTCCCAAAAAAAACTGGACATAATTTTCCTACAGGAGACCCACAGTGACACAAACAATGAGGTGGACTGGGGTCTGTGGTGGAGAGGCCATTATACCCTATCCCATGGTACCAACCTGTCTGCAGGTGTAGCTACGCTTATCTCTCCAGGCCTGGACATTAAAGTCATCTCCACATCGGAGATCATGGCAGGCAGAGCTGTGGCTGTTAAAGCTGAAACTCAGGGATTTATTTTTTGTTTCATTAACGTCTATGCTCCAAATCAGGGCCCAGACAGGCTGGACCTGTTTCAAAAACTCTCTGCATTCATCAAGCAGTGCAGTCAGGACGAGGTTCTAGTGATGGCGGGTGACTGGAACTGCACCACGGACTTCACGCTGGACAGGACAGGACAGGAGCCCCACCTACAGTCTGCTGCGGCCTTGGCACAGCTGGGAGCGGAGGAGGGGGTGGTGGACATTTGGAGGGTCAAACACCCGAGCAATAGACAATACACATGGGTGAAGGTGGTGGATGGGAGGGTGAGTGCAGCCAGACTAGATAGGATCTACATGTCACATTCACACAGCAATAGATTATTGAACAGTCAAATTTTTCCAGTAGGGTTCACCGATCACCATTTCGTTGCGTTTACCTGGTCTGCCCCAGCGCCCCCCGTTAGTGTTATCGGCCTATGCGGATGACATCGGTGTTAATCAGTCTTAATCAGAAACCAGGGGGATGTAGACAATCTGACAGAAAGCCTCACACTGTACCAGAAAGCTTCCTCTGCCAAAGTAAATTAGGACAAGAGTGAAGCCTTGCTAATCGGGCAGTGGACAGACAGACAGACACCAAAGCTACCAGGGGACCTGGGCTGGGGTAGACAGGGACTTAGGGTACTAGGTGTCTCTCTAGGGACTGAGGAATATGAGAGGAAGAACTGGGAGGGTGTTCTGGAGAAGGTGTGTGCCAGACTAACCAAATGGAAATGGTTGCTCCCTCAGCTTTCCTATAGGGGTCGGGTTCTCATCGCCAATAACTTTGTTGCCTCGGCCCTTTGGCACAGACTGACAGTCCTAACACCACCGAGAGGCCTGATTCATGCCATCCAGAAGGAGATTGTGGACTTTTTCTGGTCTGGGCAGCACTGGACACGGGCCTCTGTCCTGTATCTGCCGGTGCAGGAGGGTGGGCAAGGTCTGGTGGACATAAACTCTCGGGTCACAGCATTCAGACTGCAGACTGCCCAGAGGCTGCTGTACAGCCTTGGTCTACCATGGACAGACACAGCTTGTCTCCTGCTAAGGAAGGCTGGACGACTTGGATATGACAAGCAGCTGTTCCTGGTCCAGCCTCAGTCTGTGGATACAGAAACTGGACTAACATCTTTTTATCTGTCGGTGCTACAGGCCTGGCAGACACTAACAGCAAAGCGGAAGACTGGGACCACACCAGGGATGTGGGTCTTTGAAGAGCCGCTCTTTGGGAATGACATCATTACCTCCCAGGTCCTGTCGTCTGCCAGCCTGAGGGTCAGACTGATAGAGGCTGGACGAGTCAAACTGGGTCATCTGCTGAAGACGTCTGTCCCTCATCTTGCAGACATGCTCTGCATCAGGTCCACCAGAGTGCTGCTCAGGCTGGTGGAGGAGGTCTGTGCTTCCCTGCCAGTAGGCCTTAGAGCGTTCGCTGAGAACCGTACTCTATCTGACCAATGGGATGGTGAATGTGAGTACGTCTTTCCCTCCCTGGTTGTGTCTCCAGTTGTGGGACAGTGGCAGTCAGAGGAAGACGACCTGTTGAGTTTGAAGAACCCAGAGTCTACAGACTTGGAGACTCTGGGGAAGAAAGATCTTTATCTCCTCAGCGTTAAGGTCCTAAACTTACGCTCCCTGGCAGGGGTGAAGGTGTCCAGGTGGACTGAGGTCTTTGGCGTGGGTTCCTCCCCGAGGGGTTGTTGGCGCTCCCTGTACAAACCTCCTGTCAATAAACGGACAGGAGACCTCCAATGGAGGATTGGACACGGGGCCATAGCTACGAACAGGTATCTGGTGCACATTGATCCGAACACAGGGGACGGCTGTCCTTTCTGCTCCCAGTCAGAGACAGTCTTCCATCTTTTTGTCCAGTGTCCCAGGTTAGAGGCTCTGTTCAGGCACCTAGAGAGGTGGTTTCAGGTTTTAGGTGAGGGTTTTTCTCTCAGTCTTTTTATTTTTGGACCATGTTACTCCCCGAAAAAGAAGTCTGTCCACCAACTAATGAACTTTGTGTCAGGGACAGCTAAGTTGGCTATTTGGAAGACGAGGAAAAATAGGATCAGAGGTCAGGGGTCAGAGGATGTGGTGTCCATGATGACTGGGCTGCTGGCAGCCCGGCTCAGAGTGGAGTTCGGTTTTTATGAACTGACTGGAAGGACGCAGGAGTTTGTGGGGATGTGGGGGGTCAAAGATGCTCTGTGTTCGGTTAGAGAGAACTCTTTAATACTGAACTTTTAAAGAATGTGTTTTGTTTGTTTGTTTTTGTTTTGTTTTTGCTGGCTTGTTTTTTTTGGCTTTTGAGTTGGTTTTGCGGTTTTGAGTCTTGAGAACGAAAAAGTTCAACTGTAAAAGGAAAATTGAGTAATAAAGTTGGTTTTGAAATTCAAAATTCTCTCTGTCTCTCTGTCTCTTTACATATAAACAAAATCATGTTACACCTAAAGCAAGGGCTTTTAAGTGTGGGACTATAAAGACGAGAGGTAGCGATGGATAGAGGATACCTCTCAGCGGTTGTTATGCTACCATTACGTCTGCACATTATCACGTCTCCTATGGCACTCCTACCATCCCTGGAGGGGGATCCCTCTTCTGGGTTCCTTCTCCAGGGTCCCTGATATTAGGGGGGTTTCCCTGCCCTTTGGGGGGCTAGGGTCAGGGGGCGTCCTTTAAGAAGCGGCCTGTGAAGCCCTTCAGATCTCTGGTCCAGGGCGTTCTAAACGCTTTGACCTGATGGGGATGTGGTGTTTCACGGCTGCTCCGACGGCCGGGGAGTGTCCCCCACAGAGCCATCCCCCCAAATACAGACATGTTGCCCTGGCTGAGAATATATTGAGAAACACACTCAATAATTATTATGATGACATGGAAATAAACACAAGACTACACACACACACACACACACACACACACACACACACACACACACACACACACACACACACACACACACACACACACACACACACACACACACAACACACACACACACACACACTACACCTACCACCCACACACACACACACACACACACACACACACCACACACACACACACACACACACACACACACACACACACAGACCACAGATAACAAGTCTCAGGGTGTAGCGTCCTGTAGCTCTACGTATCTGGAGACGCAGGAGTGCAAAGGAGGAAATGAAGATCTGGAGATAAATATGTTTCTTCATTACTATTAGTATGTGAGCCTTATAATGAAGGTTTAATAAAAGTGATTCTCAACAGCTTGATTATTAATCCTTCATTCCCATGACTGTCTGAGCCTTATTATAAAGGGTAATGATGATAGTTTGATGATATTCTCTTGCAAAACAAAATAGCTTGTTGAATAGATCTGGTTCAGATTATCTGGTTCGGTGAGATCTATTCCAGTTTCCCACGACAGAGCCATACAGCTGAACACAAACATGTTGCCCTGGCTTGTTAATAATTTACTTTAAATAAAATTAGTATGGACTGAATGAAGAATGGTTTTAGTCTACTGTGTGTGTGTGTGTGTGTGTGTGTGTGTGTGTGTGTGTGTGTGTGTGTGTGTGTGTGTGTGTGTGTGTGTGTGTGTGTGTGTGTGTGTGTGTGTGTGTGTGTGTGTGTGTGTGTGTGTGTGTGTGTGTGTGTGTGTGTGTGTGTGTGTGTGTGTGTGTGTGTGTGTGTGTGTGTGCGTGTGCGTCTGTGTGCGAGTGTGTGTCGACATTAACTTTTTTTACAAGGCCTTGTTCCTGGGATAAGTACATTTAACTTTCACAAAAAATGCGTCATTTTACAATGGTGATAATTTTTCATGTTGTTTGCGAACAAACAGTTGCAATCATTCACACCATGTCAACCACATCACTAAAACAGCCATATCCCTCCTCTCAACCACACTGGCTCTGAGCAATAACTGTTTAAATCCTCTCACTCACTCACTCACTCACTCACTCACTCACTCACTCACTCACTCACTCACTCACTCACTCACTCACTCACTCACTCACTCACTCACTCACTCACTCACTCACTCACTCACATACCCATTGCACACAGACAAACATGCTCACACACTCTTTCTCACACACACCTTACACACACACACTCTTCCCGATTCCCAACGCAGTATTCCCTCTGTGAGCCCAACCCTCTCGCTGTGATTGGACGACACTGAGGATCAGAGTGAGCGCACGTTAACCTGCTGACCACTGATTGGTCAACGAGCAACAGGTGTGCCCTACTTAATGAAGAAGTAACGAATGAGTAACGACCAGGGCTCCAGTTAAGGCCCTGGTCGTTACTCATTCGTTACTCATTCGTTACTCATTCATTCCTCAGTAACTACCCACGTTTATGCAAATTATTATTGTAAAGTGTTACCTAAAAGTAGTTTGCGTAGATATTAATTCCGTGAGAGCAGAGGAGATAGGCTTCACAGAAATTATACACATCAGAGTAAACATCAACTACTGTAACAACCCACGATGCTTTTAGACCACACACACAATGTCTCTCTCTCACTCACTCACCCCCCCCCCCCCCCCCCCCGCCACACACACACACACCACGCACGCACGCACGCACCACGCACGCACGCACGCACGCACGCACGCACGCACGCACGCACACACGCACACACACACGGACGCACGCACGCACGCACGCACACACACACACACGCACACACACACGCACACAGGCAACGTCAGCAGAACACACTAATTCTGCCGTTCCCATAATGTGGTGAGTTAAGTTGTATTCAAATATGAATACAAATCTGTAGTGGACTCCTAGACATGTCCACTAAGCTGTCTGCTATATTATACCTATCAGTGATGTGCAGTCAGGGGACACCTGTGATCATGAGAAGAAAAAACGAATTAGGATAAAATTAAAAAATTAAAAAAATATTATGTATTGGTATTTGTCTACTGATCTGTAGTCTAAATGTTATTTATGTACGATTCCAATAATTGTAATCATCTTTATTCCTGAGGGGAAATACGCAAGCTGAGGCCGGCTGAGAGTTGCGCAACCCCTCACCAACTGGGTAGAGCGCATGCGCTCAACACTTTTATTGTATGATCGCACTTTACTTAAACTAGTTAATGTATTAGATGTATGTGTATAACATATTTATTCTTGCAGCAAGACTAAGTATGCTGATCTGACATAAAACCGCGCTGAAAAAGCATGAAATGCGGCAGCCAGTACCTCTGCCTCCCTGAAGGGGGCGTATGCGTGAGCCCACAGTGTTTACAGGATGCTTCCGTCAAGTGCACTACATCAGTTTGTTTATTTAAAAAAAAAAAACATTTCTGACTGCAAACATGGAAGATAATGATTCAATACTCAAACTCAGAAATTTCTCAAAACTGGACTTTCAATCAAAAAGAGATAATAAATGATGGAAGACCAATGCCGGAGCTTAACGGGTTGCTTCAAACAACGGGACAGAAAGTAACGCGGTCTTTTCAAACAGAGTGGTACCGCCGAACAGACTGGCTGTGTGGCTGTGCTACGAGAAATCGCCTTATATACAACAATTGGGTTCATATATTTGTAAATCTGACTCTGAAAAAGTCAGTACCTCACCAGCCACGGGCCTCACTACACGTCTCTGATACCAATGTATGTTGTATCTTTATATTCAATGAAAAAAAATCTTGTTTGTGTTTGCGTGCATCCGTGAGTCTTGTGTGTCAACTGAAGACATCTGATAAGAGTGTCTTCACTCTGATAAGAGTGTCAACACTTCCTGACACTGATGATATCAGATTGCAGGCTGACGACTGGTCAGAATTAAAACATACGACGTGGTTTTTCCAGCTGATATAGCAGAGCTGACTCCTGAGAGCAGACGTACTGGAAGCTGTCAGGGAGGAACCATGGTAACCATCTCTGAACCGGACCCTGGACTCTCTGAGGAACCTGAGGACACGTCTTTGGACCGGGGGGAGCGCAGAGAGGGAAGATTTGGTAGGTGCCCTTTTGAGAGGATTTAAAATAAATAATCCAGTAAAATAAACCTGTTTTCATCTGCATACATTTGAAATGTACTTTTAGAAAACGTTTTTAGCCAAAGGGACCGCCAAGATGAACCAGCGACAGTACAGACAGATTTATTCTACTAAATAAAGACATGGGTGTGTTTGAGTCAAAAAGCTCACATTAACCCTACTTGACGTGTGATTACGCCTGTGAGTTACGGACTACTGATAGGCATCTCAAGTAGCTTGTGTGTTCGAGCATGATATTCTGTTCCGTTATATACGTGGAGCAGAGAGGGCAGAGTAACATTCAGGCGAGCACGTAATCAAGTTTAGTTATTTGCCGATGACTATATTCATGTGATGATTCTTGCAACGTGACATTTAAAGTGACATAGGTTTATTGATCTAGATGTCAAGCTGTATTTGAGTATGTTGTCTGTAAGTCATGATGGGGATACTGATATTAAGTGGAGTGATATCGGATTGTCAACTATATCGACTACTCGTAACAGCCATCATTCTATTAAGTCTGCCATTCAATATGACTACATTCATCTCTAAGTTATCACAGCAAAGACATGTCCTGCCATAATTCTCGCTTGAGGCCGTCGTGACCACAGCAGTACTTACCGCACCTTTACAATACTTATTCAGATCCATCACTGCTATCAGTGATTCTCTCTTCTGCGTGGGCCGATGTGAAAGACCCTGGTGACACATGTTGTCCCCCCTCCATTGCTGTGTGTGTACGTATGTATTTCTGTGTGTATTACTGTATAACTATGTGTGCGTATATGTCAGTAATGAGGGAATAATAACATGCATGCTATAGACCAGTACTTGCTCTGCTTAAGCGTGTTCTAAACACGAGAGCCACAGTACCAGTCATCACTTACTGAGGTGTTCTCAGTAGAGGTCTTCAGGTGGTTTTCTTCAAGACGGGGACGGGAATCTGGTCAGAGACCGTAGGGAGTCTGGACTGTGAATGACAGCCATGCAGCATGAATATATCTGTGTGTACATTACTCTAAGGGTCCGTGTGCGTGTGCTTGAGTGCGTTCGTGAGTAGAAGAAAAACATTCCTTACACTGATGGTATCAGAGTGCAAGCTGATAATTGGTCAGAATGAAAACAAGTGACGTTGTTTTTCCAGCTGGTAGAGCAAAGAAGAAGGCTAAGTTCAGACACCGTGGAAGCCGTCAGAGAGTAACAATTGTCAACATCTCTGAACCGGAACCTGAGGACACGTCTTTGGACCGGGAGGAGACCAGGAAGAGAAGATTTGGTAGGTGCCCCTTTATAGAGAATTTAAAAGAAATAATCCAGTCCAAAACAATGATCCAAAAAATTGTGTGTGTGTGTGTGTGTGTGTGTGTGTGTGTGTGTGTGTGTGTGTGTGTGTGTGTGTGTGTGTGTGTGTGTGTGTGTGTGTCCTGTGTGTGTGTGTGTGTGTGTGTGTGTGTGTGTGTGTGTGTGTCCTACTCCTGAACAGCTCTATGGTTTCACATCACTGTCATTGTGAGCATCGGACTGCTGAGTATTCTCCTCATCTCCCTGCGCTTCAGTGAGTCTAAATCATAAACATTGTTTTTGTTAGATTCAGTGTTCAGGTTCATTAGTGGTGGTGTCTAATAAATCGGGTCTAATCAATACTTCATCCACTGCCTCTTCCGCGGTCATTCCGATATCATGAACGGACTGCGTCTGGTTCTGCGACGTCTCTCCCTCTCCCCCAACAAAGACATGAACGGGGGTTACCTCGGCCATGGCGGAGAATGAAGTGACATGAAGCACCGGGGGGGCAAAAGATGATTCAGAACAGCTGAACCTAAATGTTATACGTGGTAACATTACAGGCAAAATGTTATTATATTATGTGCTCAGAAATGTGTTTCATTGTCGACTGGGGTCTCCACATTATAGCTATGGGTTTAATTACAACCAGAGGCTGAGCGGGCAATGCTCAACCTCTAGTTGTGATAATAGCAATGATCATGATCATTATTGTATTTGTTAGAATTGGTGTTAAGACTTTACTAATACTAATGTGAATAATTGGAACAATATCAACGATAATGATATTGGTGACTGTAGTCATTACTATTTTAATTAGTGTTAATATTATGGACTTAGTGTTTGGTCGGCTGTGGGTCCTGTGGTGTTTAGGGACGATGTCGTTCTGTTTTAGAGCTCATATCTTCTGTCTTCCTCTGTCCTGTCCTAGACTCACCGTCACCCTGGAGGGAGGGGAGAGAGCACTTACTGGATGAACTCGGTGAGGGGTTTATCCAAGTTATTAAATCAATCATGTCATGAACATTCATTTCAAAACACCCTCTGCTTCTGTGATTCATATCGTGGTCTACTAAGGTCAGGTTTCTGTTGTACGTCTATTAAGTGTCATGCGTCTATGTGGTCTGTTAAAGGTCAGGGTCTCAGGGTTGGTGTGTCCGTAACGAAAGGCCGTAAGATAAGCAGTTCTCTGTTTGTTCAGGATTTTCTTTTACATTCAACAGATGAATTGACGCTTCAGGGCTGGATGCTTCACGACAAGAGTCTCTACCTTATTTCTACTACTAAGAAGGGCTGGAGGGCCAGTAGAGAAGACTGTCTGCAGAGAAAGGCAGACCTGGTGGTCATCAACAGCAGAGAAGAACTGGTGTGTGTGTGTGTGTGTGTGTGTGTGTGTGTGTGTGTGTGTGTGTGTGTGTGTGTGTGTGTGTGTGTGTGTGTGTGTGTGTGTGCTGTGTGTGCGTCGTGCGTGTGCGTGTGTGCATGTTCTTTGTGGTTATGACAACAGATGCTTTTACCTTTAGAACCAGGTTTCCAGGTTGGTCAGCAGATTGATGGGTTCTTCCTGGATTGGACTGAGTGATCGAGAGACAGAGGGGACCCTCAAGTGGGTGGATGGTACCCCCATGACCTCAAGGTAAGGCTGAAGACTCTGTTCAGCAGCATCTCTTCTCTGAGAGTGACACACTGACCTCCACTGTCTCCTCCTCGTGGTCCTCAGTTGGAGACACGTTAAACCACGCGATGACGGCGGAGCAAGAGACTGCGTCGTAGCAGGGGAGGACGGCTGGTCTGAAGAACCGTGTAACAGACTGCACCACTGGATCTGTGAGAAGGTCCTAGACCTGGATCATCTGGAGGCTGAGCGGAACAAAGAGGGTCCGTAGACTTTGTTTGTGTCCATGAGTGGAGAACGGTTCCTCCTTTCTGGTCTCTGTGCCGTAGATACAGTAAATATACTCTGTAAGAGTTGAAAGGTTGTTGGATGGGTCAGGTTACTACTAAGGATACAATACTTTATATTGTGGTCTACTAAGGTCAGGTTTCTATTGGGGTCTACTGAGGTCAGGTTTCTATTGTGGTCTACTGAGGTCAGTTTTCTATGGTGGTCTACCAAGGTCATGTTTCTATTGTGGTCTCCTATGGTCATGTTTCTATTGTGGTTTCCTCAGGTCAGGCTTCTATTGTGTCTACTCAGGTCAGGTTTCTATTGTGGTCTACTGAGCTCAGGTTTCTATTGTGGTCTCCTAAGGTCATGTTTCTATTGTGGTCTCCTCAGGTCATGTTTCTATTGTGGTCAGGTCATGTTTCTATTGTGGTCTACTGAGGTCAGGTTTCTATTGTGGTCTACTGAGGTCAGGTTTCTATTATGGTCTACTGAGGTCAGGTTTCTATTGTGGTCTCCTCAGGTCATGTTTCTATTGTGGTCAGGTCAGGTTTCTTTTGTGGTCTACTGAGGTCAGGTTTCTATTGTGGTCTCCTATGGTCAGGTTTCTATTGTGGTCTACTGAGGTCAGATTTATATTGTTGTCTCCTCAGGTCATGTTTCTATTGTGGTCAGGTCAGGTTTCTATTGTGGTCTACTGAGGTCAGGTTTCTATTGTGTTCTACTGAGGTCAGGTTTCTATTGTGGTCTCTTATGGTCATGTTTCTATTGTGGTCTACTGAGGTCAGGTTTCTATTGTGGTCTACTGAGGTCAGGTTTCTATTGTGGTCTCTTATGGTCATGTTTCTATTGTGGTCTACTGAGGTCAGGTTTCTATTGTGGTCTACTGAGGTCAGGTTTCTATTGTGGTCTACTGAGGTCAGGTTTCTATTGTGGTCTCTTATGGTCATGTTTCTATTGTGGTCTACTGAGGTCAGGTTTCTATTGTGGTCTACTGAGGTCAGGTTTCTATTGTGGTCTGGTCAGGTTTATATTGTGGTCTACTGAGGTCAGGTTTCTATTGTGGTCTACTGAGGTCAGGTTTCTATTGTGGTCTACTGAGGTCAGGTTTCTATTGTGGTCTACTGAGGTCAGGTTTCTATTGTGGTCTACTGAGGTCAGGTTTCTATTGTGGTCTCCTCAGGTCAGGTCTCTATTGTGGTCTCCTCAGGTCAGGTTTCTTATTGTGGTCTACTGAGGTCATGGTTTCTATTGTGGTCTACTGAGGTCAGGTTTCTATTGTGGTCTACTGAGGTCAGGTTTCTATTGTGGTCTACTGAGGTCAGGTTTCTATTGTGGTCTACTGAGGTCAGGTTTCTATTGTGGTCTCCTCAGGTCAGGTTTCTATTGTGGTCTCCTCAGGTCAGGTTTCTATTGTGGTCTACTGAGGTCATGGTTTCTATTGTGGTCTCCTCAGGTCAGGTCTCAAGGGTCAACCCTTTCTGGGTTCACTTGCACTAGTTTCTATTTGAGCTGCTGGTTTTGCGTTATTCTCTTTAAGCTCCGCCCCCGACTCGTTGATCTCTGCGCTGGAGTGACTTCCCCTCCCTGGGAGATCTTTGTAGACACTGCTGTGATACTCCATCATGTATGAAGAGGCAGAGCGAGAACACTGGGTGTGAATCCCCTGGGTCGCCCTCTAGTGGACGGGTGTTAGGAGGGAGTGAAGGGAGCGTCTGACGCTGCATCTCTAGGTCCGTGTTGTAGACGTCCTCTCCTCTCCTCCTGGTTCCTTCAGGTTCAGTGATGCCCACGGAGGAGGAGCCAGGAGCCCCAGCATCACAGGGTTCCACTCCTCTACCCCACGTGTTGCCCGTGGGCCAAACGGCCCGCTACACCTGCCACGCCGGCGGCACGCCGGAGCCCACAGTAGAGTGGCTCCACAACGGCAGGCCCCTGGAGAGGGACGGCACAGACGACCAATCAGAGGCCTGGGTGGAGAGGGGCTTCCTCTTCGTCAGAGGTGGGAGGTATGGCGTGAACACGGTCTGCTGCATGGCGAGCAACAGCGCCGGCACGGCCAATCACAGCGCTGAGCTGCTGGTCTTTGGTAAGTCCTTCATCCACGGAGAGACGCTTGTTATTGATGTGTTCATAACATTGTTGTTAATGTGTTCATAACATTGTTATTGATGTATTCATAACATTGTTGTTGATGTATTCATAACATTGTTGTTGATGTGTTCATAACATTGTTGTTGATGTATTCATAACATTGTTGTTGATGTATTCATAACATTGTTATTGATGTGTTCATAACATTGTTATTGATGTGTTCATAACATTGTTGTTGATGTGTTCATAACATTGTTGTTGATGTGTTCATAACATTGTTGTTGATGTTTTCATAACGTTATTGTTGAGGTGTGTGTATCTATGTTTGTGTACATATATATATGTATGTGTTCATATCTATGTATATGTAGAGGAGGAGGAGGAGTTCAGACTGATGAAGACCCATACGATCACTGTCACACGCCAACAGGCCACTGATTCAGCCAAAGAAGCTAGAAGAACACTTCTCAAAACACACGTCCTTATGATCCACAGCCAGAACTAGAACACCCTGAAAACTATCCGCATCTAGTACCACCTTACGATCTTCCTACCATTGACATCTCTCCTCCCAGCCGTTCGGAAGTTGAAACGAGCATGAAGGGTCTAAAAAACGGGAGATGCCAAGGCACTGATAAAGTATACTCTGAACAGCTGAAATACGCGAAATCGGAAGGGTTGATTAAGTACATAATGCTACTGGTAAGCATGATATGGTCCTGCCTGCAAGTCCCCACCAAATGGCTCACGGCGTCTATAACCTGCCTACACAAAAGAGGGCTGAAGTCTCTTGCTGAAAACTATAGAGGTTTAAGCATAATTGCTACCATATCTAAAGTGGTGTCAGGCATCATCATAAACAGGTTCAGAGAAACATACGAGCAACTTCTTCTATCCACCCAGTTTGGATTCCGGGCAAAGAGATCGACAAACGACGCAATATTAATCCTACGTCAGATTCTTGGTATATCGAAGATATCAAGAACCCCAATATACATAGCCTTTATTGATCTTAAAGCCGCCTATGACTTGATCCCACGAGAGGCCTTATTTCGCTGCCTTGACATCAGACTTAAATGTCCACATCTGATTGCGATTCTACGTGCAATGTACACCGGCACAAAGGCATACATCAAATGAAGTAAGAGCTACTTTGACACACTGGTCGGGTGTCGTCAAGGCACCTTGGAGTCCCCTCCACTATTCAACATCTACATGGATTATGTGATAAGAGTTGCCCGGGGTGAAATATTAAAGAAGCTTCCAGAGTCCGGTTTTAGAGTTAAATACTGTATGCCAAACAAAGTATCCCCGAGAGAACTGCGCAGTAAAGCACCAGCATACGCCCAAAAACCAAATCACCAAACTTTTATACGCTGATGACCAGGTTGTATTCGCTAACACAGTTGAGGAATTACATCATATACTTACGATCTATGATAACACATTTAAAAGGTTCGGCATGCAGATTTCATATGATAAGACTGAAACTATGGTATTTAATGATGACGAGCAAGTAATGGGCCTAGAGAGTTTGGTAACTTGGAGGGAGCAAGATCAAAAATGTAAGGAGTTTCAAATACCTTGGGTATACAATCACAAACTCTGAAAATGTTTCATCTTCCCTATGTACAAGAATTGGTGCAGCATTCGAGAAATGGAATGAACTTAAAACGGTCCTGCTGGATAAACGCATTCAACTTGCAACCAGAATGAAATTCCTAACAACATTGCATCCGATCACACGCCTCCTTTATAGTGTGCAAGTCCTGGGAATTATCGGAGTTTGAAACTAAAAAAAAGTTGAGTATGAGATCATATGGCACGGTTTCTTAAAAAAGATGATACGAGGTGGATTCGAACGGAAGAATGCCCCAAGTCGAAGCAAACAAAGTAAGAAAACTGATCCGAAAGTGGATGATGACCTGGACTGGAGCTTTAAGATAACCAATGAACAACTTCAGGGCATAACCAACACCCTCCCAATACGTGACTTCTGCTACAATCAGAACGTAAAGTATATCGGCCATGTATGTAGGCTAGACAATAGCGAGCTCCAGAAACAGGTCTTATTTGACCAAATATTGATGAGGAAAGTGTGGACTAGAGCTGAGAAGCTGCTGGACATTGATGTCCAGCAAGCCAGAAGGATGATGATGAATAAAGCAAAGTTCCTGCAACTGCTGGACAATCGGTTCCGGCAGGAGCGCCCCAAGGCCACTACTGCGCCTAGTGGGAAAAAATTATGATGATGATGATGATGATGATGATGATGATGATGATGATGATGATGATGACGATGATGATGATGATGATGATGATGAACGGTTAGGCAGCTCATCATGTCTGGTTCTCCCTCAGATGTCTGTGAACTCACACTGGACCCCAACACGGCCAACAGACTCCTCTCTCTGTCTGAGGACAACAGGAAGGTGACGTGGGATCATTGGGGCCAGTCTCCGGATCACCCAGAGAGATTTGACTCCCGGCTCCAGGTGTTGGGTAGAGAGGCTCTGACTGGCCGCTGTTACTGGGAGGTAGAGTGGGAAGGAGTGGTTGGTATAGGAGTGACATACAGAGGAATCAAAAGGAGAGGAGGGGGTGCTGACAGCGAGCTTGGAGGGAACAACAAGTCCTGGAGTCTTTATTATTATGATGATCGTTACGTTGCCTGGTACAACGGTATAAAGACAGTCCTCCCTTTCCGCCCCGCTGGCTCCACCAGAGTAGGACTGTATTTTGAAGGGCTTGCTGGCTCCGGCAGAGTAGGAGTGTATCTGGACCGGCCTGCTGGCTCTCTGTCCTTCTACAGTGTGTCCCCAGGTGGAGGAGGGTCCTCACACACACTGACACACCTCCACACCTTCTGGTCCTCCTTCACCCAGGAGGACCTCCTCCCGGGGGTGGCTTTCTGGTGGCCCACAGGGGGGTCCACAAAGCGCTCAGCCTCTCTGTGTCGGTTGTAGAAAGAGAGCGGGCGGGGAGCAGGAGCCTCCCGTGGCTCTTGGGGGCGTCTCTCGGTGGTCCCTCAGTTGTAGAGAAGGGGTGGAGAGTGGAGGTTGGAGGGGGTGGAGGAGGTAGAGGGGGTGGAGGGGGTGGAAGGAGGTGGAGAGAGTGGAGGGTGGAGGGTGGAGGGGGTGGAGGAGGTGGAGGGCGGAAGGGGTGGAGGGGGAGGGTGGGGTTAGGGGGTGGAACTTTGCACGCACGCACACAAACACACACACACGCACACTTAAACACACACACACAGACAGACACACACAGTTGTACACACATAAAAATAAACCTACATAAAAACACACACACACACACACACACACACACACACACACACACACACACACCGAGAGGACTGAGGACTGAGTGTCTCTGTGGCAGTTATAGTCTCTCTCTCTCCTCTCTCTCTCTCTCTCTCTCTCTCTCCTCTCTCTCCTCCTCTCTCTCTCTCTCTCTCTCTCTCTCTCTCTCTCTCTCTCTCTCTCTCTCTCTCTCTCTCTCTCTCTCTCTCTCTCTCTCTCTCTCTCTCTCCTCTCTCTCTCTCTCTCTCTCTCTCTCTCTCTCTCTCTCTCTCTCTCTCTATGAAAAGACTTTTAAGATCTCCCATAGTTAGATAAGCACATTTATTATTTGAAATGTACATAAAATACCTATTGATGGTCAATCTTTATATATGTTCAGACTTCACCAGTTTAAGTCTTAACCAAGAGGTCCATGGGATAATGTTGCATGTTGTAAATGACTTTAGAATGAATCTTGATTATTTGTTTTCTGGGAACCAAGCGGTCGCAGAACATGTTCAGTTATTAAAGATACGTGCTCACCTGTTGATGATTAGTAAAGTCTGCTGCTTCTATTGTTTTAGTCCTCGTGTTTATTGTGTTCATGTAAGGGACTATTTTTCTGTCTTATTTGTTAATGAAGCATAATTGTAATAAACAACTCAGTGGATCCAACTGAATGTTGTCGTGTGTTCAGCCGATGATTTCTTGTTTTATTAGTGAATAATGTTTCCATAAGTGCCTTAAGAATAATAATATATTAATCAGAAACTATAAATAGAACAACTAATGTTTTTCTGATATTATTCTCGGACCTCCTCCCTGGGTTTAGGTTGGGGGGGGCTCAGTGTCTCTGTGTCGGTTGTAGAAAGAAACCACAGACAGACGGCCGGACACTGTCTGTCTCTCTCTCTTTCTCCCCCTCCCCCCTCCCGTCTCTCTCGTTCTCTCCCCCCTCTCACAAACTCTATTTTGATATGCTATTACTATTTATTTTATTTATTTAGATTCATAATATCGTCTGGAGGCGCACACAGCTTTTGGCTGTGATAACATACATTATGAGAGTGACGTTATAGCCTAAGCCTACTAGCCACCTGACCGTGATAAAAAAATGAAAGGAGTCACGTTGAACACAAAAGAAACGTATTAATTACAAGTCTAAACTGTGGGAAATAGAACGACATGGTACCTCAGCTGGACGTCTGGTACCGCCATCGCTAAGAGCTAGCAAAGGTCGTTCAGCAAAGTCACAACTTTTCTTGGTTTTGGGACCTCAGTGGTGGAACGAGCTCCCTGCCGTTCTCAGGACCGCAGAGTCGCTCACTATCTTCAGAAAAAGACTCAAGACTCACCTGTTCAGAGTCCACCTCGACTCTGCACAGCCACCCTCCCCCCTCTGGCCACCATTGTACACTGTATTATATTGTATTGCTCTACAGAAAATTATTGTTGACCAAATGTTCTTTTCCTAAATAGGATTAGAAGTTGACGTTGTGTGGAGCTTCATGTGATCTGATTACTGATGTTTGTTATGGTGTGTGTGTGTGTGTGTGTGTGTGTGTGTGTGTGTGTGTGTGTGTGTGTGTGTGTGTGTGTGTGTGTGTGTGTGTGTGTGTGTGTGTGGCTAGTCTTGTGTGTTTTCTCCATTTCATCCCAATAATCATTGAGTGTATTTTACAGTATGTGAGAGAGAGAGAGAGAGAGAGAGAGAGAGAGAGAGAGAGAGAGAGAGAGAGAGAGAGAGAGAGAGAGAGAGAGAGAGAGAGAGAGAGAGAGAGAGAGAGAGAGAGAGAGAGAGAGAGAGAGACTGCGGCAGCGGGACTAAAGTCGGGGTCTCTTTTGGGGGACGGACGCCCCGTGTTACCGTATTTACAAGCAGAAAACACCTTTAAATCAAACTGCGTCTTCCTTTTATGAAGACGCCTCCCATTAATACAACTAGTATGCTCGAGCGTTTTATTTGTACACACATAACGTGTATGCGTTTTAAACTCCCCGTTTTAATCCATCTTTGCGTGCGGTCCCGTTCCTCGCCACTAGATATCGCTGTTCAGTCGATTCCCATTTTACATGACACCGTATATAAGTCACTATAGTCATATAAAATATATTAGCCAATTACAAGCAGTCGCTGACTGATTGTTAGTTCATTCATCTGAATTGTGAGAAACTTCAAAGATACTATAAATACATTCATATTTATGATTGTAATTATAACTAGCCCTGTTTATAACTATTAATTATATCAATACATTTATAACTAGAATTATCCCTGTCTATAACTATAAATGCATTTATAACTATACCTAGCCTAAATACACATACTATGAATACATTTATAACTGGAAATAGCCCTGTTCATAAGTTATAACTATAAATACCCTTATAACTATAACGAGACCCTGTTCATAACTATAAATACATATATAACTATAACAAGCCCTGTTTATAACTACAAATAATGTAAATACATGTGAACCTAGAACAAGCTTTGTATAACTATCAATACAGTTATAACTGGAACTAAGTTTAAAGTATTTAGAGTTATTTATCAAACTATAAAGTTAAATTGGATCCAAGCTGCAGTGTATCAGGCAGCCAGCAGGGGGCGGTGAGGAGCTGCTTCTTGCGCAGCGGTACATCAAATTAAAAGGGAAGAAGACGCGACGCAGACGCCCTCTTCCGTCCGGACCTGTTTATGTTTATGATGTTTACTGACGCCCTGTCTATCTCCTAACATTTCATAATCGATAATTACGACTGGACCATGGAGATCGCCTTATATTTGATCGCCGCCGCGGTCCTCTTTGTGCTGATCGTCCTCACGGCCGGAGTGCGCAGGCGCGCTGAACCCGGTGAGGAGCGCTTCTTTTGTCTTAATTAACGTGCTGTTTTTTCTTCAAAACGTGCTCATCGTGCGGAGGTCGCGGTTCGTTTGTCGCACTTCATGGTGCGTTCACTGCACTTCATGGTGCGTTCACTGCACTTCATGGTGCGTTCATATCGCTGGGAGTTGTGTAGAAAACATTTTCGCGACGTCGGAAAATTCGCGTGCACGCCAACTCATGACGCTGTTATGAATCTACTTCCGCTCGGCAACTTCTCAATATAAAATAATCAACCATCACATACTTTACTATTGATTTACGTTGTAACGTCTGTTAGCATTTCATTGCTCAGTTTTATACTATGTGTACTGGTAAACCAGCTCTAGATAAGGGCAAGTGTTGCCTTCCCTACAGTGGCAATACTGTAGGTGTTTCTCATAAATAAAGGCAAAAGGATAGTAGGTGATGGCATCAAGGAAATAAACGCATGCAAACTTGAAACTGATCCTACGAAGTTCTGTTTAGTTTTTGACTGTTTTTTATCGGATAAAAACCCTGCTGTGAACAACTTTAAGATTCCCAAATGGGAACACGCGTACGCGTGCGCGTCATCCCTGGCGCGGGCCGCCTCGTCATCACCAGGAGCGCGCACGCGCCGTTCGTACGGACTGTCACGACGTGGATGACGACATTGTTGTTCTCGCGATAGTTAGGCCTTCGTTTTAAGAGACTGGGGGCCCATCGACATAATAAAGAGCAGACGCCGCATCGACCGCTACCGCCTACTGGCGCTGACGAGCCGTCGGGCCGCCATCTTGGACCGGGCCCCGCTCCACGCAGTGTAATCTGTTTGGCATTGAAGTGTCAGCGCATTTAATCAATCAGAACTACCTCAATACTGAACTGATTTTCACGCGTTTTTTTTGCTGCAAACGTTATACATGTAGGCCTAGCTATGATACAGGACGTATGGTTTGGCGTTTATTAATATTCATAGTGGGCTTAACAGTAATAGAATATTCTGATACGTGCTATGTGTGATGTATGATAGGTATTTTGCAAAACACACACACACACACACACACACACACACACACACACACACACACACACACACACACACACACACACACACACACACACACACACACACACACAGATATATACATACACATATATTGCACTAATATATATATATATAGGCCTATATATACATATATATTATCAATCTATATATATGTTATCGATCTATCTATATATCTTTATCTGTCTATATATATATATAAATAATGCATTCATATATTGTTTTTTCATTTTTCAACTTATTAAAAAAGCTGAGTACTTTTACTGCCTCTATCTGCTTCTGCATCTCTATCTATATATATATATATATATATATAGATATAGATAGATATATGTATATATATACATACATACATACATACATACATACATACATACATACACACACACACACACACACACACACACACACACACACACACACACACACACACACACACACACACACACACACACACATATATATATATGCAGAAGCAGATAGAGGCAGTAAAAGTCCTACTCCGCTATTTCAATAAGTTGAAAGATGAAGAAACAATATATGAATACATTATTTATATATGCTTTTACATATATATATATATAAATAAATAGACAGATATAGTGATATATATATAGACAGATAGAGATATATAGATAAAGATAGACATACATATAGATTGATATATATAGATAGATATGAGGCAGTAAATGTACTACTCAGCTTTTTAAATAAGTTGAAAAATGAATAAACAATGTAAGGATACATTTATTTATATGTATATATATATATAGACAGATATATAGAAATTGATAGATATATATAGATATACTTATAGTTAGACAGGGTTACACAACAGAATAAAAAAGCGCCAATAGGCAGTAGCAGTTGATTCGGCGTCTACTCTTTATTATGTCTATGGATAGGATGACCGGTTCAAGATGGCGGCCGAAATTCTCGTATCCCAGCAGCCAATGCGGCGTCTACTCTTTATTATGTCTATGGCCTCTACGAATTCTCTTTTTCATCTCCATAGGAAATGACCTTTCCTGTGGAGATGACCCGGAAGTGCTTGAAGGAAAGGTGGTTCGAATTCTAAAAATGTTTAGGAAAGGAGCCTCGATGCTTCCTTTAACCCTCCTTTAGCATAGGTTACTATCCTGAGCAGGACAGGAAAGGAAAGGAGATAGTGGAGTCCCATAATACTTTACAGCGGCAATATTTAAAGCAACATGCCACCGATGAAGTTTACCGACTCTACGCGAAGACGCATGAGACGCGATAAAGCAGAAGAATAGAAGAGAAGAAGATACAATTGATATTAACGGATACCAATTCAAGAAACATAATTATTTTAATATAAATGAATTCATTTATTGCTGGTTAGTAAGCACATAAAATACACCATAGGAAAAGAAAATGCCAACTACTGGGAAAGACTACTGGGGGCAGTTAAATTCAAAATGTAGGCCTACATAAGTTTAGCCACTTTTTTTCACATCTGAATTGGAATTCAAGTGGCATTAAATATTCCCGTTGGCCAAGCCCGACCTAAGTGATTCTAACTGTTGGCGGATTGAAATCAACACGACAAGAACGCACGGATCCGAGAGCGCTAGTTGTAGTGTAGTCGATCTTCGGAAAATTGTAGTTTCACACTCGAGACGCTAGAGGTCGGCAATACCCGCCTTCGCGCAACGATGTCGGTTAGGAAAAGTGGAGTCGAATTCATTTTAAACAGTGCTGTATTTTCCTATTTTCGAAAGGAAGAATCTTTTCATCTCTCCTTGACCCGATTACGTTTTCCTCAAAGGTTAAGGAAAGGAGGCATAAAGGTTAGGAGATATGACTATTCGTAGAGGCCCAGCCAGGGGTCCTCTTGTTCTCGCTATAGTTACACGATCACGGGATATGGGAACACGTGTTCTCGCGATAGTTCCACGTTCAGCTGTGATAAATTAGCATAAGAAAGAATAAAGGTGATTAAATAGGATAAACTAAATGAGGATAAATTAAACTAATTTAATAATGCCTAAAAAGATCAAAAATAAAATGATAGAATTGGATCAAATAAAATAATTTAATAAGCTATGATACAAAACTAAAATGGGTCATTGAAAAAGTGTGAGGGGGGGGAGGGCGGTATCTACGGGGTCAGAGGTCACAGCCGTCGCCCTCCGACCCCGTGTGACCCTGTGTGTCTCCCCAGTGGACGGCGATGAGGCCTTAATGCCGGAGGGGGGGGGAGCCAGGGCCCCGCCCCCACGAGCCGAGGAGCGGGCCGCCGGAGCGCCGCGACGCCGCCGCCGCGACCTCAACGCCCGCGTCGTGGCACAGCGCCGCGCCGAGAGAGAGCCCTCCGACAACGGTATGTCAGAGGTCAACCCGGAGGTTGAACCCTCCCCTCAAAGTTAAAGGGCCACCCCCCCTCTCTAGGGGGTGGCTGGTGTTTACCTTTACATCCCCTAGTTAGCTGGTTACCCCGTAGTTAGCTGGTTACCCCGTAGTTAGCTGGTTACCCCTTAGTTAGCTGGTTACCCCGTAGTTAGCTGGTTACCCCGTAGTTAGCTGGTTACCCCTTAGTTAGCTGGTTACCCCGTAGTTAGCTGGTTACCCCGTAGTTAGCTGGTTACCCTTTAGTTAGGTAGTTATGGCTACCTAACTAGGCTTCTGGCTCCTTATCTTATGGATTAGCAGGCGTGTGACCTTTGTTTAAGTTGGATCCCTCTTCTGATTGGTCAGAGGAGGACCCTGAAGGAGGGGGAGGAGCCATCGAGGGGGGGGAGAGCGACCAGGAGGAGGAGCAGCAGAACCTCCAAGCCACCGGGAAAGTGGGAGCCAAGAAGCAACGCAAACTGGAGGAGAAACAAGCGAAGAGAGCCCAGAGAGAGGTGGGCCAATCAGAGACAGGCCCCGAGAGAGGTGGGCCAATCAGAGACAGGCCCCGAGAGAGGTGAGCCAATCAGAGACAGGCCCCGAGAGAGGTGGGCCAATCAGAGACAGGCCCAGAGAGAGGTGGGCCAATCAGAGACAGGCCCAGAGAGAGGTGGGCCAATCAGAGACAGGCCCCCAGAGAGGTGGGCCAATCAGAGACAGGCCCCCAGAGAGGTGGGCCAATCAGAGACAGGCCCAGAGAGAGGGGTGGCCAATCAGAGACAGGCCCAGAGAGAGGTGGGCCAATCAGAGACAGGCCCAGAGAGAGGTGGGCCAATCAGAGCCAGGCCCAGAGAGAGGCAGGCCAATCAGAGCCAGGCCCAGAGAGAGGCGGGCCAATCAGAGGACAGGCCCAGAGAGAGGTGGGCCAATCAGAGACAGGCCCAGAGAGAGGTAGGCCAATCAGAGAGAGGTAGGCCAATCAGAGACAGGCTCAGAGAGAGTTGGGCCAATCAGAGACAGGCCCTCAGAGAGAGGTGGGCCAATCAGAGAGACAGGCCCCAAGAGAGAGGTGAGCCAAATCAGAAGCGCCAGAGAGAGTGGGCCAATCAGAGCCAGGCCCAGAGAGAGGCAGGCCAATCAGAGCCAGGCCCAGAGAGAGGCGGGCCAATCAGAGGGAGGCTCAGAGAGAGGTGGGCCAATCAGAGAGCGGCTCAGAGAGAGGTGGGCCAATCAGAGCGCTGATCTCCTCCTCTGGTTCCAGGCCGAGCTGGGGGAGCGGGAGGAGAGGAGGAAGCTGCAGGAGCTGAGAGACCAGGAGCGACACAAGGAGGAGGAGCGGGAACGACTGTCGGAGCAGAAGGAGGTAAAGGAGGAGGAGGAGTTAAAGGAGGAGGAGGAGTTAAAGGAGGAGGAGGAGTTAAAGGAGGAGGAGTTAAAGGAAGAGGAGGAGTTAAAGGAGGAGGAGGAGGAGTTAAAGGAAGAGGAGGAGTTAAAGGAGGAGGAGTTAAAGGAGAGGAGGAGTAAAAAGAGGAGGAGGAGTTAAAGGAAGAGGAGGAGTTAAAGGAAGAGGAGGAGTTAAAGGAAGAGGAGGAGTTAAAGGAAGAGGAGGAGTTAAAGGAGGAGTTAAAGGAGGAGGAGTAGTTAAAGGAGGAGTTAAAGGAGACTGAGTTGGAGGAGGAGGAGAAAGGAGGAGGAGTTAAAGGAGGAGGAGGAGTTAGGAGTAGGAGGAGTTAAAGGAGGAGGAGGAGTTAAAGGAGGAGGAGGAGAAGAAGGCGCCACGCGATGCTGAGAGCCACTCAAGTTTGACCTCCCCCTTCGTCTTCTCATCAGGAGGAAGAGGAGCACCGTCTGAGGGAGGAGGAGCGGAAGAGGGAGGAGGAGGAGTACCTCAAGCTGAAGGCCTCCTTCATCGTGGAGGAGCAAGGGGAGGCGGAGCCTCTCAGCGAGGACCAGGTGCGACTCCGGTTCAGAACACACAATCCACTTCTCACACTTTAACCCAGCCTAACCTGATTGGTCGAACCTGGTTCGTCTCAACGTGGTCTGGCCGAACCACGATTGGCCGAACCACATTTGGTGGAACCAGGTTTGTTCAGAGTGGTTCACACGCGCATTGGGGTGTGTGTCGGGATCAGCATCCACTTAACCACGTTTGGTTTCTCTGTTTCAGTCACGCAACCTGCTGCAAGAGTTCATCCAATATATAGAGGTACGCGCGCACACACACACACACACACACACACACACACACACACACACACACACACACACACACACACACACACACACACACACACACACACACACACACACACACACACACACACACACACACACACACACACACGGCTCTTCTCAATGCAGTAGAGTCTCAGGAAGGTGGATTTGTTTGACCTCCGGTTCACCTTAATAGGTGCCAAAGACACCCTAAAAGTCGCTGGCGCTGCTCAGCAAGTAGTCCGCTAACTTCTCAGCCCAAGCGTATTTGGTTGCAAAGCTAGGTCAACGTCTGGCAGCCTGTTTCTCTGCTGACCAACACTATGAATTGGAATAGTAAAAAAAAAAAGGGCACGCCGCGTGAAGTATTTTTTTTCGTTTTGGCACGTAGCCGTGTAATAAACGGGATAATGTACTGAACGTCGCCGGCCGTTATCGAAACGTCGCCATGAAAATTGGTTTTCATGGGGGGGTGGGGCAGACTGGGGCTAGTCGTTTTGTGGGAGTCAAATTGAACCCGGGACGCAAAATATTTAGTTTAATACTGTAACGACATTCAAAAACACAATATACAATAACTGGCTTTGTCCAGTCACAGCAATTATTTCAGTAGCATGGCATTAAGTGTTTCCTTCAGTTACAGCAAATTGTCAATATTATACATTTGAAATGTTTCATTGGTTAAAGCAATGGTCGATATTACAACCTTTTGTGTTTCCTTCGCTGACATCAAACCACTCGGTATCATACATCACCAACAGCAATAAAGTCAGAATGATATATTCTAAATCTCAAGTTCCACCTGGTGTGTCACTGCCACACCATCGCAAGCAATCGACCCCCCCCCCCCCCGTCCGTCCGTCCGTCCGGACGGAGGTAAAAAGAAAAACCTTTGAAGGAGGAGCCACTTGGGGGTACGAGTTCAGTTTTACGGGGGCACTGCCCCCCTGCTGGCCCAACCCAGAACCGCCCCTGCATACGTCAGCACCACTCTGGTACAGACGTGGCGATCGCTCTGCTCCACCTCACCGCTCTTTCCCAAGGGGAGGATAACAGCATCTAAAGCGGTGAAACCATTATGAGTCGGGGCGTGTGGAGGAGTTCAGTTGTGCCGAAGGGGAGGTTGTCGGTCTTGTCCACGCCCAGTCACAGGGAGCCTGACGTCGCATACGAGACGTGTAGTCCTTCTCATTGTTTTCTCTACAGCCTTCAACGCAACGATTGCACAATAAATGGTCAAACTCTTGACATGTTTCGACTTTTTTTCCCCTACGATAACAATTCTGTGGGGATGACATCGCTCAGTTGAGGAGATGATTTAGAAACCGGTTTTTTTTGGATTTAGTTTCTAACGTGAACGTGGTTTGGTCGAACGTGATTTGCTCGAACGTGGTTTGGCCTCAGCTCGCTTTTTTCCCGGCAGGACTCCAAGGTGGTTCTCCTTGAAGACCTGGCGTCCCACTTCGGGATGCGAACCCAGGACGCCATCGCCAGACTGCAAGACCTCCTCGCTGAAGGCTCCCTCACAGGTGTGTTAAAGCTCCGCCTACTTCCTGTGTTTTAGTGACATCACAAGTGGGCGTGTCTGTCTCTTTCGATATTAATTGATTTAAAAGGGCTGATATCATGGCACCAGGTGAGTGAGTGATTAAAGCTCCGCCTACTTCCTGTTTTTAGGAACATCACAACTGTGGCCGTGTCCACCTGGACATACGCCCATCTGTCCATCGTACGTCTGGGTGGACACGCCCACTTGTGATGTAAAAAAAAAGGGCGGAGTTTCAAAAGGCTCATCACACCTGGTGGTGAAATCAGGGCCCTTGAACTCAGATCACTTGTTTGAAGCTCCGCCTTAACCACTTAACCTTGGGACCATTTTTGGCCATTTTCTTGTTTTTGCACTGCGCCTACTCTAGAGAGCACTGCTCCTTCATAGTATGACCTCGAATCACATGCTTGGTCTCTTTGGAAAGCTGAGAACCTGTAGAATTGTATGACATTATCAGAATAACTATCATGTACTGTCACAGTGCTGGGAAGACTACAATATCTTTTTTCCTCCCGGCCGGTTACACACACCTCCAAAACTAAGCTGATTGCAGTAGCTCCGGATAACCCCATATCCCTTGCAAACAATACTGAGCCCTAACCCTAGGTCTTGTGATGCAGTGTGTAAAAGCAGATCAATAACGCATAAAAGATGAAGTCTCCAGCTCCTTTCATGTAATGATATGTCCATTCGTTCTGGTCAGGGTTCTTTTGGAGACGCCAAAAAAGACCTTTGGCTACCCAAAATGCATACTGTGAACAAAAGTGAACCCAAACATGTAGAAGCATAATCTTGGTCTCAAATGAAAGGTTACCTCTTGGTCTAGGTCCTGGATACGATTTGTATGCACTTCATTTAGCGAAGATTATCTCAACTGTTATAGACTAATATGACCCCAGTGAACAACGTGGGATGTGAGAAAAAAAAAATCTCTATCCGGGGCGAAAGTCCTGAAATTGACCACAACAGGTGACACTAGTATCACACAAGGGAATGGGATTTTTTTTTCTTTTATAGATATCTTCATACATTTCTACCAGTTTAATCTTCATACTAACAGAAATACTTTTTGTATTACACTTTGTCGAAATTAAATAAAATATGCAAATTAGGCAATATCTCAATAAATATGCGTACATTTAAACTATTGAAGCTATAGATTTTCTGAGGTGATCACAATGTTTACAACGACCATGTAGTGTAAAAATTCTGGTTTGATATTTTCAATTGTTTTTCGATGTACAGTGTTGATGTTGTGTGTTTGGGGGGGGATGTCCTGTTTTGTGCTGTATAGAATGGACAATTGTATGCAAACAAGGGACTTTATTATCATTGGAACGTTAACTTAAAGCGGAAGATACAAGACAACAGGTTTATTCCCTGAGCTGCAAGGTGAAACTATCACAACAGAGTCCAGGTATGGGGATGATGCTGAGAGCTCATTCAGTGATAGGATTTTTACAACTATTGCCTCCCTTGCATTTGCAGTACTTGCAACAACGGATATCAGCTACCTGACAGGGACACCCATTCTTGTGTCTGGATCTGGCAAACCTTCAGGTTTTGAGATTACAATCTCAGGGACTAATAAACTGCCCTTTCTTACAAAACCATAAGCATCTGCATTTAAGATTGAGGTGGCGTCTCTAATGGCCGGCTCAGACTACACCATTCTCAGACATTCCTCCAGGATTTAACATGTCACACTATACGATCCCAGAGCCAGGAAATCGGGCGTCGTCTCGTCGGAAGACTGGCCACACTACACGATTCGAGGGTGCGATGCTCTTTACTTTGTATCATTCACGTTTACAAGATATTTAGAAAATCAAGGGTTTATAACTGACATAACGTAGCAGATCGCAAGCATGTCACATTACAAGACCTCGTCTCGTCGCCAACCTGTCAAAAATCGTGTACGATTCGCAAATTTGTCTGCGACGAAAGAATCGGGGAAAAATCGGGCTGAAATCGTGTAGTCTGAGCCGGCCATAAGTGGTGCTTGGACCCAAAGCTGCTGTTGATAATAGGCTCTTTGTATATGCTTTCTTTCATTAGTTGAGGTGCAAGCGGTCCTCTCAAAGTCCGTCTTAAGGGCATTACTATCGAACGCAGCAATGCACAGGTCGTCAAATGTCTCCATGTCCGTTGATGGTTTGAGACATTTGACCGAGAATGTTTCTGCCATTTGTGTTGCACTCTCTGTTAGCTGTGGACAGCTGACATAGTGTCACCTGTTGTGGTCATCTTCAGGACTTTCGTCCCAGATAGAGATTTTGTCACACATCCCACGTTGTTCTCCGGGGTCATATTAGTCTATAACAGTTGAGATATTCTCCGCAAAATGAAGCGCATACAAAACTTTCTCAGCACCTAGACTATCTGGGCTTTCTTGTGAAGCATGTAGATAGCATAGCATGTTCTGATATGTAATGAGACGGGTATAATCACACAAATCAAAGCTTTAGCTATTCCGCCTATGCAATTTTGACCAAAAAAAAAGCTCAGTGTTTTGGCTATTATTTTTACTTAAAAAGTGAAAACTGAAATGGTATAAACACCAAAACTGCAATAGTAAAAATATTATAAATAATTGTACAAATAAACAAAAATAAGTAAAAATAACAATGTGAAAATAAACAAAAATAACTATTTGCATGATTCCCTCCCTCCCTCCCCCATGTTCATAAAACCAAACTCACAAAAGTAAATAAAAATAAAACCACACACGAGCGCGCAATTCAACCGCTTGCTTCACACTCGCACTCTGGGGAAGAGCCTGCTAGTTTACGCACACCCCTTGCGCATTTGTTTTCACAACCACACGTGAGACAGTGTTTGACATGCTGGATATCGTCAGAAAGGTCTTTTCATTGGCTATTAGGATATCTAAGGCCCGCCCCCGACCCTTGCTGTCTGCTGGTGTAGAATCAAAGTATACACACGCCCCGTTTTGATACTGATGGCCTCATTGGCTTGTAAACAAGGAAGTAGTGGTCTTAGAGACATGTGTGGGGTCTCTACGTCATCGTGAGACACTGGCGAACACAATGGATTCCATGAATCAGACGACAATAGCGGAATTCAAACCCTAAATCGCAGTTTTCTACAAAAAAAAAAATTGCAGCGTTTCGGTTTTCTATTTTTCGGCTGCTTTGTATAAGATGGCTTGTGCATATACACAATGTAATCAGACTAAAATAACATTGAAGTCCGATTTCTGTGGACTCTTATGAACATTTCAAGACCCAACATGAAGTATCAACTCATTGCTACGGTTATCCACAACGATGATAGTTAGAACGCACCAAGGGAGGGGGCGGGTGAGGGGGGCTATTTTGACCTAAGACACTAGGATACTTTTGATCTATATTCGCTGAACATATTTATTCCAACAAATGGTTGACATTGGAGGACATTCATGAGATTCTAAGCTTTCAAACGGTGTATGACATAACTATACCACTCAACTGAATGATGCCAAAAATTGACCCAACATGTTTGGGGGAAGGGGTGGTGTAACTGAAACTTGCCCACCGGCGGGATTTGACGGTTAAGTGGTTAATGACATCACAAGTGGGTGTGGCAAACTAGATGTACGCTGGATGGATTAGCAATGTTTGCGACAGTAAACTAGGTAGACTGATTTGTCCAGCTTACGTCTAGGTGGACATGGCTTGTAACGGCTAATCCCACTCAACTTGTGTTCCAATCAGGGCCCTTAAAGTTTTGGCATGGAAACCCATCAAATAAGCCCTCAAGATCCCTTTTCATTGAAAATCGAGTATTAGAGTTTGCCCGGCGCAATGTTTGGCGTCCATGTTATTGGCTTGGGGCAGTGAGTTCCTTTTCCAAATCTGCATTTTTGAACCACTCATATTGCTAAAAATAGCACCAAACCTCTGCAGTAGCATGACTAGGGTCCCTACTAGAGGTCTTCGGAAAAAAATGACAACCCGAAAACCCGAGGTTCCGACCCGACCCGGCTCGGATTTGGGTCCACTCACAAGAAGTGACTCCGGGGCCGGGTCGGAACCGGTGGAGTTTGTCTCGGGTCCCGGGTCTCTTATTGTGAAAGGCCGGGTCCCACAGTATCCGAGAGGACCCGGCGATGGTTAAACCATCGAGTTGCCTAGCGCGCGGTGTTACCGCGGTAACGTTACGCTCTGCGAAGCACAATGTAAACTCCAAAATTATAATGTTAAATTAAACAAGAGGAAATGTTCTACTGGATTAGCGTTAGCAACGGCTAAGAAGAAGGATTACAGTACATGACCATCTAAACAAGAAAATGACGACGTGAGACGACGTAAGAAACAGAAAGTAATAGCTAATTAAAAACAAGTCTTATTTAACGCTAGACAACTTGTATTAAATCCTAAAGCAACTCGGGCATTTCGGGTCCACGGGTTTTTAAGGGTTCGGTTCGGTTTCGGAACTCGTATTTACAATAATAGCTCGGGGCCAGTCAGGTCCGGGTCCATTTTTCACGGGTCCATTTGGGTTCGGGTCCGTCAAATTGGACCCGTGAAGACCTCTAGTCCCTACACATAGAACGAAGCACCAACAACCTCGTTTTTTAATTATTGCCGGAATAACACTTTAAACTCACCTTTAAACTCAACATGTTTTTAAATGTCCCCTCCCCCCAGGTGTGATTGACGACCGGGGGAAGTTCATCTCCATCAGCCCGGAGGAGCTGAGTGCAGTGGCGCGCTTCATCCAGCAGAGGGGGCGCGTCTCCATCGCTGAGCTCGCCCAGGCCAGCAACTCCCTCATCAACCTCACGCCCGTGCTCCGCCACCAGGCCTGACCGCCGCCACAAGATGGCCGCCGTGGGTCGCTAATTCGCAAGATGGAGGCGACTGCTTTGTCACTGGGAGGAAGCGGCCATTTTTTTTGGAGGAAGTGGCCATCTTGTGTGGTCGCTTCCTGACTCACAAGATGACCGCCGCATCGCTCGCTGACAAGATGGCCGTCACCTCACAAAATGGCCGCGGTTGCCTCCTCCCCAGGTGACAGAGGTCTCCGAGCTGTCAATCATCAGACCACCGGACCTGCCCAGCTGTCTGTACGTTTTATTTGATTTGTTGACCACATTTTCAGATTACCAACTGGAGTTCTGCCGTCAATTGGATTTGTCATTTTAAAACAAATGATTGAGGTAACAAACGAAACGGCGTCCGATGTGTGAAGATGATGAAATCAATAAACACGATTGCACATTAAATAAAGAGTTCTGTATAACAAGGTTTCATTTGTCAGCAGGGTTGGAAGGGTAGTGACTGACGATCAACAGAGTACATTGGTCTGACTTCCATGAAGACCCCGACATGGATTTGACCCCAACATTTAACCTAAAACTCTCCTGTGTTACATTGGTTTCAGTCCCCTCTAATTAATTCTTTTGATCATTTTCATCGATCCTTCCACATTTTAAAGTGCCTCTGGGTCGAGTCAAGAGCAGGAATGTCCGACAGATATTAACAAGTTTAGAAGACTTTGTCTTCAATGAACCTCGTCCAATCGATGGTCAGCAAACGTACCCCGATAAAACAGACGCTGGGGGGGGGGGGGAACCAGGACTAGGACCACTAGAGCTGGTCTTAGTCCTGGTCCCGGTCCTGGTCTTAGTCCTGGTCCCGGTCCTTCTCTGGGGCCGCCCTCCTGGTCAGCTCCCAGGTGGAGGTCAGCCCTCGGTCCTGAGGAGGAGAACATCAACATCAGGGGTGGACAACAGAAGTATCTGTATCTCATCATCTACATGATGAGATACAGAGAGGAGGGATGGGCGCCAAGGCAAACGGAACAAGAACCGGTTCACTTGAAGAACCGGGTTCACCTGAGGACCAGGTCCCACTTGGAACCGGGTTTTCAAAGGGGACATATTACACCGCCAGGCGTGAATGTGGTTAGCCGTTACAAGCCGTTTGGAAAATCTCCCTCTTCTGACATCACAGGTGGGCGTGTCCACCTGTGGGCCTTTCACACCGCCGCAAAATCGGAGCCCGTTCCGGGCCGGTTCGGAGCTAGAGCCAGGGTTTTGGTTTCACACCGCCAAAGAACCGGCTCCGGCCCCTAAAAACCGGTTCAACTCAAGCCCCAGTTGTGAGCTGGGCTAGAACGGGAACCGCTTTACGCCAGGGGCAGGGGGCGGGGTTATCCTTACCGTCATAAACAGGAAGACAAACGAAGACCGGCATTTTTAAAAACACTGAAGTAAACAATGGACGTGAATCCATGTATGGTTCGTTCTTTGAATATTCAGATTTAAAACAAAATCAGAAAAAACAATTAAGTCGTTTTTTGGTTTTTCTGATTTGGTTTTGAAACTAAAAGGGCAAAAGTAAAAAACTTGGTCTAAATTTAAATAAGCCATTTTTTTAAGCCAATCGTAAAAAGACAGTCGTCCGACTGGATCTGGCCCTCAAATTGTCTTGACCCCGGTGGAGGAGCTGTTAATAAACATAAATTCAGGGCCCCCTGGCATGGAGGGGGTACCTGGAGGTACCTCCTCAGAGAGTCAGGGGCCATGTGAGGGTACCCCACTGGTTGAATGTAGGTTTTTGTGTTTTCTTGTATTTTAGATTTTGTTTGCCTTCGATGTAACACATGCAAACCGTGTGCGTGCCACAGTGCATATTTTCCAAATGTTTCTTTTTTTGGTAACTGGGTAGAAAACTTAAAAGTGACAATTCATCAACTTCACAGATCAAGATGGATTAGTGCTTGTAATGAAGCCGCCGGCTACGATCGAACATTCTCCAGTGGATGTAAGTCCGTTAGGACTATTATACTTTATGTTGTAAGTGCCTCTCGGCATAGTAGCCTACTCAAATATTGCTCTTTGTATGATAGGAGGCCGATGAAAGTCTTGGATGGGTCATCTGAAAGGACTGAGATGTGCTCAGCATCTCCAACTTTATAGCCTAGATAAAACTACCATTTGCAAAAAACGGAGGGCTACGCAAATAGTCTGGAGTGAACTGAGGGTCCTCGATTGGTAGTGTTATATGTAAGGCTGGAGAAGGCGATTTAAATATATTAAAGATTTGCGCGAATAATCTATATCTTCTCCAGCAAAAAGTCATCCCGATATGCCAAGATGTCGAGCCGTGGTCTTATTAATCGCTCCCGGTGGATTGCACGTATAATTTGGCGTTTCCGATATCAGCAGTTCTCTCATCAAAGGGCATGCCATTGACAACATGAAATCTGCGGTGAACTGGGTTTAAATACCCCAAACCGGGTTATGTTTCAAACTTAACCTGCGCAAAACCTGCTCCGACCAGGTTTACTTCAGAGCATATGTTGCTATAGTAACTAACATACCGGGGTCATTCTGGAACGGAAAACCACAGGGTTACCGCAAACCCTGAGTTAACTTACCCGGTTATGGGATAAAACCGGCTTTCTGGAACACCCCACAGAAGGCAGAACGCAGCGAAGAAAATAGAGCCAACCATATAAACCAGCAATAGACTGTCTAATTATATTTAGCCTTAGTTATAGCCGCACTTGAACCTTATGGTGATTTTATTCGTGAACTATTTGACCCTGGAAAGACACACGACGTGATCAGTACCGTTCTAAAGCGATCTGGTGCCCCGGAGTGCTCCGTTATGACGTGAGGAGGTTCTGTGTGGAGCACAACCGATGAAGAAGAAGAAAGATAGTTTCCGATTTAGTTTCAGATCGTCCACTCGCAGACTAAGTCACCGGCTCCCACGGAAAACAATAAAGCTGGCCATTATAGAATGAGACTCGATGGAACCTTTGAAACGTCTTTATATGTATTTTTTTTAAAACCACGTTCCCTTTTCCCGGCATTCATTGCGGTTTTATCTAAATATCACGCAAACAAAACAAGCAACTGGATTATTCAGTTTTCCCGTTTTGATTTAAAAAACAGAAAAATGCTGTTTATTTTTTTATTCCTTTTGACCTTTTTCAGTTTCAAAACCAAATCAGAAAAACCAAAAAACGACTGTTTATTGATTTTTCTTAATTTTGTTTTAAATCAGAATATTCAAAGAACGAACCACTGATTGACGTGAAGACGAAATTGTTGTTGTAGTGTTTGAAACTGGCGCGAGGGTTCTTCTTCTTATTGTACAGTTCCGGCAAGGCGGAAGGGTTGCTGGGAAAGCGGAGACGTATGCAGTAGGGGTGTGACGATACACCAACTCACGATTCCGTTTGTATCACGATTTTTGACCCACGGTTCGATACATCCCACGATTTTTTTAAATATAAAAAGCATTTTATTTAAACACTTATATAACAATTAACTTAATGTAACATTTAATAATAAATAATTTGGAATACTGAACAAATTTGAACAGAAAGAATACTATTAAAGTATAGCTAATAAATAAATCACCAAAGGTTGCAGTTGGAGGATGCTTGCAGGTCGGCAAAACCCCTCAACTAGTTTGGTGGTTTAGTCAAACATCCTATTAGCGCTTCTCATTAGGCTATGTAGCTTAAATAATGACATAATCAGGCCGTATAGAATGCAACATGTTTAATAGCCTAACTTTCAATAGATGGGAAAAAACATGAACGTCGCAATAACGGGGCATAGTGTTACGAGTAGCGTGTGTGCGTGAGAATGGCAGTGTGCGTATGTTTGTGTGTGTGAGTGACGTCAGCGAGTGAGTGGACGAGCGAGGAGAGCGAGCGGTAGCGTGTGTGTCTAGTGAAGAAGCGAACGAGTCCGGTAGAATAAAGTACCCATCCTGTCAATAATCGGTGGCCGCTTCATTCCGACCTATAAGCAGACCACCTGCCGGTCAAATCACACCAAACACTAGAGACAGCCCTAGTATGCAGACGTTGAAGTGACGTCATGACGCTGCTCTCGCCGGCTCCATGGCTGGCTCTCGCTGGTGTGAAACCAACTGGTTTATAACTGGGATAAGGCTGGAACCAGTTTGGAACTGGTCCTAGCACCAGCCCGGAACTGGCTCTCGGTTCTTTTTGGTGTGAAAGGCCTATTGGAGATGACAGAACCGGTTCCCTTGTAGAACCGGTTCCCTTGTAGAACCGGTTCACTTGGGGATGACAGAACCGGTTCCCTTGTAGAACCGGTTCCCTTGCAGAACCGGTTCACTTGGGGATGACAGAACCGGTTCCCTTGTAGAACCGGTTCCCTTGTAGAACCGGTTCACTTGGGGATGACAGAACCGGTTCCCTTGGGAACTGGTTCATTCGGACATGAGTGAACCGGTTCCCTTGTGAACCGGTTCACTTGGAGATGACAGAGCCGGTTCCCTTTTAGAACCGGTTCCCTTGTGAACCGGTTCACTTGGAGATGACAGAACCGGTTCCCTTGTGAACCGGTTCACTTGGAGATGACAGAACCGGTTCCCTTGTGAACCGGTTCACTTGGAGATGACAGAACCGGCTCCCTTGTGAACTGGTTCACTTGGAGATGACAGAACCGGTTCCCTTGTGAACTGGTTCCCTCGTGCCTTTGGTAAGCCCCTCCCCTCACCTTGATCAGCACGCCCACGGGGGCCAGGTCCTTCCTGAGGGCGTCGCAGGCCTCCAGGAGGGGGATCCGGTCCGGGCGGGTCCGGCCTCTAGCGGAGGCGGAGCCGGGGCCCTGGGGGGGCGGGGCCTCCGACGGGGCCAGGGCAAAGCTCCGCACACGGCTCCGGAACTGACACAGCTGCTCCACCACAGTATCCACGGCGACGGGGGAGGAGCCGGAGAGCCCCTCCTCCTGATGGGCGACGACAAGAGGGGTCGAGCTTAATTAACAGGTGAGGCTTAATTAACAGGTGAGGTTTAATAAACTAAAGGCTTAATTAACAGGTGAGGCTTGATTAACAGGTGATGCTTAATTAACAGGTGAGGCTTGATTAACAGGTGAGGTTTATTAAACTAAAGGCTTAATTAACAGGTGAGGCTTGATTAACAGGTGAGGTTTAATAAACTAAAGGCTTAATTAACAGGTGAGGCTTGATTAACAGGTGATGCTTAATTAACAGGTGAGGCTTGATTAACAGGTGAGGTTTATTAAACTAAAGGCTTAATTAACAGGTGAGGCTTGATTAACAGGTGAGGTTTAATAAACTAAAGGCTTAATTAACAGGTGAGGCTTGATTAACAGGTGAGGTTTAATAAACTAAAGGCTTAATTAACAGGTGAGGCTTAATAAACTAAAGGCTTAATTAACAGGTGAGGCTTAATTAACAGGTGAGGTTTAATAAACTAAAGGCTTAATTAACAGGTGAGGCTTAATAAACTAAAGGCTTAATTAACAAGTGAGGCTTAATAAACTAAAGGCTTAATTAACAGGTGAGGCTTAATTAACAGGTGAGGCTTAATAAACTAAAGGCTTAATTAACAGGTGAGGCTTAATAAACTAAAGGCTTAATTAACAGGTGAGGCTTAATAAACTAAAGGCTTAATTAACAGGTGAGGCTTAATTAACAGGTGAGGTTTAATAAACTAAAGGCTTAATTAACAGGTGAGGCTTGATTAACAGGTGAGGTTTAATAAACTAAAGGCTTAATTAACAGGTGAGGCTTGATTAACAGGTGAGGCTTAATTAACAGGTGAGGTTTAATAAACTAAAGGCTTAATTAACAGGTGAGGCTTAATTAACGGGTGAGGCTTAATAAACTACAGGCTTAATTAACGAGTGAGGCTTAATAAACTAAAGGCTTAATTAACAGCTGAGGCTTGATTAACAGGTGAGGCTTAATAAACTACAGGCTTAATTAACGAGTGAGGCTTAATAAACTAAAGGCTTAATTAAAAGGTGAGGCTTAATTAACAGGTGAGGCTTAATAAATGAAAGGCTTAATTAACAGGTGAGGCTTCATTAATGCATTAATTTGAGTCTAAGCCTTCATTTATATTAATTAAACAGTTAATGAAGCAACTGAAAGTTCCGTTATAAACTAGGGCCGGGCGATTAATCGAATTTCGATTTTTTTTAGGATTTATATTAAGGGCAGAACAGCTGGGTCCATATCGGTACATTATTTTAGATTTCAAAAAAAAAATTTTGATCAATTTGTGTATTTTCTCAGTTACAAAGTGTTTTTTGGAGAGAGACACACTGAAATAAATACATCATTTCAAACTCAAAAATATTTGTTTGAATAATCGTGATTTCAACATTGACGAAAACAACGGTGATTATGATTTTTTCCATAATGGAGCAGCCCTATTTTAAACTTAATTCATTAACCTCTAAACTTCTGACGGGAACCAAGAGTCTGATGTGTGAGGCCGTCTCTCCAGGTGAGTGGTTACCTGTCTGTCCAGCAGGTCGACGCCTAGCAGACCGAACAGCTCCCTGACGTAAGCCAGCACCGCCCCCACCACCGCCGGGCTGCGGGGCGCTCCGTCAGCCTGGGGGGCCACACCGGGATTGGGGTGTTAGGGACTCAAACCCTACCCCAGGGACGGGAACCCTAACCCAGGGACTGGAACCCTACCCCAGGGACGGGAACCCTAACCCAGGGCCTGGAACCCTAACCCTAACCCAGGGCCTGGAACCCTAACCCAGGGACGGGAACCCTAACCCAGGGACTGGAACCCTACCCCAGGGATGGGAACCCTAACCCTAACCCAGGGCCTGGAACCCTAACCCTAACCCAGGGCCTGGAACCCTAACCCAGGGACGGGAACCCTAACCCAGGGACGGGAACCCTGACCCAGGGACGGGAACCCTGACCCAGGGACTGGAACCCTGACCCAGGGACGGGAACCCTAACCCAGGGACGGGAACCCTAACCCAGGGACGGGAACCCTGACCCAGGGACGGGAACCCTGACCCAGGGACGGGAACCCTGACCCAGGGACTGGAACCCTGACCCAGGGTTAACCCTGACCCAGGGTTAACCCTGACCCTGGGTTAACGGCTGCGACTTCTGCCCTGCGTGCATTTCCACCGGGTGCGTTACGGCAGCGCAGCGCTGCCTTACGAGCCAGCCGTAATCACGCGAGATCACGAGATCACGCGATAATCCTAAACCTAATGTACTTACCTACCACTCCCAAAACTACTGCAATTAAATGCCACGCTTTGTCCCTCCGGCCATTCCGGGACGCTGCTGAGACGTCCCGCAGCGCGCCCGGTGGAAATGGTCTCATTGATTAGAGTGGAAGCTATCTGTTGCGGTGACCGCGGACCAGACGTGCCGCAGCCGTTACACGGCCGTAACACGTCCGGTGGAATCAGGTCTTAACCCAGGCTTAACCCTAACTCAGGGTCTGGAACCATAACCCAGGGTTAACTCTGACCCAGGGTTAACTCTGACCCAGGATTAGGGTTAACTCTGATCCAGGGTTAACTCTGACCTAGGGTTAACTCTGACCCAGGGTTAACCCTGACCCTGGCCCATCTCGTGAGGAAAGGTTTTCATACTTCAAAATCATTTGAACTAAAACGATGCTGCAGCATGCTGCATAAGGGCGAACACATTTGTTTTAAATAAAGGAATGTACATACATATATATGAAGAGTATTTGAAGCCCAGTGACGATTCTTAACATCACTTCTTATTTTAGATTCATCATTGCTCGCGGCCTGCTCTGATTGGCCGAGCCAGGCGACCCCTCCACCAATGGAAAGCCCCTCCACCCACCTCGGCGACGGGCTGCAGCTGGCGGTTGCCATGGGAAACGAGGTCCATGACGGCGTGCACTGCTCGGGGCGTGTCGAAGTCGTCGGCCAGGGCGTCCAGCACCTGACCTTTGACCTCCGCCAGCCTGGGCGCACAAAGAGATTTAATAATTATAATAGACGTAAGTCCATTTTAAGATCAATCAGACGTAAGTCCATTTTAAGGTCAATCAGACGTAAGTCCATTTTAAGGTCAATCAGACGTAAGTCCATTTTAAGATCAATCAGACGTAAGTCCATTTTAAGGTCAATCAGACGTAAGTCCATTTTAAGGTCAATCAGACGTAAGTCCATTTTAAGGTCAATCAGACGTAAGTCCATTTTAAGATCAATCAGACGTAAGTCCATTTTAAGGTCAATCAGACGTAAGTCCATTTTAAGGTCAATCAGACGTAAGTCCATTTTAAGGTCAATCAGACGTAAGTCCATTTTAAGATCAATCAGACGTAAGTCCATTTTAAGGTCAATCAGACGTATGTCCATTTTAAGGTCAATCAGACGTAAGTCCATTTTAAGGTCAATCAGACGTAAGTCCATTTTTAGGTCAATCAGACGTAAGTCCATTTTAAGGTCAATCAGACGTAAGTCCATTTTAAGGTCAATCAGACGTAAGTCCATTTTAAGGTCTATGAGACTGAAGTCCATTTTTTAGTCAATGATATTGAAGTCAATATTTAAGTAAATGTTTTCTGTTTTGTTCTATTTCCTTTCGTTGATTTAATAACCATCCCACCATGTATCTAAAGCAATGTTTAAATAAATTCATTGTTTCCAACGCAGCCCATTGTCTTCAGCCTATATCTCCGACCATCATCTCATGGTCGGAAAGGATATTTGTTATCGGCTCTGACCATGAGATGATGCCGTTACAGTGACTGAAGTCAATGTTTAGGTCAATGAGACTTAAGTCAATGTTTAGGTCAATGAGACTGAAGTCAATGTTTAGGTCAATGAGACTTAAGTCAATGTTTAGGTCAATGAGACTTAAGTCAATGTTTAGGTCAATGAGACTTAAGTCAATGTTTAGGTCAATGAGACTTAAGTCAATGTTTAGATCAATGAGACTTAAGTCAATGTTTAGATCAATGAGACTTAAGTCAATGTTTAGGTCAATGAGACTTAAGTCAATGTTTTGGTCAATGAGACTTAAGTCAATGTTTAGGTCAATGTTTAGGTCAATGAGACTTAAGTCAATGTAGTCAATGTTTAAGGTCAATATTTAGGTCAATGAGACTTAAGTCAATGTTTAGGTCAATGAGACTTAAGTCAATGTTTAGGTCAATGAGACTGAAGTCAATGTTTAGGTCAATGAGGCTTAAGTCAATGTTTAGGTCAATGAGACTTAAGTCAATGTTTAGGTCAATGAGACTTAAGTCAATGTTTAGATCAATGAGACTTAATTCAATGTTTAGATCAATGAGACTTAAGTCAATGTTTTGGTCAATGAGACTTAAGTCAATGTTTAGGTCAATGTTTAGGTCAATGAGACTTAAGTCAATGTTTAGGTCAATGAGACTTAAGTCAATGTTTAGGTCAATGAGACTTAAGTCAATGTTTAGGTCAATGAGACTTAAGTCAATGTTTAGGTCAATGAGACTTAAGTCAATGTTTAGGTCAATGAGACTTAAGTCAATGTTTAGGTCAATGAGACTTAAGTCAATGTTTAGGTCAATGAGACTTAAGTCAATGTTTAGGTCAATGAGACTTAAGTCAATGTTTAGGTCAATGAGACTTAAGTCAATGTTTAGGTCAATGAGACTTAAGTCAATGTTTAGGTCAATGAGACTTAAGTCAATGTTTAGGTCAATGAGACTTAAGTCAATGTTTAGATCAATGAGACTTAAGTCAATGTTTAGATCAATGAGACTTAAGTCAATGTTTTGGTCAATGAGACTTAAGTCAATGTTTAGGTCAATGTTTAGGTCAATGAGACTTAAGTCAATGTTTAGGTCAATGAGACTTAAGTCAATGTTTAGGTCAATGAGACTTAAGTCAATGTTTAGGTCAATGAGACTTAAGTCAATGTTTAGGTCAATGAGACTTAAGTCAATGTTTAGGTCAATGAGACTATAAAAATAATAAAAGTCTCATTTGGATTTAAAACCTCTTTTCCGAGAGAGATCTGGCTAAGAGGGCAGCACACAACAAACAAAAACACACAATTATCAAATCGATTAAAGACAGTTTTCTTGATTTCATAGTGAATGATTTAAGACACAATTTCCAATCCTACCCCATGTTAGGTCCTTTACTAATGAGCTGAAGCCATCAAATTAACTCCATTCTGACCGTTTAGGCCTTAATGACCTGATAATTAAACGGGTAATGAAGCAACAGAAAGTGAAACCTGTTCTTCATTGACTTTATCTCTAGATATGAATTCACCAAAGACTTTGGAGTCTAGAGTCTGATGACGAATACATTTAGGTCTCGTACAAACAAAAGCACAACATTATAACACTATTAACAGTTCTGATGAGTTGAGATGTTACCCGTTTTGATCAGAGGTCACTCAATGTGATCCGCAACTCTAAATGGAAGTCCTGGAGCACCCATTAAAGTCAAAGTTCAAACCCCTACGGACTCGAAACAAAGCCAGAATACTGAGGAAACAGGGTCAGAGGTCAAGGAGGGCCTACTTGTCCCAGAGCCGGTCGGGGTCCAGCGGGGGGCAGAGCAGCTGGCCCCTCATGTAGGCCTGGGCCCCGCGGTCAAAGGTCACCAGCGCCCCCAGCTGGCTGCGGGCCGCAAGCATGCTGCCCTCGCTGAAGTCGATCGCTGCAGGGGGGGAGACAGACAGGTCTGAGGACAGACAGACGGGTCTGAGGACAGACAGACGGGTCTGAGTACAGACAGACAGGTCTGTGTTCTGCTGAGGACAGACAGACGGGTCTGAGGACAGACAGACGGGTCAGAGGACAGACAGAAGGGTCTGTGTTCTGCTGAGGACAGAAAGAAGGGTCTGAGGACAGACAGACGGGTCTGAGGACAGACAGACGGGTCTGTGTTCTGCTGAGGACAGACAGACGGGTCTGAGGACAGACAGACGGGTCAGAGGACAGACAGACGGGTCAGAGGACAGGCAGACGGGCCAGAGGACAGACAGAAGGGTCTGTGTTCTGCTGAGGACAGACAGATGGGACTAAGGACAGACAGACGGTTCTGTGTTCTGCTGAGGACAGACAGACAGGTCTGAGGACAGACAGACAGGTCTGTGTTCTGCTGAGGGGACAGACAGACAGTTCAGACAGACAGGTCTGAGGACAGACAGACAGGTCTGTGTTCTGCTAAGAGGACAGACAGACAGACAGGTCAGAGGACAGACTGACAGGTCTGAGGACAGACAGACAGGTCTGTGTTCTGCTGAGGGGACAGACAGACAGTTCAGAGGACAGACAGACAGGTCTGAGGACAGACAGACAGGTCTGTGTTCTGCTAAGAGGACAGACAGACAGGTCTGAGGACAGACAGACAGGTCTGTGTTCTGCTAAGAGGACAGACAGACAGGTCAGAGGACAGACTGGTCTGTGTTCTGCTATACATGGGGACAGACAGACAGGTCAGACAGACAGGTCTGTGTTCTGCTATACATGGGGACAGACAGATAGGTCAGAGGACAGACAGACAGGTCTGTGTTCTGCTAAGAGGACAGACAGACAGGTTGGAGGACAGACTAACAGGTCTGAGGACAGACAGACAGGTCTGTGTTCTGCTGAGGGGACTGACAGACAGTTCAGAGGGCAGACAGACAGGTCAGAGGACAGACATGTCAGAGGACAGACAGACAGGTCAGAGGACAGACTGACAGGTCTGAGGACAGACAGACAGGTCTGTGTTCTGCTGAGGGGACAGACAGACAGGTCAGAGGGCAGACAGACAGGTCAGAGGACAGACATGTCAGAGGACAGACAGACAGGTCAGAGGACAGACTGACAGGTCTGAGGACAGACAGACAGGTCTGTGTTCTGCTGAGGGGACAGACAGACAGGTCAGAGGACAGACAGACAGGTCAGAGAACAGACAGGTCTGTGTTGTTTGAATTGCTCCCCATTAACAAGCTAATTAAACGTAGAGTACCGTCATGTGTAAGAGTTTGTACCTGATCGGTATTTCGTCAGCAGGCAGAACATCCTGAACTCATCGGCAGAATACGACCGCAGGAACTCCTGGAGATAAAAATCACAACCGGACCCAGAATTAGTGAAATCACCTTTCCGCAATTCCCGTAAAATCGCAGTTTGAAAACATGTTGTGTGTCGATGGCAACGCAGCGAGGTGCAAGTTCTACGTTCTTCGCTGTGTCGTCGCATTATAAGAAACACTCGACCTTTATCGTGATGAAGTTCTTCAAGGATTTGGACATTTTCTCGGCACTCCCTTTGAGATGCAAGTGACCTGAAGAACAAAGCAGATTATTTGGGTTATGTGTGTGTGTGTGTGTGTGCGCAGGCGCGCGTGCGTGCGTGCGTGTGTGTGTGCGTGCGTGTGCGTGTGTGTGTGCGTGCGCGTGTGTGTGTGTGTGTGCTGAGTGATTGAGGGAAGTGTTTCCTAATATGGGCGCCCTCCACCTGAGTGCAGGAAGTAGTTCCCCCACTGGGGGCAGCGGTGGAAGGCCTCGCTCTGGGCCACCTCGTTCTCGTGGTGGGGGAAGGCCAGGTCCACCCCCCCAGAGTGGATGTCCAGCTGGCTGCCAAATACTGAGCTGGGGAGAGAGAGGGGCGGGTCAGACACACAGCTGGCTGCTAAATACTGAGCTGGGGAGAGCGAGGGGGGTCAGACGTCCTGACACTTAATGTACACACTTATTACACGTTATACGTCCATATTTGTTGCATATGGCCTGCCTCTCTCTCTCCCCCTCCCTCTCCCCCTCTCCCACCCCCCTCCTCTCACCTGGCGATGGTGGAGCACTCGATGTGCCAGCCCGGTCTCCCCCCCCCCCAGGGGGAGTCCCAGGACGGCTCCCCCGGCTTGGCGGCCTTCCAGAGGGCGAAGTCCCGCGCGTCGCGTTTATCGGAGTCCGCTGTCCGAGAAGATCGGACAAAACAGAGCAGGCTGGAGTGAGGCGGGAGTGAAGGATTATGGGAAAATGAAGCTCTGTGTTTTGTTTGAAACGTGGAACCGACCGGGTTCGCCGGGTAGCTCCACGGAACCGGAGAACTTCCCGTAGCGCTGGCCGATGCTCCGGATGTCGAAGTACACGTCACCTACCGACACGCAGTTTACGAAAAGTAAGGACAGAAAACGTTGGGGATGGAACGAGACAAACTACGACAGAATTGCAAAATTTGTGTGGCGAGAGAAATTTGGAGAGGAGAAAATCGTACAGTTCAGAGAATAAAGTTCTTGTTAGAGTAATTCCTGTCCAGTTAATGTTTGTTACAGGGATGTACTTTATCAGAGGGATGCTTCTGACTTTCTGGAGGAGTATGGTTCAACTTTCAATAACTGCACGGCTATGATGTAGTCTTACAGCCGAATATCAGTTGTGTACGGGGAACGGGTTAATCTGGTGATGGTTAGTGCTTTAGGGTTAGTTAATGGGTTAACCTGGTGATGGTTAGTGCTTTAGGGTTAGTTAATGGGTTAACCTAGTGATGGTTAGTGCTTTAGGGTTAGTTAACGGGTTAACCTGGTGATGGTTAGTGCTTGTCTCTATGAACATCCTCACTGTACCCACAGAGACATGTTGTTGTTTCTTTCTGAAGACACACTGACTTATTGTAAGTCACTTTGGATGTAGGCGTATGCTAAACGCCCTGAATGTTAATGTAAATGTTATCATCCTTTAATTGAATCCAATTATACAAAAGGAGATGAAAGAGCAAATGACTCCAAAACATGAATAACAAATAAAGATATGATTCTTTGATTGGCCGTGGTATAATGAGGATATTCCACCCTGAGGTGCGGGGGGCTATTCGATAAAACACACTTACCCGCGTACGATATTCAATAACGTTTGTTTACCTTTCTGCGTGGGGTAGGCGTGGCCGTTAGCCACGATGCGCTCGATAAACGCCACGATCTGAGGCACGTTTTCAGTCACTCTCAAGTACACCGCGGGAGGCAGGACCTGGACCAAACCGAACATACACACCGTGATTTAAACAGATAAAGGATGAAAGGAACCATCACCATTCATCCCTAATTCAGATAAATGATAGCTTAGCGCAAAACTCATTTTAAATGCAAGTTTAATTATAGAGAAAGCACATTTTCTCAACGGCTTTTAAATAATGGGTACTGCAACCTATTAGGTATCAGAATATGTCCTCTAAACTTAAATCTGATTTCAAATAAAGGGTAAAACTATCTGATCCATAACTCAGACAAACTATTTCTTAGCACAGAACAGAATCATCAATGAGTTAAAACACCTTTGGAGGTAATGTCAGCACAGCAGTCAGTGAACTCTGTATCATTTTAATGTCGCATTTTAATGTTGATATAGTTTGACATTCTTAAGGATATTTTTAAACATAGTCAAAAAGTGTCTTCACACACCTTCAATGACAGCATGTCCTTCTTGAATTCTTCTTCGTATATCCTGGCCAGAATCGTGTGAGACATGTTTTCCTACAAAGAACAAGGTTTCATCAAGACGTGTAAACAAATACAGAACACAATTATCTCTATAATTATTTAACAATAAGTGTGCATTTATTGTATGTTGTACATCCTGGCACTTAAGGTACACACTTATTGTGTGTTGTACGTCCTTGGACAAAAAAACAGTCCTTAGCACGGTGTAGCATCTCACCCTAGCTATCTGTGTTGTCTACGGGGAACGGGTTAACCTGGTGATGGTTAGTTAATGGGTTAACCTGGTGATGGTTAGTGCTTTAGGGTTAGTTAATGGGTTAACCTGGTGATGGTTAGTGCTTTAGGGTTAGTTAATGGGTTAACCTGGTGATGGTTAGTGCTTTAGGGTTAGTTAACGGGTTAACCTGGTGATGGTTAGTGCTTTAGGGTTAGTTAACGGGTTAACCTGGTGATGGTTAGTGCTTTAGGGTTAGTTAATGGGTTAACCTGGTGATGGTTAGTGCTTTAGGGTTAGTTAACGGGTTAACCTGGTGATGGTTAGTGCTTTAGGGTTAGTTAACGGGTTAACCTGGTGATGGTTGGTGCTTTAGGGTTAGTTAACGGGTTAACCTGGTGATGGTTAGTTAATGGGTTAACCTGGTGATGGTTAGTGCTTTAGGGTTAGTTAATGGGTTAACCTGGTGATGGTTAGTGCTTTAGGGTTAGTTAATGGGTTAACCTGGTGATGGTTAGTGCTTTAGGGTTAGTTAACGGGTTAACCTGGTGATGGTTAGTGCTTTAGGGTTAGTTAACGGGTTAACCTAGTGATGGTTAGTGCTGGTTCTATGAACATCCTCGCTGTACCCCCAGAGACATGTTGCTGTTTCTCTTTCTACAGACTAATGGACTGATTGTGAGTCGCTCTGGGTAAAAGCGTCCGCTGAACGCCCTGAATGTGATCGTGTTTTGTTGATCAATGCAGCGATGTCTGTGGTGATGTCTGTGGTGATGTCTGTGGTGATGTCTGTGGTGACGTCTGTGGTGACGTCTGTGGTGACGTCTGTGGTGACGTCTGTGGTGATGTCTGTGGTGATGTCTGTGGTGATGTCTGTGGTGATGTCTGTGGTGATGTCTGTGGTGACGTCTGTGGTGACGTCTGTGGTGACGTCTGTGGTGACGTCTGTGGTGACGTCTGTGGTGATGTCTGTGGTGATGTCTGTGGCGATGTCTGTGATGTCTGTGGTGATGTCTGTGGTGATGTCTGTGGTGATGTCTGTGGTGATGTCTGTGATGATGTCTGTGGTGATGTCTGTGGTGATGTCTGTGATGTCTGTGGTGATGTCTGTGGTGATGTCTGTGGTGATGTCTGTGGTGATGTCTGTGGTGATGTCTGTGGTGATGTCTGTGGTGATGTCTGTGGTGATGTCTGTGGTGATGTCTGTGGTGTCTGTGGTGATGTCTGTGGTGATGTCTGTGGTGATGTCTGTGGTGATGTCTGTGGTGATGTCTGTGGTGATGTCTGTGGTGATGTCTGTGGCGTCACCTCCTGGCTCCTCTTGATGATCTTGTCGTCGATGTCGGTGATGACCAACGCGTGGACGACACTGACCCCGAACACCCTGGACAGAATCCTCTGCAGGATGTCGAACCGGACGTACGAGCTGCAGAGAGAGACGGAGAGGAACCAGTTCACCGGACGGGGGTCTAGGTTAAATGGCTCTGATGGGGACTCATTTGGTCGTCGTTGGTTACCATGCATGGCCGAGGTGGGCGTGGTCGTACACGGTGGGGCCGCAGCTGTACCTGAAGACAAACGCCACATTGGACCGCTTTACGGTTTACATTAACATTCAGGGCGTTCAGCGGAGGCTTTCACCCAAAGAGACTTACAACGGATCATACAAACATTCACCCATTCATACACATTCACACAATCACCAATTCATACACAAGTTCACCCATTCCTACACACATTCATCCATCACACCCATTTACACATAATCACCCATTCAAACACACATTCACCGGCTCACTCTTTCACACACACATTCACCCATTCATACACCAGATAACTCATTCAAACACACAGTCACCAGATCACTCATTCATACACCAGCTCACTCATTCATACACCAGATCACACATTCACCAATTCAAACACACATTCACCCATTCATACACCAGATAAATCATTCAAACACACAGTCACCAGATCACTCATTCATACACCAGCTCACTCATTCATACACCAGATCACCCATTCAAACACACTCACCCATTCATACACAGTCACCCATCCATACACACGTACACTCCTGGCTCACAGGAGCGTAGGAGGAGCTGGGGATCGAACTAACTTGTAACCCGAGGGTCGCTGGTTCGATCCCGGAAGGTCGCTCGCGAGCTCAGCCGAAATGACAACAACGTCATAACTTATTACATATCACATCGCAGCCCTACCAGGTGGCGACCCGGTCCCGCGTCAGGATGAGGGGCTCCTTCTGTCGGGTCAGACTGTTGTAGGTCTTCACCCCGGTGTCGAACCCCACGGGTCGGATCCACGAGCCCCCAGCATGGGTGCAGGTAGATCTAGTCCACGCCCCCCAAGTCGGGGTGCAAGAGGGTCTAGATCCGGTCCACGACCCCCCAGCAGGTCTCGACCAGGTCCACGACCCCCCAGCAGGTCTCGACCAGGTCCACGACCCCCCAGCAGGTGTGAATGCAGGTCTGGATGAGACTGACAGACACGTGACCCACAAGCGACGGCGGTCGACCGCCTGTTTAAACCACGTGGTCTGCATGGCAGTGCAGCCTTTAGAGGTGACAGATGATCATTAGGTGTGATTATTGATCCCGGACTGAATCAGGACTGGTTCTCTGACCCGTGGACGTCAGGTTCATAACAGAAGGCGGTTCCCGGGTTCTTCTTTGGTGGTTTTAACCCCGGACCGGAGGTTCGACAGCACAGCGCTTCCTGCTGGACGGGGGTGGTGCAGTCATGGCCATCCCGTATTGAACCGTTAGTGTTTTTAAATGTATATAGGTTTATTGCCACTTTCCTGGGTTTAATTTTAGGTGTTCATATTTTATAAAAGAGCGTTACTTGCTTCTGTGTGTGTATAGAAAAAATCTCCAAAACAGCAAAAAAGATCTCCAAGACAGCATTAAGTGCTTTTGGGCTCTCTGGCGCCATCTTGGGCCGTATGTCGCAATGCAGTTTTATTACTTTTTAATTCGGATTTGCACCCCTCACTACTTTACATTAAATTATCCCATCACGTCCACAAGAGACAAATAATTAACTTTTCTAAATGTTTGACTTGTATAGAGGATTTAAACATGTTTACTAACCATGGACGTCAGCTTCCTAATAGGAGTTCCTGTCTTGTTTGAGGTCCGACAGCGTCTCCAATTGGACGGGTGGTGTATAACTATTATTCTGCAGTTATCATTTAACAATGCACATTTATCAATTGACGATATCAATTAACCCGAGCTGTTTACAGAGTGTCTGTATAGTGGACATACTATCATGCATTTACATGGTTTCTGACTCTAAACCAAATCTTTCCTTGAGGGACATAAACTATGACAAAAAAACAAGATTAAAGGACAGAACATGAACATTTAATTATTCCCAGGTGACAAAGTTCACTTACAAAACAAATAGGGCTTATCAATTTTTAACACAAAGACTGTCATTTGAGTGAAAAAGACGAGTATAAAATGACATTGTTTTAGCACCGCATGGAATTTAAAACGAGCAAATAACAAATGGTTTTCTTTGGTTGAGGAATCTCTTTAGTTCTTAAGTTCCCCTCAGATCCGAAGCAAAGACGTCCAGAAACTTCAGTGACTTTAGGCAACTTTTTAAGTAATTTCAAACTGCACAGCACTTTTAAGTACTGAAGTTCTTTTAAAGTATTTTAAACTCCAACAGGACGCTCAAGTACTTTTCAAATTGGTCATAAAGTCGGCGTTTAAAAAACCCACTTCCCCCTCAATAGTGCAAACGCGTCCGATAAAAACGCGCGAAAGAACCGACGTATTCCTCGGAGCGTCTTAACCCAGTTCATCTCCTCAGAGTCGGGGGAGGGAATGCAACCCGGGACGTCCCCTACGCCAATGGCTGCTGTCGTGTCCCGGTGACGCCGATGTCCTCGGCCGTGTCCCCGTAGCCATGGTGATGTCCGTAGAGCAGGAGATCGCCCAGGTCAAAGGTCACAGCCCCCAGTTCATAGATCATGGGGGCGGGGCTCCCAGAGCGATGCAGCGAGCCGCACATGTCAGAGGCGTGTCGAGTCTCTCCTGGGGACTCCTGATTGGACGACGCAAAGGAGGAGCAGTGCTTCTGATTGGACGGTTCGGCGGTGGTCTTGAGGGGGCCGGGGGGCCGGAGGAGGACCTCAGGGGGGCCGGTGCAGGAGGTGGGCCTCAGGAAGCCGTTGAAGAGGCCTCTGGTGTCGTCTTGTGACGTTAAACAAAATGGAGGAAAGACAAACGCATTAAACACTTAAACACACTTAACACTTAAACTTAAAAACAGTACTTAGCATGGTGTAGCATCTTACCCTAGCATAGTGTAGCATCTTACCCTAGCATGGTGTACCATCTTACCCTAGCATAGTGTAGCATCTTACCCTAGCATGGTGTACCATCTTACCCTAGCATGGTGTAGCATCTTACCCTAGCATGGTTTAGCATCTTATCCTAGCATGGTGTAGAATCTTACCCTAGCATGGTGTAGCATCTTACCCTAGCATGATGTAGCATCTTATCCTAGCATGGTGTAGCATCCTATCCTAGCATGGTGTAGGGTCTCACCCTAGCATGGTGTAGCATCTTACCCTAGCATGGTGGAGCATCTTACCCTAGCATGGTGTAGCATCTTACTCCTAGCATGGTGAGCATCTTACCCTAGCATGGTGGAGCATCTTACCCTAGCATGGTGTAGCATCTTACCCTAGCATGGTGTAGCATCTTCTCCTAGCATGGTGTAGTATCTTATCCTAGCATGGTGTAGCATCTTACCCTAGCATGGTGTAGCATCTTCTCCTAGCATGGTGCAGTATCTTATCCTAGCATGGTGTAGCATCTTACCCTAGCATGATGTAGCATCTTATCCTAGCATGGCGTAGCATCCTATCCTAGCATGGCGTAGAGTCTTACCCTAGCTATCTGTGTTGTAAACAGGGAATGAGTTAACCTAGTGATGGTTAGTGCTTGGCACTTGGGTCTATGAACATCCTTGTTCATAGAACCTTGCGGACCCTCCTTGCGTCCACCTTAAGGGCCTGACGTGGCCTCTCTAAAATATTAACCTTCCGTTGAGGCGACGCAGCAACAAGGGCTGTGATTGGTCTGCTCACTAAAACCCGACGCAGAACCAAAACAGGTTCAAAGCGTCTGCGCGGCCCTTGCTTTGCGTCAACATGGAACCATAAGTGAGCCTTAGCGTGGGTCCGAAAGACCTTCTGGAGCCTACTCACTGTCTGTCCTTCTGGAGCCTACTCAAGGTCAGTCCTAAAGACCTTCTGGAGCCTACTCACTGTCTGTCCTTCTGGAGCCTACTCACTGTCTGTCCTTCTGGAGCCTACTCACTGTCTGTCCTTCTGGAGCTTACTCAGAGTCCGTCCTAAAGACCTTCTGGAGCCTATTCACGGTCCGTCCTAAAGACCTTCTGGAGCCTACTCACGGTCCGTCCTAAAGACCTTCTGGAGCCTACTCACGGTCCGTCCTAAAGACCTTCTGGAGCCTACTCACTGTCTGTCCTTCTGGAGCCTACTCACTGTCTGTCCTTCCGGAGCCTACTCACGGTCCGTCCTAAAGACCTTCAGGAGCCTACTCACGGTCCGTCCTGGCCTTCTTGTTGACCATGTTCTCCCAATGGTCCTGGAGCCGCTTCCGGCCACCGTCCACCGGCCCCTAAGCACATCATAAATATATATATAAATATAGTGAGGCTACATCATAAATATATATATAGATACAGTGGGGCAAAAAAGTATTTAGTCAGCCAGCAATTGTGCAAGTTCTCCCACTTAAAAAGACGAGAGAGGCTTATAATTTTCATCATAGGTAAACCTCAGCTATGAGAGACAAATTGGCTGATTTTTTAAGAATTTATTTACAAATTATGGTGGAAAATAAGTATTTGGTCACCTACAAACCAAGCAAGATTTCTAGCGGTCACAGACCTGTAACTTCTTCTTTAAGAGGCTCCTCTGTCCTCCACTCGTTACCTGTATTAATTGCACCTGTTTGAACTCCTTATCAGTATAAAAGACACCTGTCCACAACCTCAAACAGTCACACTCCAAACTCCACTATGGCCAAGACCAAAGAGCTGTCAAAGGACACCAGAAACACAATTGTAGACCTGCACCAGGCTGGGAAGTCTGAATCTGCCGTAAGCAGCTTGGTGTGAAGAAATCAACTGTGGGAGCAATTATTAGGAAATGGAAGACATACAAGACCACTGATAATCTCCCTCGATCTGGGGCTCCACGCAAGATCTCACCCTGAAGATGAAACATGGCTGGGTCTTTCAGCATGACAATGACCCCAAACACACCGCCCGGGCAACGAAGGAGTGGCTTCGTAAGAAGCATTTCAAGGTCCTGGAGTGGCCTAGCCAGTCTCCAGATCTCAACCCCATAGAAAATCTTTGGAGGGAGTTGAAAGTCTGTGTTGCCCAGCGAAGGCCCAAAAACATCACTGCTCTAGAGGAGATCTGCATGGAGGAATGGGCCAAAATACCAGCAGCAGTGTGTGAAAACCTTGTAGACTTACAGAAAACGTTTGACCTCTGTCATTTGCCAACAAAGGGCATGTAACAAAGTATTGAGATGACCTTTTGTTATTGACCAAATACTTATTTTCCACCATAATTTGCAAATAAATTCTTTAAAACCAGACAATGTGATTTTCTAGATTTTTTTTTTTTTCATTTTGTCTCTCATAGCTGAGGTATACCTATGATGAAAATTACAGGCCTCTCTCATCTTTTTAAGTGGGAGAACTTGCACAATTGGTGGCTGACTAAATATTTTTTTGCCCCACTGTAAATATAGTGAGGCTACATCATAAATATCTATATAAATATAGTGAGGCTACATCATAAATATATATAAATATAGTGAGGCTACATCATAAATATAGTGAGGCTACATCATAAATATATATATAAATATAGTGAGGCTACATCATCAATATATATATAAATATAGTGAGGCTACATTATAAATATAGTGAGGCTACATCATAAATATATATAAATATAGTGAGGCTACATCATAAATATCTATATAAATATAGTGAGGCTACATCATAAATATATATATAAATATAGTGAGGCTACATCATAAATATATATATAAATATAGTGAGGCTACATCATAAATATCTATATAAATATAGTGAGGCTACATCATAAATATATATATAAATATAGTGAGGCTACATCATAAATATATATATAAATATAGTGGCTACATTATAAATATAGTGAGGCTACATCATAAATATATATATAAATATAGTGAGGCTACATCATAAATATATATATAAATATAGTGAGGCTACATCATAAATAACTATATAAATATAGTGAGGCTACATCATAAATATAGTGAGGCTACATCATAAATATATATATAAATATAGTGAGGCTACATCATAAATATATATATAAATATAGTGAGGCTACATCATAAATATCTATATAAATATAGTGAGGCTACATCATAAATATAGTGAGGCTACATCATAAATATATATATAAATATAGTGAAGCTACATCATATAATATATATATATAGTGAGGCTACATCATAAATATCTATATAAATATATGTGAGGCTACATCATAAATATAGTGAGGCTACATCATAAATAATATATATATATAAATATAGTGAGGCTACATCATACATACATATATATATATAAATATAGTGAGGCTACATCATAAATATATATAGGCCTATATATAGTGAGGCTACATCATAAATATATATATACACACACATATATATATAGTGAGGCTACATCATAGCAAGAAGGCAAACTAGTTCGTATTGAGTATATAGTGAGTTTACATTATAAAAATTTAAAAGATGAGTTTACATTATAACAATATAAAAGATGAGTTTTCATTATAACAATACAAAAGATGAGTTAAGATTATTATTGTGTGAGTAGTACCATAATAATTTAAAAGAAGATTTACCTGAGACACTAATTCTACCACTCTGTATTAAGCAAATATATAAAATATAGCCTAACCTATTTTAAAGACAAAGAAAATAAAATTAGAAAAGAATATATACAAGCGTTTGCATACATCAGTTTTATCTGTTCAATGGACATGGAGGTTTTGCTAATTCTAGATTATTTATAATGAATGAATATCGATTTACCACTGCGGAATCACTACTATCACAATATCCACGTTTTGATTCTAGCCGCAAGCGTGACGTCACCGGCGGGAGGCGGGGTTTGCGACCAATCAGCGTCAGAGTCACACTGAGTTTAAATCCATAAATTCACCACTGCTAGGAAACCAGAGAGAGAAAGAGAGCAAATGAGGGAGAGGGAGAGGGAGAGAGCGAGGGAGAGAAAGCGAGAGACGCTTGCAGAGTATACACAGACCCGGATGTTCATCAATCACGTAGTTATTATCGGCACTAATCTGCCTTCATTTATGAGTTAAAAAAGTTATTCTCTCGCCCGACCTGATCTCGCGTGAACTTCCACCCCCGCTCTCACCTCTAATCCCCAAAGAGGGTTTAGAGACTAGCAACCCGTTCGTCTGTCCCTCACTCTCAATCCCCGACTTCGCGTGCCCGCTCACCTTCCCAAAGCGCGCGGCCCAGTGCATGGGGGTCCACCCGCAGCGGGAGTCCTGCGCGCCGCGGTCCGAGGGGTCGGCGCTGCGGTGGACCAGCGCGCACAGAGCGCCCAGCTCCGCGTCGCTACAGCCGCAGCGGAGCGGGAACCCGGACGGTAGTTCATCCGCCTCCTCGATCTCCATCTCGGATATCATGGTCGATAGATCGATAACGGTTCCGTTATTGGAGTTGGACCGGGTCTGGAGGGAGCATGGTCCTCTTTCTCCAAACAATAGAGAGGTAGAGGAGGAGGTGTGTGTGTGTGTGTGTGTGTGTGTGATTTCGGCGTCTGGCAAATCCCGGTCTGGATTCCCCGGGTCCGAGAGGTGGAGTGGGCGCGACGTCCGGTTCAGTCTCCCCAGAGGAGTTTCATACTTATTTATTTTTTTAACGTTTTATTGGAATGCAGATGTTAAAAAATACAAATACAATCAACAAAAAACATTTCGATTTTTTTGGCCCCGACCTGCTCAATGACCCGTCTGTACTGTGTTTGTTTATTTAAAAGGGACAATGCCATGCACATTGACATTTTTAGTTTACACAAAAAATGTAAATGCGCCAGAGTTAGCAAAAAAGCTCATTTTTATCTGTAGTCCCTTGGGAGGTCAACACATCACATTAATAAGGATAGAAAGCATTAAAGGAAGAGAGAGAGAGAAAAGAGACATGCAAATTAACAAGTGCAGTGCAAAGAAGTGCAGTACTTAGTAACCTACCTGCTCCCTAATGACCTGTCTCTGTACTGTCTAACCCCTACCTGCTCCTTAATGACCTGTCTCTGTACTGTCTAACCCCTACCTGCTCCTTAATGACCTGTCTCTGTACTGTCTAACCCCTACCTGCTCCTTAATGACCCGTCTCTGTACTGTCTAACCCCTACCTGCTCCTTAATGACCCGTCTCTGTACTGTCTAACCCCTACCTGCTCCTTAATGACCTGTCTCTGTACTGTCTAACCCCTACCTGCTCCTTAATGACCTGTCTCTGTACTGTCTAACCCCTACCTGCTCCTTAATGACCTGTCTCTGTACTGTCTAACCCCTACCTGCTCCTTAATGACCTGTCTCTGTACTGTCTAACCCCTACCTGCTCCTTAATGACCTGTCTCTGTACTGTCTAACCCCTACCTGCTCCTTAATGACCCTGTCTCTGTACTGTCTAACCCCTACCTGCTCCTTAATGACCTGTCTCTGTACTGTCTAACCCCTACCTGCTCCTTAGTGACCTGTCTCTGTACTGTCTAACCCCTACCTGCTCCTTAATGACCTGTCTCTGTACTGTCTAACCCCTACCTGCTCCTTAATGACCCGTCTCTGTACTGTCTAACCCCTACCTGCTCCTTAATGACCGTCTCTGTTACTGTCTAACCCCCTACCTGCTCCTTAGTGACCCGTCTCTGTACTGTCTAACCCCTACCTGCTCCTTAATGACCCGTCTCTGTACTGTCTAACCCCTACCTGCTCCTTAATGATCTGTCTCTGTACTGTCTAACCCCTACCTGCTCCTTAATGACCTCTCTGTACTGTCTAACCCCTACCTGCTCCTTAATGACCTGTTCTCTGTACTGTCTAACCCCTACCTGCTCCTTAATGACCTGTCTCTGTACTGTCTAACGACCCCTACCTGCTCCTTAATGACCCGTCTCTGTACTGTCTAACCCCTACCTGCTCCTTAATGACCCGTCTCTGTACTGTCTAACCCCTACCTGCTCCTTAATGACCCGTCTCTGTACTGTCTAACCCCTACCTGCTCCTTAATGACCCGTCTCTGTACTGTCTAACGACCCCTACCTGCTCCTTAATGACCTGTCTGTACTGTCTAACCCCTACCTGCTCCTTAATGACCTGTCTCTGTACTGTCTAACCCCTACCTGCTCCTTAATGACCTGTCTCTGTACTGTCTAACCCCTACCTGCTCCTTAATGACCTGTCTCTGTACTCTCTAACCCCTTCTTGCTGTTCATCCATGCCCCAGTTATTAAAAGGTGTTCAATAGCCCCAGAATAAAAAGACAACATTTGAAATTTGCAGTTTATTGTACGTTTTGTAGTCGTAAAGTCACTGTCTTTAATTTACACGGGCGGTGTTTGTATTTAACACAACTTGAGAACCCACCACCAATGAGGGCGTGATTATGCCCCTCCCATCCCCGCTGACGGGGCTGTGTCAGGGGCGTGTCTGTAAAGTAGAAAGAACTGATCTTCAAAGAGCCAATCTTTATGAAGCGACCTTCAAAGAACCGCTCTTTAAAGAGCGACCTTCAAAGAATCGCTCTTATAGAACCGATCTACAAAGAACACATTGTGCCGTAAAACAGAAGGAGAACACCGAGCTACCGCGGGCTACCAGCGACAGAACACTTGCCGCCGCCCCCCCCCCCCCCCCACAAACAAAAACAAGCAGTTCTACAAAACGTCCGAACAACTCCATATAAGGAGTGACGATGTTCACCATTTCATCTAAACCAACGTGTCGTGAGATTAAATCATCGAGCAATCAGACACGAAAAAGTATAAAACCAAAAAGGCACCCTTCTCTACTGTCTGGTCGGGTTAATGAGTCAAGAGCGACTTCGACCAAATGCGACCGAATAATACGAAATATAAACAATGACAGGAAGTCATTACAGTACGGAAAGAGAAATGGCAGGAAGAAATACACAAGCGGCCATTTTCAACTGGGTCTCTCTGATATATCGCTGCTAAGCTAGTTTCCGCTAAGCTAGCTCCGCTACAATAAGCGGAAACAGGTCAAACGTTACTTTTAATCTCATCGGTCGTGCTCTGAAAAACAATAGTTAATCAAACAAAGTTTTATATTTTCAGTTCAGAGAACCGATCTTAAACGCAATCTCAAAACAAAGTTCGGAATCTTGAAACTCTTTCTGGGGTCTGGATTAGTGTCAGTCTCTGACCACCTGTGTTGACCATTGGTTCTGTGAGTGGGCCAATCAGCTCTCAGCGTGAGTTCTGGCGCTACATGCTATCGTGCTAACCCTAAAACAATATCACGAAAAGGAGTCACAGAAAAAAACAAACCAACGATTGAGAACTACGTCTTCTGCAAACCTTTTTAAAAAGAACCACTGAAGGAACGATACAGCGTGTTTTTCTTCTCCATGAATAGAACGGCTACGCGAATAACGTGAGTGAGTCGATGGCGTCATTGAAGTTAAAAGTTACTGTGCAGGTGATGGGGGAGGAGGAGGAGGAGGAGGAGGAGGAGGAGGAGGAGGAGGAGGAGGAGGAGGAGGAGAGGGATGGAGGAAGATAATGAAAGGGAGGAAGATGAGGAGTAGGGAGGAGGAAGAGAACGAGAGGGAGGGAGAGAGGGAGGAGGAGGAGAGGGCTACGAGGCTGGCTTCTTGAGGTCGCGGATCTGTTTGACCAGGTAGGTCTTCTCGTCGTTGAACTGCTCATCGTCGCTGCGCTCCTTCTGAAAGTGGCTGAGGAACTCGATCAGCTTGGTCTGGTTCTTCAGCAGGATGTCCACGATGGGCTGTGTCTTGTTGGGGTTGGGCCACAAACACCTGGACGGAGAACAGACACAGCTCAGAGTCGCGCTCACACTATCACTTCCTTCCTCCTCCTCCCTCCACCACCTCCCCCTCCTCTCTCTCCCTCTGTTCTCTTCAACTCCCTCTCCTCTTCCTCCTCCACTTCTTTGTTCTCTCTCCTTCTTTCTCCCTCTCCTCCTCCTCCTCTTTCTCTTCCCCCTCCTCTTGTGTACGGGGAATGAGTTAACTATGGAGTTAGAATCATGCCAAAACCCCAAACACTCGCAAAACGTGTTTTACTCACACACAACGATTCACACACGCACAAAACGTGTTTCACTCACGCACACAACGATTCACACACGCACACAACGATTCACACACGCACAAAACGTGTTTCACTCACGCACACAACGATTCACACACACAAAACGTGTTTCACTCACACACACGATTCACACACACACAAAATGTGTTTTACTCACACACAACAATTCACACACACACATACACACACTCAGAAGCATATTTCTTCAATTACAAAAAAAAATCCTTCAAGTACAAAAAAATTCTACAAGTACGGAACTGAAATACAAGTACGGAACTGCATGTGCGTGTACGGATCAGCGGGGCGGAAAATTAGTGCCAAAAGTCACGTGACAAACAAATGTCCTGTGATTCACACTACACAACAGCAGGTGGCGCTTTTGAGTCAGTTTAAGGCCGCCAGGACGATATTTTTTTCTCCCCAAAATCTTTCTAACATCTTTTCTCTTGTCTTTCTGAGCAGGTATCCGTCATACGATTCCGAGTCCAAGGGGCGGCAAGTCGAATCAACACACGTTAGAAAGAAAAAAATATCGTCCTGGCGGCCTTAAACTGACTCCAAAAGCGCCACCTGCTGTTGTGTAGTGTGAATCACAGGACATTTGTTTGTCACGTGACTTTTGGCACAAATTTTCCGCCTCGCTGATCCGCACGCGCACATACAGTTCCGTACTTGTAGAATTTTTTTGTACTTGAAGGATTTTTTTTTGTAATTGAAGAAATATGTTTCTGAGTGTGTGTGTGCGTGTGTGAATCGTTGTGTGCGTGAGTAAAACACGTTTTGTGTGTGTGAATCGTTGTGTGCGTGAGTAAAACACGTTTTGTGTGTGTGAATCGTTGTGCGTGAGTAAAACACGTTTTGCGAGTGTGTGGGGTTTTGGCATGATTCTAACTCCATAGTTAACCTAGTGATGGTTAGTGCTTGTCACTTGGTTCTATGAACATCCTTACTGTACCCTTTTTGTGATCCTTCTTTTGACAAATGGACTTAATGTAAGTCTCTCTGGGTAAAAGCGTCTGATGAGCGCCCTGAATGTAAATGTAAAAAACAACAACACAACCCTACATATCCTAACACAAAACAAAAACACACAACCCAATATAACAACACAACCCTACATATCCTAACACAAAACAAAAACACACAACCCAATACAACAACACAACCCTACATATCCTAACACAAAACAAAAACACACAACCCAATACAACAACACAACCCTACATATCCTAACAACACAAAACAAAAACACACAACCCAATACAACCACAATACAACAACACAACCCTACATATCCTAACACAAAACAAAAACACAAACAAAACACACACAACCCAATACAACAACACAACCCTACATATCCTAACAACACAAAACAAAAACACACAACCCAATACAACAACACAACCCTACATATCCTAACACAAAACAAAAACACACAACCCAATACAACAACACAACCCTACATATCCTAACACAAAACAAAAACACAACTCAATACAACACAACCCCACACAAAAACACATAACCAAACACAATACAACAAAACACAACACCAACACAAAACACTAAACAACCCTACAACACAACACCACATAACCCAACACAACAACACAACCCTACGCATCCCAACATCACAAAAACACATAACCCAATACAATGCAACAACACAACTCAACACAACAACACCATAAGAAAACAACACAACCCAACACATCCCAACAACACAACAAAAAAACACATAACCCAATACAATGCAACAACACAACTCAACACAACAACACCATAACAAAACACAACCCAACACATCCCAACAACACCATAACAAAACACAACCCAACACATCCCAACACCACAACAAAAAAAACACATAACCCAACAAAACACAATACAACACAACACACCCAAACACCACATAACCTAACCTAACACAACACAACACCACAATCCAACACAAGAACACAACTCTACACAACCCAACAGAAGAACACAACACATCACAACCCAACACCACAACAAAAAAAACACACAACCCACACAACAAAAAAAACACATAACCCAACAAAACACAATACAACACAACACACCCAAACACCACATAACCTAACCTAACACAACACAACACCCCAATGCAACACAAGAACACAACTCTACACAACCCAACAGAAGAACACAACACATCACAACCCAACACCACAACACAACCACACAACCCTACACAAAAATAACACAACATCACCCTACACAACAACAAAACAACATCACAACAACACAACACAACATCACAAGAACACAACACAACCACACAACCCTACGCAACAACACATCACAAGAACACAACAACACAACCCTACACAACACAAGAACACAACCCTAGACAACATGATAAAACCCAACACAACACTAGGTTAACAACAAACCTATTGTAAGGCTCTTTGGGAGAAAACGTCTGCTAAACGCCCTGAATGTAAACGTAAAACCCAACACAACACAACAACACAACAACACAACCTAGACAACACAACACAAGGTAAGCGTCTGCCAAACGCCCTGAAGGTAAACGTGGTCCCTCTGAAGGTACGCACCTTAAAGACGTGGAAGGCCTCAAACTGGATGTTGGGGCTCTTGTCCCTCAGCAGGTTCATCATCAGCTTGAGGTTCTCCGGTTTGCTGATGTAGCGCGTCATCACTGTGAAGTTGTGTCGGTCCAGCAGCAGCTCACCCAGTAGCTTGGGAGGGAAGATCAACACAAACACCTTCATTAGGATCAACTGGCATCTCATTAGGATCAACTGCACCTCATTAGGACCAACTGCACCTCATTCAGGACCAACTGCACCTCATCAGGATCAACTGCACCTCATCAGGATCAACTGCACCTCATTAGGACCAACTGCACCTCATTCAGGACCAACTGTACCTCATTCAGGACCAACTGCACCTCATTCAGGACCAACTGCACCTCATTAGGATCAACTCCACCTCATTAGGACCAACTGCACCTCATTCAGGATCAACTGCACCTCATCCAGACCAGTCACCCTCTAACTACACCCGGCTACGTCACGACAGCGAACATTCATTTCCACCGATCTGAGGCCCCACAGATTGAACCGTGGAAGGTCCCAGGCGGAGGACTGACCTTCAGAGACTGCCTCTTGGTGACGTAGTTCTCAGAGTGAAGCAGCTTCTCATATTCTGTGAAGACCTGAGGGGGAAGAGGAGACGTAGAGGGGAGTGAGTGAGTGAGTCTCACTGTGTATTAATGAGTGAGTGACTGGGGGAGTGAGTCTCACTGTGTATTAATGAGTGAGAGACCGGGGGAGTGAATGAGTCTCACTGTGTATTAATGAGTGAGTGAGTGAGTCTCACTGTGTATTGGTGAGTGAGTGAGTTGGTGGTTGATTGCCTACATTGGTGAGTGGGTGAGTGAGTCACACTGTATTGGTGAGTGACTGAGTGAGTCTCACTGTGTATTGGTGATTGACTGGGTGAGTGAGTCTCACTGTGTATTGGTCAGTGATTGACTGGGTGAGTGAGTCTCACTGTGTATTGGTCAGTGAGTGAGTGAGTGAGTGAGTCTCACTGCGTCATAGTTCTGTTCCAGGTACTCTGCAACCAGGACTTTGTGTCGCGTCAGAAGATCCTGAGGAGAACCGAAGAACCACGTCAGAACCACTAAGTCCAGATCACACTAACGACGTCAGAACGATCAAATATAGTTCACACTAATACAGGGAACCATGGGGAAGCAGAGTGGGCGGAGCTAGGAGCAGAGTGGGCGGAGCTAGGAGCTGAGAGTGGGCGGAGCTAGGCACAGAGTGGGCGGAGCTAGGAGCTGAGTGGGCGGAGCTATGAGCTGAGTGGGCGGAGCTAGGAGCAGAGTGGGCGGAGCTAGGAGCTGAGAGTGGGCGGAGCAGGGGGAACCAGAGAGTGGGCGGAGCTAGGAGCAGGGGAAGCAGAGAGTGGGTGGAGCTAGGAGCAGGGGAAGCAGAGAGTGGGTGGAGGCAGAGAGTGGGCGGAGCTAGGAGCAGGGGGAAGACTATAAAGGGGGGAGCTAACACATAATAGGCGGAGCTAGCAGATAAGGGGCTAAGCTAGCAGCAGGAGCTAGCATATGATGGGCGGGGCTAACAGATAAGGGGCTAAGCTAGCAGCAGGAGCTAGCATATGATGGGCGGGGCTAACAGATTGTGGCCTTACCTTGAAGGTGGCGAAGGCATCGGAGGCGATGTCGAAGGTACTCATCTCCACGTAGGTGAAGAAGCGGGGGAAGTGGTCCGAGTAGAGCAGCACCTTGGCCAGGGGCTCGTGGCGGATACACTCCCTCAACATGATGCCACAGTTAAGGGCCACGGGGGGGGTCTCATAGCTGGGGGGAGAGAGAGAGAGAGACACTGAGACAGAGAGACAGAGAGAGAGAGACACTGAGACAGAGAGACACTGAGACAGAGAGACAGAGAGAGAGACAGAGAGACACAGAGAGACAGAGAGACACTGAGACAGAGAGCCAGAGACAGAGAGACACTGAGACAGAGAGACAGAGAGAGAGACAGAGAGCCAGAGACAGAGAGACACTGAGACAGAGAGAGAGACAGAGAGACACTGAGACAGAGAGAGAGACACTGAGACAGAGAGCCAGAGACAGAGAGACACAGACAGAGAGACAGAGAGAGAGACACTGAGACAGAGAGACACTGACAGAGACAGAGAGAGAGACAGAGAGACAGAGAGACAGAGACAGAGAGACACAGACAGAGAGACAGAGAGAGAGACACACTGAGACAGAGAGAGAGACACTGAGACAGAGAGACAGAGACAGAGAGACACTGAGACAGAGAGACAGAGAGAGAGACACTGAGACAGAGAGACACTGACAGAGACAGAGAGAGAGACAGAGAGACACTGAGACAGAGAGACAGAGACAGAGAGAGAGACAGAGAGACACTGAGACAGAGAGACAGAGAGAGAGACAGAGAGACACTGAGACAGAGACAGAGAGACAGAGAGAGAGACAGAGAGACAGAGAGACACTGAGACAGAGAGAGAGACACTGAGACAGAGAGACAGAGACAGAGAGACACTGAGAGCAGAGACAGAGAGAGAGACACTGAGACAGAGAGCCAGAGACAGAGAAGGACACTGAGACAGAGAGAGAGAGAGACAGACAGAGAGACACTGAGACAGAGAGAGAGACACTGAGACAGAGAGAGAGAGAGAGAGAGAGACAGAGAGAGAGAGAGACAAAGAGGCACGCTGACCCTTTGAGCAGGAGGAACAACACCTCCTGGTGGGAGCAGAAGTACTCCACCGTGGGGCTCCGGGTCCCGATCTGACGCCGCAGGATGTTGTTGAAGATCTGACACACGTCCTTCTTACCCTGATAAGACACACAGACACACATTCTGAGTTCACAGAGACACAACAGACACACGAGGATCAGAGAGAGAGACACGGTACAGACGACCAACGAGTACAGACACGGGACACAGACACAGCAAGACAGCACAACACGACACACACAGAGACAGACACAGAGCACACACAGACACACACACAGAGAGAACACAGACACAACAGAGACAGACACAGACACACACACACACACTTGAGCAGCAGCAACAACACCTCCTGCGTGGAACCGCAGAAGTACTCACCACCCGCCGAGGTGCTCCGACGTCCCGAGCTGACAGCCGCAGCGATGCTGTTTGAAGATCTGACACACGTCCTTCTTACCCTGATAAGACACCAGACACACGGTTCACACATCAGGTTCACACACGGCAACCACACCACACACACACACCACACACCACACACACACACGACACACGACACACACATACACACACACACACGACCACCTGGACAACTCCTCCCTAACCTCAAAGTCCACCACCCCCAGGTGCTCCACCAGCGCCAGCAGCAGCCCGCTGTTGTACAGCTCCTGGGCCAGCAGCGCCACGGTCTCCGTGTGTGGCTCCTTCTCCCCGCTGCCGTACAGGATCTCCTTCATGGACACCAGGCACTTGGACACCTCCTCCGACGCCTGGGGGGGACGTCATTACGTTACCATGAAGTCGTTACGTTACGTGACCCTGACGTCATTACGTTACCATGACGTCGGTACGTTGTTACCATGACGTCGTTACGTTATGTTACCATGACGTCGTCACGTTACCATGACGTCGTCACGTTACCATGACGTCGTCACGTTACCATGACGTCGTCACGTTACCATGACGTCGTCACGTTACCATGACGTCGTTACGTTACCATGACGTTGTTACGTTACGTTACCATGATGTCGTTACGTTACCATGACGTTGTTACGTTATGTTACCATGACGTCGTTACGTTACCATGACGTCGTTACGTTATGTTACCATGACGTCGTTACGTTACCATGACGTCGCTACGTTATGTTACCATGACGTCATTACGTTATGTTACCATGACGTCGTTACGTTACCATGACGTCGTTACATTACGTTACCATGACGTCGTTACGTGACCATGACGTCGTTAAGTTACGTTACCATGACGTCGTTACATGACCATAACGTCGTTACGTTACCATGACGTCGTTACGTTACCATGACGACGTTACGTTACGTTACCATGACGTCATTACGTTACCATGACGTTGTTGTTGCAGGTAGTGATAGAGTCGGCCTGCGTCTCTTGTATTAACGAGCTGGCACATAACAGGACTGACGCGTGTTGAGCACCCGGGTCCATACACACACAAGGCCACCAGAGGGAGCTGTCGGCTTGCATAGCACTACCCTACAACAGTTGTTACTAACGTTACCATGACGTGTTACCATGACGTCGTTACAATGCCTTCATTAGGTTCAGTTAAGGCTGTAGTGGGGTTAAGGCTTTGCTTGTTTCTTTAAGGATCTGCGTTAATGTTCGTGTATACTTAAGCCGTGCACAAGGGTCTGGAGAAGAGCAATACATTTCTTTCTGCTTCAGATATGATTTTAGGGGAGCCAATCACCAAGCTGGCGTTTCCCCTTGGCGCGCTATTGGCTGGTATAACACAATGACAACAGGGAAGTGACGGCAAGCAGCCAATCGCGTACAGAGTCAGTTGAACTCGGCCCGTTGATCACGCCTCTGGTGCTGAAGGAAATGACGGCAGCCTCCCCAGACCAACGTGCACCCTACGATGGAGCTTGGTCAACAGCCAGGCTACAATAACATGGCTGTGTACCTAAAGTTTGTACATTTATTATTAATATAAACAAGGGCTATTTATAATAAATAAATGAACAAAATGTAGGTAAACAGCCATGTTATTCCAAAGAAAGTGTCAAAAGTGGCATACATCAAAATTGTATATCAAATATTGTAGTTATTTGATATAAGTAGCAGTAAATATTGCAGCTTTGCACTCGGCAGTAACCATCAATACACCCTAATACATTCATTTAATTATATTAAATAAAAACAAGCCATAAATAACATAAACAACTTTCATCGACAAATAAAACATTTGCATTTTGACCCCAGGATTATCACGTCACTTGAAGATCCGGCCATGCATGCCATCCCATAAAAACATCATAAACGCCCATCCCAGTCCATCCCTGACCCACGTGAGTCGGACATGGTCTGGACCTCGCACCTTGTACTGTTACTAAGGTAACAGAGGGCAGCTTGTGGATGGGTGGCACTGGACTTAATGCGTGTGTGTCTGTATATCTGCACGTGTGTTAACCCTTTAACAGCAAGGTGTGTCTCAGGATCTGTTCTCCTTCACATGGACCTGACGAGGACTCTCTCCCTCCCCCTCTCCCTCTCTCCCCCCCTCTCCCTCTCCCCCCTCCCCCTCTCCCTCTCCAACGATAGGTGCCAGGATGCTAACACAGATAAAGAATAAACTCTTATTTTGAAAAGCCCACCTTGTCGGACTTCTTGTCCTGCTTCACCAGCAGGGCGAGGTTCTCCTTCAGCGTCCTCACAATGTCCACCGGGCTCTTGTGGGACTTCCCGAACAACGGCATGGCGGAGGCTAGCCTGGAACGCTAGGCCTGGAGCACTAGCCTGGAACACTAATGCTAGTCTTGGAACACTAGCCTGGAGTGCTAGTGCTATTCCTTGAGCGCTAGGCCTGGAACGCTAGTCCTGGAACCTGCAGAGACAAACAAGACATGCTGGGTTAGCATCTATTTAACACAGGTTGATAGATACGAATAGATGCTTATTAGCATCTATTGAACAGGTTTTTGCATTTATAGAGCACAGAATAGCATCAATCCGACCAGAACGCCATCGGCTCCCAGAGGGTTTGGGGGTCGGCTCCGCAGACGCCAGACGCCACGGGGAATTCCTCTCTCTGGAGTCAGGAATCCAGTCGGACCAGCACTACGAGATAGCTAGGAGGCGTTAGCTGTGGAGACGAAGCCTAGCCCGTGATTCATTAGTGATGACAGCTCTACACTCAGGGCGTTACACAGACGCTGTGATCCAGAGAGACAAGGCAGTTTGTCAGGAGAAAGATAAACAACAACATATCTGTGGGTACAGTAAGGATGTTCATAGAACCAAGTGCCGAGCACTAACCATTCCCTGTATCCAATGATAGCTAGGATAAGAACCTTGAACATTTTTCAACTTTCTTGACGGAGCCGACGGATCCAACGGAACGACTGGATCCACAATGCATTGCGGCTCTGCCGCGCCCCGTTCAAAGTCAATGGGATCCGCTAACGGACGGACGCAGTGGGCACGAGGCGTGACGCCTTGTTCACGCTACATGCGTCGTCAACAGATGACCATGGGTATAGGGGACTAGTCTCTGTAGACTGCAGCCAATCAAATCGCTTCCCACTACAAAGCTAAGATGTGTGGATATAAGTACAAAAGATGACACAAACAACAGGTGTCTAAAAACAATCCTATTAATCCACATTTCTTTAAAAAAAAAAAACAGCCAGATTTTTACTGCTTCTTCCTGCTTGTTCTTGCAAAATGGATCTAGGAAACGCGTGGAGTGTATTTGCATAACTGCGATCTGATTGGCCGACGGATCCGCCGCTGCCTGAAAAGTTGAACATTCCTTAAACCTTTTGACGCAGGCCACGGCGCCGAATGGACGGACGGACCCACAATGCACTTCACCAGCGCCCCATGCAGGGTCAATGTGATCCGTCGACGGACGGAGGTGGCGTGAAGAAGCCCTGACATGAAGCAGACGTTTGGAGACAATGGACATTTATTGTATCTGTCAAGTGTTAGAAAAAGAAAACATTGTTGGTAATCAGCCCTTAACACATGCATAACAAAAAGAAACACTAAGAACACTAAGAACGAAATAATTAACGAAAACACACAAAATACTATGAGGCAGCCCTACTACTAAAAAACCACATTCACACAATTAACCTGTCTAAACACTTAAATGCACACTGACGTTGTTTTCAAGATCTCATCTCGCACTACAAAGTACGTACCGCCCTCAAAGCGACCAGCGCAAATAAACAAAAATGAATAAAAACTAAATCAGGGATATTTGGTGGCATACATCATTTTCCCATACCTGCTACATGTGATTGTGTGTTCAAAATGTGGGTGTGGCCAGGAGCAGCAAATGTAAAACTTGTGACTGCTTCTCTAGAAGGGGAATGTGCCCTCTCTCTGGACCCTTAAGTCACCAAACGGACCCTTGTGGCACCAAACAGACCCTTGTGGCACCAAACAGACCCTTGTGGCACCAAACAGACCCTTGTGGCACCAAACAGACCCTTGTGGCACCAAACAGACCCTTGTGGCACCAAACAGACCCTTGTGGCACCAAACAGACCCTTGTGGCACCAAACAGACCCTTGTGGCACCAAACAGACCCTTGTGGCACCAAACAGACCCTTGTGGCACCAAACAGACCCTTGTGGCACCAAACAGACCCTTGTGGCACCAAACAGACCCTTGTGGCACCAAACAGACCCTTGTGGCACCAAACAGACCCTTGTGGCACCAAACAGACCCTTGTGGCACCAAACAGACCATTGTGGCACCAAACACCCCTATTTTAAAATGGTACATTGCCACAATCACAGCAGGTGAACCATGTCACCTCACCTCACAGATTAAGTCCGAACTATCCCTAACGAGGCAAGGGGAATATCCCCCTTAACCTAACATTCCTGGAATATTTGTGTTGCATTATCGTTGACCAACAGCTGACCTGAATAAGTCCCGGGGTCGAGGGGAAAGCCGGCAGCTCCTGATCGGAGTTACATCAGATATGAAATGCTGCTGGACTCCTGAAGGACTCATTCAGCATTCCTTATTGAACTGAACCGATGGAGGGCTCTGGGTGGTCCATCAAACGAACTCAGAACCACTGTGTCAACTCTGAGAGAGAGAGATAGAATGTGTCTGTGTGGTGTCTGTGTGTATCTGAGTGTGTGTCTTTACGAGTGTGTGTAGGTCTGTGTGTCTATGCAAGTGCGTGAGTGTGTATCTGTGTGTGTCTGTCTGTGTGAGTGAGTGGGTATCCAGCAAGTCTTTTGCACAGAGACCGAATCAGTGACAGAAGTGATCTACATGAAAACGGCTGTGCAGAGTCCAGGTGAACTCTGACCAGTGTGGGAGGCTGGCGATCGGGTTTCTCTAAGAGACGCTGGGCTCTTGAGGAAGTGGAACGAGACACTCTGACGCGTGTCATCAAACCGTCAACAGAGAACCCCTGTTGACCTATCAGAGGAGAGGAGAGGGGGAGGGGGAGGGGGGCGTGGGAGTGAGCACACAGACAGACAGACAGACAGACAGACAGACAGACAGACAGACAGACAGACAGACAGACAGACAGACAGACAGACAGACAGACAGAGTGTGTGTCTGTGTCTTTATGAGTAAATGAGTCAGTGATTAAGTGACACACAGACAGAGAGAGAGACAGAGAGGGAGACAGAGACAGAGAGAGACAGACAGACAGAGCTCTTGACATCACTGACTGTGATGGACTCCTCTGACTCTAAGCTGCCCAGGCCTTTCTAACCAAACCGTCAACATTCAGACCAGCAGGGAGACAGACGACACAACGAGGAGTCCAACGTCACCGGCCCCTTCAGAATACTGCTCCAAACAGTCTCACTGACGGGCATTACGTTACAGTAAATTCAAATATGCATGGCATCGGAAGTATTACATGCTATTGGAAACATAAAGCATTATATCGGAAATGTTTAAGTGTTGTATTGGACATAAACTAGCTTTAAGTTTTCTCCAATGTTTCACATCTCATGTTTTGATCCTTTTAGGGGTTGATGTTCTCATCGTAAACCAGTTGATGATAAAACTAGGTATTGCGATGAATCACAAAGATCTGATTGGTTGAAAGTGGTGCCAGCACACACACACACACACACACACACACACACACACACACACACACACACACACACACACACACACACACACACACACACACAGTTCCACTCTGGGGAACACCCCCCCAAACAATCAGCCAGAGCCGTGGTTGTGTAACGTGTGTGATTGTCCTGTTGGATGGTCAGTGTTTGCTCGGCCGGTCATCGAGGCTCCGAGCAGCGTGCGTCGTTCGTCTTAAAGGCTCGGGTGGCAGACCCACTTCACCCGCCTCAGATTGTGAGTGAATGTTTGCACTGACCGCGGTTAACCCCGTCCCACGACGAGGCAATAACCAGGCCTCTTAATCACGCATGTAGAGAGATGTGTGGAGGGGTTGCGAATATTGATTACCGATTATGATGACAATGTTTGTTTACATTTGGTTCTACATGGATTGATAAAAAAAAAAAAAAAAGGAAATTGTAATCAGCGTCTTAAGTTAAGTTACTCAGGCATACTAGACACAAACAGAGAAACACAGAAACCAGAATACCACTGTCAACACTGCTCATATAGCTGGTAACACACACACACACACACACACACACACACACACACACACACACACACACACACACACACACACACACACACACACACACACACACACACACACACACACACACACACACACACACACTAGGGCGTCTTTGAGTATGCAACACATTCAGTAGCCCTCTGAGACATCAGAAGGCCTTGTTGTTTTGGTTCAGGGAGACGTTGGTTCCCGTCCGGGTGATCCCGACCAGACCTCCGCGATCCGTCCGTCCAGACCCCCCCACACAGCCGCGAAACACACCTCACCTCCGGCGACCGCAGATCGATCATCACGATAGATTGATATCTTGAGATTGGGCGAAGTTCTACCCGATGTGTCAAGGGCACCACAACCATGGCGCACCACAAATACACAAAACACACAGCAACCAGGAAGATGGTGCATACTCACAGTGGGGTCGGCTGTCCTCCGCAGTGTGCTTGTATTTTTGCGTGTGTTTCCTTTCGTCCGGGCTGTCTACTGTTCCTGATAGATACCCACGACAACGGATGTCTTCCGATCGCAGACGAGGCGTGTGAGCGTTAAACGTGTGCGCTCTTCTGCAGAGCGACATCTGGTGCGCTTCCAGCTGCGGCCAAGGGGCTGCGTTCCAACACTCCCAGGAGGAGGCCCTCCCCGCTGCGCAGCCGCAAATCGAGAGGCACGGTGCGTCAGAAACGACGATAAATGTATCACGGATGTGCCTGAGTACTATCCGGATGTTCTTGGCATCGGAGAAGAGGGGCGATGGGAAGGGAGAGTGAAGGGCGAGTGGCTGCGCTGCGGGTTGGAACGGCGCCCGGGCAAACGTAGAACTATCGCGAGAACACCCTCCGGAAGCTAACCCAGCTGAGCTTGGAACTATCGCGAGAACGCCCTCCGGAAGATAATCATAGCTGTACGTAGAACTATCGCGAGAACACGTACACCCACATCTCTTGAACGGGGGAGAGGCGCGACCTATTAAAGGGGAGAGGGAAACACATTCTTGGGTGTAATCATTTCTTTCGGGTTGAATTTAATTTAATTGTTAAATTGTATTAAATTAAAATTACTTTTAATGTATTAATTTAAATATAATTTATTGGAAATGTAATTAACAATACATTGTTTTGTATGGCCTTCATTTTGTTGTTTATAGTTGTGTTTAGTTACGGCTAGTAGCCGTACATACGCTAATGTGTAATTTCTCTTTCAATCAATTCATTAATTAGACAAATGGATCAACCAATTAAAGAGGAGACATCTCATTTATTAAAGCTGCTTTTCGTTTAAGATACAATCCAGAATTACATATGTACACAAATATATACAGTGATATGTATGAACGTTTTATAATAGATATTTATATATATATATATATATATATAGAGAGAGAGAGATCTCATCACAATACTCGATAGTCACAAGAAAAATAAAGACAGTGGGTTTGCCGCAATGTGCTGCATAACGAGCGAGTTACTAGTCTCCAGTTAAAAAAATATAAATAATGTATCGGAAAATGTCTTTTTAGGAAAAGTTTCATTTTTCAAAATGTTTGTTTTCATTTCTGGAAATGAAAACGTTGATGAATGGACGGGTTTGAGGTGTTTGGATGCTGTCCTATAAACTTAACTTTGAGACACAAGGCCTGACCCGTCGTTAAATAGAAGAGCAACAGACGAACAATTAGTTTAAAGATAGCAAGGCCCCCGGCCCCGCCCGACCGCCAGACACAGACAGGTCAACACACACACCACTCACAGGTGGAGGAGCACTGACTGTGTGTGTGTGTGTGTGTGTGTGTGTGTGTGTGTGTGTGTGTGTGTGTGTGTGTGTGTGTGTGTGTGTGTGTGTGTGTGTGTGTGTGTGTGTGTGTGTGTGTGTGTGTGTGTGTGTGTGTTTCTCTGTGTGTCTCTATGTGTGTGTCTGTCAGTGTGCCTGTGTGTGTGTGTGTGGTTGTGTGTGAGGTGTAGCAGAACCGGTTCTCTGGCTCATGTGTGGGGGGGCGGACAGCCCTGAGCACACACTCCAACACACAGCGCTTTGTTCCTCTGTCCTTCTGTCCTTCTGTCCTTCTGTCCTTCTGTCTCCACCATTGTTCACCTCAGTCCTCCACTGGCGGCCATCTTGGGCCTGGATGGGTGGAGGAACTGAAGGCTGGTGTTTCCAGGATGGTGTTTCCATGAGGAGGGGGAGAGGGAGGAGAGAGGAGGAGGAGGAGGAGGAGGAGGTGGAGGAGGAGGTGGGGGGAGGAGGAGGAGGAGAGAGGAGGAGGAGGAGGAGGAGGAGGAGGAGGGGAGCGGAGGAGAGGGGGAGGGGAGGGGAGGAGGAGGAGGAGGGAGGGGAGGAGGAGGAGGAGGAGGAGGGGAGGGGGAGGAGGGAGGGAGAGGGAGAGGGAGGGGGAGGAGGGAGGAGGAGGAGGAGGGGAGGAGAGGAGGGGAGAGGAGGGTAGAGGCTCTGAGCCTCAGGGTCGGATGTCGGAGTAGCTGGTGTAGCTCTCGCTGTAGCTGGTGGAGGTGCTGAGGTTCCCCGAAACACTGCCATCTGGAGCAGGAAGCAGGAAGCACACACCCAAACCATGTTAAAAGATGGGCTACAAAATAAGAGCGCTGAAAGCAGGGCAGACACAGATTTAAATGTGTTAATAAATATTATTCTATAAATGTAAAAATTAAAATTAAAGTAGTACTTCTTTATTAGCGGGCCTTCGGGGGCGAGGCAGGATGGACGGGAGTACGCTCAGTCCTGGGACTCAAACCTGATGGGGTTCAACACTTTGGGGCACTCAGCCCTTTCGCTTTGCGTTGACGCCCCCGAGGTGACAGCGAAGCGTTCCTCCCCGGTGACGCCAGAGCACCCAAGAGCACAGCGTGGTCCGACCAGTAGGACCAGTGAGGATCTGTCCCACAGCTCAACGGGGGGCGAATGGGGTTCATGGGCTCCCCCTTAACCCTCCCCCGTACCCCTTACAGAGCCTGAAGTAGTATCACTAACATAACAATAACAACATGGCCGTGACGGAATGTTGAACCTTTCAGGTCAGGATGTGGGGACACAGTTAAGGAAGGCTTCCTGTCTGGGCTCCCAGTGGGTGGGGGTGCAGGCAGGTGGAACCAGTAGAACCAGTTACTGACCTGAGCTGGTGAGGGACTGGGAGGACTTGGACTGGGAGGGCAGGGCCTGGAGGACGGCTGGAGACACCCACCCCTCCGTCGCACTGCGGAGGTCCTTCACAAACCTACAAAGTATACATTAGTATGTATATAACACATGATATACACAGAGTATAATCCATACACAAGGTATAGATTTACAACAGGTACCCCTCATTACGGTCTCTCTGCCTCCCTCCCTCCCTCTCTCTCTCCCCCTCTCCTCCCTCTCTCTCCTCTCTCTCCCTCTCTCTCTCCCCCTCTCTCGCTTTAATGGTGCGGCTTTAAATTCAATTAATAATTAAAAACCTATATAATACTAACACACAATAAATATAATATATAATCATAATTATTATAATTTGATAATGCAATTATAATAATAATATAATAATAATGTGCTAATAAATATTATATAATATTAAATAAATATATAACAATAATTGTACCATTGTCCAGCCTCCCCTTCTCTGATTAGCTGAACGAGGTCTCCAGCCTTGACGGACAGCTCTTGTGGGCCCGCCCTCTCACAGTCTGTCGTCACCGTGTACATCCCGGGGCTCTGTGGGGGCGCGTCAATCATCCAGCAGTTAAAGGGACGGTACACGAGTTTGTGTCACGCAGGAGTGCAGCTTGAACGGAACCATGGATACATTATCCATGGTTACGTTAAAGCTAGTTAAATCTAGTTATAGCTACAGTTAAAGCTACATTATTAGCTACAGTCATAGGTTCAGTCTACTTTATATGTACCCGTAGGCAGTCTTGTATAAAGTAATTGAAAGCGATACTTGAGTAAAAGTACCAGAAGTATACCAGAAATATACCAGAAAATGACTTTGGTAGGAGTTAAAGTCACCTTTTAAAATATTACTTGAGTAAAAGTCTTAAAGTACCTGATATTTAGTGTACTTAAGTATCAAAAGTAATTGTCTGCTATAAAATGTACTTAAGTATTAAAAGTAAAAGTAAAGGTATTTAAAAAAAAAAGTGAGTTAGAGGGTTAGTAATTTGATTATGAAAACAGGGGAGTTTTTGAATGCCAATATTTCAGTGACTCTCGGTAGGCATAACAGGCACTTAATCCGGTAGGAAGAATCGTTCACTCCAACGTACAAAAATATTTCTTGCAAATACGGCCGCGGGTGTGTAATGTAACGTTATCTTTGTCACCACCATGGAGTTCACCGAGTTCGCCACTGTAGTCGAGATGCTCGTCATCTGCTACCGGAGTGGTAAACTTAGCAGCAGAGCCTGCAGCAGGTGCTTCCATGATGGCATCAATAATGTGGCATGCCCGGACAAGCGGGACTTCGTCTTCTTCGCGCTTGGCGGTTGACATGACAACAAACGGACATTACGTCACCAACTCAAATTTCCTCTGATTTTAATTTGTAGTAACGAGTAACGAAGATGGTTAGGAGAAATGTGTCGGTGTAAAAGTACACATTTTATTTAGGAAATGTAGTGGAGTAAAAGTGAAAGTTGTCAGAAATATAAATAACGAAGTAAAGTACAGATATGTGAAAATTGTACTTAAGTACAGTAACAAAGTATTTGTACTTCGTTACATTACAACACTGCCCGTAGGTAAACTTGCTTTGCAGTTTAAAAGTGGGCTTCCGTAACACAGTTTCAGACATCAAATACACACAAACACAAATGGGACACATAGATAAAACTACTGTGCTCCAGTGCTAATCCCAATTAGGACCCTTAAAACTAACCAGCATGATTTATCTATAGCAGAAACCAGATCAAATGTTAAAAAAATAAACCAATTAATAGCTAAAACATTAAAATATATGCTTCAGATATATTTTGTGCAATTTTGGCAGTTTCTACAGCTTGTTCCTCAGCGTGATTGCAGCTGTTTTTCAAAGCTTGGTTTTAGACCTTGGAACTAAAAACTTTTTGCCAGAAGGGAGAAGCTGAAATTCATTGTGCAAAGGACGCAGAAGCGCATTTAAAATGTAGTTGGTTAGTCATAGCTACAGTTTAACCTATCGTCTTCATATTAGCAGCCTCTAGGGGCTGGGGTCATAGCTACAGTTTAACCTATCGTCTTCATATGAGCCCCCTCTAGGGGCTGGGGTCATGGCTACAGTCAAAACTGGAGTTAGTTAGCATCGGCTTCCTCAGTAACACTCCTGAAACCAGACCTGATATTTAACAAACGGGCTGCGTTCCAAACCTCAGGGGGCTGCGTTCCAAACCTCAGGGGGCTGCGTTCCAAACCTAAGGGGGCTGCGTTCCAAACCTAAGGGGGCTGCGTTCCAAACCTAAGGGGGCTGCGTTCCAAACCTAAGGGGGCTGCGTTCCAAACCTAAGGGGGCTGCGTTCCAAACCTCAGGGGGCTGCGTTCCAAACCTAAGGGGGCTGCGTTCCAAACCTCAGGGGGCTGCGTTCCAAACCTAAGGGGGCTGCGTTCCAAACCTAAGGGGGCTGCGTTCCAAACCTAAGGGGACTGCGTTCCAAACCTCAGGGGGCTGCGTTCCAAACCTAAGGGGACTGCGTTCCAAACCTCAGGGGGCTGCGTTCCAAACCTCAGGGGGCTGCGTTCCAAACCTAAGGGGGCTGCGTTCCAAACCTAAGGGGGCTGCGTTCCAAACCTAAGGGGGCTGCGTTCCAAACCTAAGGGGGCTGCGTTCCAAACCTAAGGGGGCTGCGTTCCAACCGCGCCGCCCAGACCCACCTGCTTTTTCCCGTCCTCGTCCTCGGGGTCGGAGGTCACAGGCTCCTCCCCGCTGGAGAACTCGTCCTCCTGGTCTTCAGAGGCATCCACCGAGAGGGAGGCCTTGGCCCACCCTAGAGGAGGTGACGGAGGAGAGAGGAGAGAGGGGAGAGGAGAGGAGAGAGGAGAGAGGAGAGAGGAGAGGAGAGAGGAGAGGAGAGAGAGGGGAGAGGAGAGGAGAGAGAGGCTTTTAGGAAGTTGGTGGTTAGGGGGTGGGGGATGGTGGTGAGGGGGGATGGAGTGAGGGTGGAGAGTGAGAATGCACAGTTACACACATTAACACGCACACACACACATACCAACCCCACCAAGGTGTGAGCGCCCAAACCTGATTGGTGGGACGGACAGTTTAAACCACTTCAAACCACTTCAAACCGGTTAAAACCACCTAAAACCACTTAAAACCAATTCAAAAAAGTTCAAACCGCTTGAATCCACCTCAAACCACCTCAAATCGCTACAAGGTGTTTCAGGATCCGCCCCCTTTTGTACTCCTGCCCCGGCGCTCCCCCGGCCCCTCCCCCCGCCCCCTCCTCCCAGCCCCTCCCCCCGGCCCTCCCCCCCCGGCCCCTCCCCCGGCCCCTCCCCAGCCCTCCCCCGGCCCTCCCCCGGCCCCTCCCCCGGCCCCATACCTCTCCTCTTGCTCTGCAGCAGGCTGGACGTGCTCACCCACCGGACCCGGCCCAGGGGAGGGGGGCATCCCGGGTCTGGAGGGGGGAGGGAGGGGGAGACCAACTTAACCAGGGCGTCCAACCTTAACCAGGGAGTCCACCTTAATCAGGGAGTCCACCTTAACCACCTTAACCAGGGAGTCCACCTTAACCAGGGCGTCCACCTTAACCAGGGAGACCAACTTAACCAGGGAGTCCACCTTAACCAGGGAGTCCACCTTAACCAGGGAGACCACCTTAACCAGGGAGTCCACCTTAACCAGGGAGTCCACCTTAACCAGGGAGTCCACCTTAACCAGGGAGTCCACCTTAACCAGGGAGTCCACCTTAACCAGGGCGTCCACCTTAACCACCTTAACCAGGGAGTCCACCTTAACCAGGGCGTCCACCTTAACCAGGGTGACCAACTTAACCAGGGAGTCCACCTTAACCAGGGCGTCCACCTTAACCAGGGCTTCCACCTTACACCAGGGAGTCCACCTTAACCAGGGAGTCCCACCCTTAACCAGGGAGTCCACCCTTAACCAGGGACGTCCACCTTAACCAGGGAGTCCACCTTAACCAGGGAGTCCACCTTAACCAGGGCGTCCACCTTAACCAGGGCGTCCACCTTAACCAGGGAGTCCACCTTAACCAGGGCGTCCACCTTAACCAGGGCGTCCACCTTAACCAGGGAGTCCACCTTAACCAGGGAGTCCACCTTAACCAGGGAGTCCACCTTAACCAGGGCGTCCACCTTAACCAGGGAGTCCACCTTAACCAGGGAGTCCACCTTAACCAGGGAGTCCACCTTAACCAGGGCGTCCACCTTAACCAGGGCGTCCACCTTAACCAGGGAGTCCACCTTAACCAGGGAGTCCACCTTAACCAGGGAGTCCACCTTAACCACCTTAACCAAGGCGTCCAGCTTAACCAGGGAGTCCACCTTAACCAAGGCGTCCACCTTAACCAGGGCGTCCACCTTAACCAGGGCGTCCACCTTAACCAGGGAGTCCACCTTAACCAGGGAGTCCACCTTAACCAGGGAGTCCACCTTAACCAGGGAGTCCACCTTAACCAGGGAGTCCCTCCCTCCCTCCCTCCCTCCCTCCCTCCTCCCTCCCTCCGTCCTCCCTCCTCTCTCTATAGAGGGAGAGAAGAGGTATACTAGTATAGCTACATTCTTGGACACATCCAGTGTCTTGCCTTCATTTTCGCAGAGAAACAAACCAAAGTACACAAAAACCTGCACAAAATAAAACTACACCCACACAGACACACAGACACACAGCAAAGACACAACAAGACACAACAAACACACACACACACAACACACACACACACACACACACACACACACACACACACACACACACACACACACACACACACACAGCTGGTCAGAAGGTGTCTTGTGTGCCGGCGGTGGTCCTCTTCATGAGGGGGTCTGGGTGTGTGGGGGGGTCGTGATCTACGAGAGGACCCAGGCAGCGAAGGTGGTGGTGGAGGTGACGGAGGTGATGAAGGTGATGGAGGTGATGGAGGAGGTGATGGTGGTGGTGGTGGAGGTGATGGTGGAGGTGTTGGAGGTGATGGAGATGGTGGTAGAGATGATGGAGGTAAAAGAGGTGGTGGTGGTGGTGGTGGAGGTGATGGTGGAGGTGGTGGAGGTGGTGGTGGTGGTGATGGTGGTGGTGGTGGAGGTGGTGGAGGTGATGGTGGAGGTGATGGAGGTGATGGAGGTGGTGGTGGAGGTGATGGAAGTGGAGGTGATGGAGGTGATGATGGAAGTTGTACTGATGGAGGTGGTGGTGGTACTGATGGAGATGATGGTAGTGTGATGGTGGTGGTGGAGGTGACGCTGCCGATGGAGGTAATGATGGAGGTGATGATGGAGGTGGTACTGATGGAGGTGGTGGTGGTGAAATTGCTGATGGTGATGGAGGTGACGAAGGTGTTGGCAGGGTTGAGGTGATGGAGGAGGTGGAGGCTTGCGGTTGAGGTGACGGAGGAGGTGGAGGTGGTGGAGGTGACGGAGGAGGTGGAGGTGTTCTTGCGGTTGAGGTGATGGAGGAGGTGGAGGTGTTTTTGCGGTTGAGGTGACGGAGAAGGTGGAGGTGATGGAGGTGGTTGAGGTGACGGAGGAGGTGGAGGTTTTCTTGTGGTGGAGGTGACGGAGGAGGCCCCTGTACCTCTGAACCCAAACGGTGAGGCTTCTGTCTTCAGAGACTGGCTCCTGGTCCGGTCTGGACTCAGTGGGGCTCCTGTGGACCACAATGCCTTTATCTGTGTGTTTGTGTGTGTGTTTGTGCGTGGTCTTGTGCGTGGTCTTGTATGTGGGTTTCTGCGTGGGTTTCTGCGTGGGTTTGTGCGTGGGTTTAAAGGTCCCATGGCATGCTACTTTATGGATGCTTTAATATAGATGTTAGTGGGCTCCTAACACAGTATTTGAAGACGTTCCCTATATTCAGCCGTGGTGCAGAGTTACAGCCACTACGAGCCAGCCGCACATTGAGCTATCCCCAAATGCGCCGTTTTGGTGTCTGTAGCTTTAATGCAAATGAGGAGGAGCGAGGGGGGTCAAGGAGGAGGGTGGGGGTGTGGCCCTGAGCAGCTTGCGGCCACGGTACCATGAGCTCTGTTTACAGTGGATGTATCGCAATGGCAAGGCACACACAGCCTTTAGCCGTGTTCTGTAAATATTCTAGAACACTAGAATATAGAATATATAACACTGGGGAGTCTCTTTCTCCTCCATGTCGCAGTTCATGTACTTCAGGGAGTCAAAGCCAAAGTTCCTTTCCCTCAATTCCTTTTCAACCATGGCTGAGATAATCCCAACTACAGTCTCGTTGTGGAAATACCAAAGACGGCAAAGAACCGAAGTGTTATGAGCCATAACACCAACAGCAGAACGGTTATCCAAATAACAAAGAAGTGTACAACATTTGCGTTACAGTGTGTGCAATCACACAGACACACACACACAAATGTGGCGCTCGCACAGTCGTAGCTCATTGTCTCATTGGCGGGTCATATTCTCTGGGCTGGCAAGGCAGAGAAAGGGGAGGTGGCATCTCCCCTTATGACGACAGACGGGGAAGATTCTAAGACTGCGCGTCTGAACTTTGTTTCTTCAAAGGCGGACTAGAATGCCTAGTGCTCGTTTTACTCCCAACAAATGTTCTAGCTACTGGGGGAGCATAGGTAGGCTAGGGGAACTCATATTAATGTTAGGAAACCTCATAAAATGACATTTTCATGCCATGGGAATGTACGATTGTCTCTGTGCGTGTATTTCTGTGAGTGTTTGTGCGTGCATTTATATGTGTGTTTTTGTGTGTGTGTTTTTGTGTGTGCTTACATGCGCTTGTGCAAGCATCTATGTATGTGTTTGTGTGAGCATTAATGTATGTATTTGTGCGTGCATTTGTGCGTTTGCAGTTATCTTTCGGTGAGAACATGGCACAGGATGTCATCATCACAAGTCCCGCCCCGGACAGGAAGTCCCGCCTCCTCCCGTACCTTTGGTGGTCTTCCCGAAGCCCTGAAGACTGAACCTCTTCCTGCAGCCTGAGGAGGGGGTGGACGAGGGGGACACCAGCTCACCTGGGGAGGGGACGGAGGTGATGGAGGAGGGAGGGCGGAGAGCGATGCGATTGGCCGAGAGGCAGGGAATGGGAGGAGAGGAGAAAGAGGAGGAGCAAGGCCGCGCATGAGGAGGAGATGGAGGAAGTGGAGGAGGGGAAGAGAGTCAGCAAGGGGTGGAGGAGATACGCAGGTCCACCGGAGGTCCACCGGATGTCCTCTTAGCAGGAGGGTTGGGTTTCCTCCGAATATTTCACAGTTTCCTGTCTGTGCGCTATTTCCATAAGTCAGAGTCCAGCAGGTCTGGTCTCCTCCAGTCTGGGATCCAGCGGACCTTCTGGGTTCTAGTATGACTTCAGGGGATCCAGCGGACCTTCTGGGTTCTAGTATGACTTCAGGGGATCCAGCGGACCTTCTGGGTTCTAGTATGACTTCAGGGGATCCAGCGGACCTTCTGGGTTCTAGTATGACTTCAGGGGATCCAGCGGACCTTCTGGGTTCTAGTATGACTTCAGGGGATCCAGCGGACCTTCTGGGTTCTAGTATGACTTCAGGGGATCCAGCGGACCTTCTGGGTTCTAGCATGACTTCAGGGGATCCAGCGGACCTTCTGGGTTCTAGCATGACTTCAGGGGATCCAGCAGACCTTCTGGGTTCTAGCATGACTTCAGGGGATCCAGCAGACCTTCTGGGTTCTAGTATGACTTCAGGGGATCCAGTGGACCTTCTGGGTTCTAGCATGACTTCAGGGGATCCAGCGGACCTTCTGGGTTCTGGTATGACTTCAGGGGATCCAGTGGACCTTCTGGGTTCTAGTATGACTTCAGGGGATCCAGTGGACCTTCTGGGTTCTAGTATGACTTCAGGGGATCCAGCGGAGCTTCTGGGTTCTGGTATGACTTCAGGGGATCCAGTGGACCTTCTGGGTTCTAGTATGACTTCAGGGGATCCAGCGGACCTTCTGGGTTCTGGTATGACTTCAGGGGATCCAGCGGACCTTTCTGGTTCTACTATGACTTCAGGGGATCCAGCGGACCTTCTGGGTTCTAGTATGACTTCAGGGGATCCAGCGGACCTTCTGGGTTCTAGTATGACTTCAGGGGATCCAGCGGACCTTCTGGGTTCTAGTATGACTTCAGGGGATCCAGCGGACCTTCTGGGTTCTAGTATGACTTCAGGGGATCCAGCGGACCTTCTGGGTTCTAGTATGACTTCAGGGGATCCAGCGGACCTGACTGTCAGACAGTTCTAGCAGAACTTCAGGGGGTCTGGAGGGGACGGGGCTTAAGATGGAGTCCTGTTTGGTGGCGGAGATATGTCACGATTTTTTGATTCTTCCATGAGGGGTTTGAATACGTGTTAATATTCCACCTTTAATCTAACCCTAGTCCACCTTAACCTGACTCTACTAGTCCACCTATAATCTGACACTAATAGTCCACCTTTAATCTGACACTAATAGTCCACCTTTAATCTGACACCAATAGTCCACCTTTAATCTGACACCAATAGTCCACCTTTAATCTGACACTAATAGTCCACCTTTAATCTGACACCAATAGTCCACCTTTAATCTGACACCAATAGTCCAGCTTTAATCTGACACTAATAGTCCACCTTTAATCTGACACCAATAGTCCACCTTTAATCTGACACTAATAGTCCACCTTTAATCTCACCTCTGGGTTTGGGGGAGGAGCCAGACAACGGGGGGGTGGGGTCGGAGGTTGAGATAGGCTCCACCTTCTTCTCTTCCGTCTTTTTCTGGCTCTTCGGGTTGCAACTTCGGAAAGGACTGGAGACGGAGAAGAGGAGGAGAGGATTCAACGTTAGGACAGTTGGATGCCTGCGCGTGTGTGTGCGTTCTGCAATACACACCTGCTGCTGTTGTTGTTGGTGGGACTGGGGGACTCAAAGCTCTTCTGCTGGCTGGCTTCTGAAACAGATGTTACACACAGTTACAAACAGATGTTACACACAGTTACAAACAGATGTTACACACAGTTACAGATGTTACACACAGTTACAAACAGATGTTACACACAGTTACAGATGTTACACACAGTTACAAACAGATGTAACAAACAGTTACAATAAAGCATGTGTGTACATGCTTTATTGTGGGTGTTTGTGTGCTCGGTGTGTCTGTGTGTGTGTGTGTGTCTGTTTGTGTGTGTGTTTGCATGCTTGGTGTGTCTGTGTGTGTGTGCTCAATGTGTGTGTGTGTGTGTGTGTGTGTGTGTGTGTGTGTGTGTGTGTGTGTGTGTGTGTGTGTTTGGTGTGCGTGTGTGCGTGTGTGCGTTTGTGCTTGTGTGTGGGTGTGTGGGGGTGCGTGCGTGCGTGTGTGTGTGTGTGCTCAGTGTGTGTGCTCAGTGTGTGTGTGTGTGTGTGTGTGTGTGTGAGTGCGTGTGTGCGTGCGTGCGTGCGTGCGTGCGTGCGTGCGTGCGTGCGTGCGTGTGTGTGTGTGTGTGGGTGCGTGTGTGTGTGTGTGCTCAGTGTGTGTGCTCAGTGTGTGTGTGTGTGTGTGTGTGTGTGAGTGCGTGTGTGCGTGCGTGCGTGCGTGCGTGCGTGCGTGTGTGTGTGTGTGTGTGTGGGTGCGTGTGTGTGTGTGTACCTCGGCAGGCCTTGAGCTGCTCCGTGAGGACCTTGCGTATCTCGTTCACCCAGCAGGTCTTGATCTCCGGGGACGGAGCCTGGACCGGAACACACACAACGTTAAACAATAGACTACAACTCCCATGATCCCACGCTGCATGACGACGCCAGGGAACGAATCCCTTCATTCAATCTGCCCTCCAGGGGCAAGGGTAAGGGGGGGGGGGGTTCGTGAACACAAAGCCCTTTGAGGCTGTACCCCTACGAATAAAGTTCTACTGAATTCAAAAAAAGTCAAATAGCAGAAAAGCCTTTCAGTGTAAAGCGAATCTTTCTGGGGAGCAGAAACAATAGTTGGGCTCCAAGCTGTCAGACACACAGCAGAGCTTCAGGGGCTCTGGGGACCCTGACCTGGACGATGAACACCTCCTCTCTGGAGTTGCACCAGATCTCAAACTTCTTGTGGTCTCCTTTGGCGTTCTCCGTGATCCCCACCACGCTCATCTGAGAAGCCGGACGGAGGGAAGAGTTCAGGAACTATCTTGATATAACTATTTGTTACATTACATCAACCCAATCATTTCCCAGTTCTTACTCGCCACATTGCCACCCTAACTCCACCATAACTCCACCCTAACTCCACCCTATATCCACCATAACTCCACCCTAACTCCACCATAACTTAACCCTAACTCCACCATAACTCCACCCTAACTCCACCCTGACTCCACCATGACTCCACCCTAACTCCACCCTAACTCCACCCCAACTCCACCCCAACTCCACCTTAACGCCACCATAACTCCACCCTAACTCCACCATAATTCCACCCTAACTCCACCATAACTCCACCCTAACTCCACCCTAACTCCACCATAACTCCATCCTAACTCCACCCTAACTCCACCATAACTCCACCATAACTCCACCATAACCCCACCCTAACTCCACCCTAACTCCACCATAACTCCACCATAACTCCACCCTAACTCCACCCTAACTCCACCATAACTCCACCATAACTCCACCCTAACTCCATCCTAACTCCACCCTAACGCCACCCTATATCCACCATAACTCCAACCTAACTCCACCATAACTCCACCCTAACTCCACCATAACTCCACCCTAACTCCACCATACCTCCACCCTAACTCCACCCTGACTCCACCATGACTCCACCCTAACTCCACCCTAACTCCACCCTAACTCCACCCTAACTCCACCCTAACTCCACCTTAACGCCACCATAACTCCACCCTAACTCCACCATAACTCCACCCTAACTCCACCATAATTCTACCCTAACTCCACCATAACTCCACCCTAACTCCACCCTAACTCCACCATAACTCCACCATAACTCCACCCTAACTCCACCCTAACTCCACCATAACTCCACCATAACTCCACCTAACTCCACCCTAACTCCACCATAACTCCACCATAACTCCATCCTAACTCCACCCTAACTCCACCCTAACTCCACCATAACTCCACCCTAACTCCACCCTAACTCCACCATAACTCAACCCCATCCCAACCAATCTCCCCGCCCTCCCCCCCTCCCCAAGGCCTCCCATGAAGGGAGCGCTTGAAGCTGTAGGACGGGGCCTAACCCCACCCCTCTAAGGCCACCCCGGGCCTCACGTCCAGGGCGTGCTTGAAGCTGTAGGACGGGGCCTAACCCCACCCCCCTAAGGCCACCCCGGGCCTCACGTCCAGGGCGTGCTTGAAGCTGTAGGACGGGGCCTAACCCCACCCCCCTAAGGCCACCCCGGGCCTCACGTCCAGGGCGTGCTTGAAGCTGTAGGACGGGGCCTAACCCCACCCCTCTAAGGCCACCCCGGGCCTCACGTCCAGGGCGTGCTTGAAGCTGTAGGACGGGGCCTAACCCCATCCCCCTAAGGCCACCCCGGGCCTCACGTCCAGGGCGTGCTTGAAGCTGTAGGACGGGGCCTAACCCCACCCCCCTAAGGCCACCCCGGGCCTCACGTCCAGGGCGTGCTTGAAGCTGTAGGACGGGGCCTTGTCGTAGCCCTCTCCGGCCTCCTCCCGCCTCTTGCAGAAGAGCAGGGCCCGCGGGTGGAGGAAGAGGTGGCGCTGCATGGGCTTGAAGCGGGCCAGGTCTTTGACCTTGGCGTGTCCCTTCTTGTGCTCCGTCCAGACACTGAAGGAGCCCTGCATCAGGAGTCGACCCAGCTCAGAGAGGTTACCCTGAGGGGAGGAAGGGGAGAGGAGGGGAGGGGGAGGGGGGGGGGAAGGGGGGGGAGGGGGAAGGGGAGGGGGGGAGGTGGGGGAGAGGGGGGGGGAGAAAGAGAGGGAGGGAGGAGAGGAAGAGGAGGAGGGGGGAGAGGAGGAGGGGGAGGAGGAGAGAAGGGGGAGGAGGGGGGAGGAGGAAGAGGAGGAGGAGGAGGAAGAGGAGTACCCTTACGTTAGTGAGGGCCAGAACTGGGTCTATAGGGGGTCTATAGGGTCTAGGGGGTCTATAGGGTCTAGGGGGTCTATAGGGGGTCTATAGGGATTCTATAGGGTCTAGGGGGTCTATAGGGAGTCTATAGGGTCTAGGGGGTCTATAGGGTCTAGGGGGTCTATAGGGTCTAGGGGGTCTATAGGGAGGTCTATAGGGTCTAGGGGGTCTATAGGGTCTAGGGGGTCTATAGGGTCTAGGGGGTCTATAGGGTCTAGGGGGGTCTATAGGGAGTCTATAGGGTCTAGGGGGTCTATAGGGGGTCTATAGGGAGTCTATAGGGTCTAGGGGGTCTATAGGGGGTCTAGGCGTCTGGGGGTCTATAGGGTCTCGGGGGTCTATAGGGTCTAGGGGGTCTATAGGGTCTAGGGGGTCTATAGGGTCCTCACCTCATACCCGGTGATGGCGATGAGGTGCATGGAGTCGTTGACGTCCTTCAGAATGCCTAGGATGGAGCTGAGGGCCTCCTGTAGGTCCTCAGCTCCACCGGAGCCCCGGCTGACCTTCAGCAGCTCCTGGAGAGGGGGGGGGGGGGCATGAGGCACGCACACGCAGACTCTAGGACGCACACACACACACACACACACACACACACACACACACACACACACACACACACACACACACACACACACACACACACACACACACACACACACACACACTCACACACACAGTCCCTCTTTCTTTTACACACAAACACAAACACACACACACTAACACTCACTCACACACACACACACACTCACTCACACACACAGACGAACACACACACTCACACCCCCCCCCACCTTGAGCAGCAGCTGGTACTTCGTGATCCTCTGAACCGGTTTCAGCAGGTAAGAGTCCAGACCCAGCTTGTGTTCCAACCGCCGCTGGCACGCCTGGAGACAGAGGGGTCAAAGGTCAGACCCCAGGGGGGAGGAGGGGGAGGGGGAGAGGGTGAGGGAGACGATGAGAGGGTGATTGGGTGAGGCCCTGACCTGGAAGAAGGCGCAGTCGGACCACTGCCTCCAGAGGGTCTCTGAGCGAGGCTTGTTCTGACAGTACGCCTCGTAGATCCTCAGCTCTCCCTTCTGAGGGGGGGGAGACACTCTGTTAGTCACAGGGGGGGGGACACTCTGTTAGTCACAGGGGGGGAGACACTCTGTTAGTCACAGGGGGGGGGAGACACTCTGTTAGTCACAGGGGGGGAGACACTCTGTTAGTCACAGGGGGGGGGAGACACTCTGTTGGTCACAACAAGGCTGAGGGGGGAGGGACACTTTGTTGGTCACAACAAGACTTTCATACACCCATTCATGCACACATTCACCCATTCATACCCACATTCACCCACCGACAGTGGAGTCTACACCCGTGATGGAAAACTTCTCATGTTGTTGCTACCTTTTAGTCGTATAGTCTCTGTTTTCCATTCCGGGTATTGTCTTGCCACCCTGCTCTTCCTCAGTCTCGGCTACGTATTGACCTTTGCGCTTGGTTCAGTCACCTCACCGCTGGAGTGAGTGATGCCGTCAACATGTTAACCCATGTGATCTGGTCATCTGTCCTACACTCCTCTGAGTCAATCAAAATGTTAACCCATGTGATCTGGTCATCTGTCCCACCGTCCTCAGTGGCGTCTAAATCTAAACCCTCTTCTATGGGTAACCGGCCTGCCTTCCTCAGAATCAATCGTAAGCTTTGTACTTGGGTAAAACGGTCACAAGGGATGGGACCAGTGGCGGTTCCTTAGAGGAGGCAACGCCTCCTCGTGATTTTCCAAAAAAAATAAAAAATAATTGTTATTAAAAAATATTATTATTTTTCAAAATTATCGACGTGCAATATGTGTTTATTACTGAATAATTACATGAAAATGTTGAAAATGTTAAAAAAAAAAAAAACTGCCTTTGCAAGCGCGGAGGCTAGCCGACGTTACTCCAAGTATGTTGTGTTCAGGGCTAGCTACTGGAGGGAGCGGAGGCCAAGAGGCCAAAAATCACTTTTTCCTCCTTTGAGAATAAAAAATAACCAATCACAATTCAGTTTCACTGCCTCATCTACTCCTTGCAACCAATCACAAGTCAGCATTTTTTTAAATAATGTTCTGAGCAAATTAGCGTTCTTTCTTGTCAGTTGCCGCGGCTAACAAGGATAATGACTAACAACGATATCAACATGGAGGAGAATATAATTAAATATCTACAAGAACACAAATTTTCGAGGCTACAGTTTGAACATCAGCTCAAGGTAAAAGAGAATGGAAGACCAACACCGAAACTGAACTTGATCCAGACCACAAAAGCAGGTGGCTCACAAAGCTTCAAGGAGGAGAACTACGCTCGGACGGAATGGCTAGCTGGGTCTGATCTGAAATTATTCTGCTGGCCTTGCATTTTGTTTGAAGAATCACCTACACGTAACCCATGGATTAGCAGTGGATTTGATGACTTAAATAACTTGCAAAGAGCCATGGAGAGACATGGCAAGTCAAAGAGCCAAATTAATTCCAACTTAAAGTTGAAACTGTTTGGACGTGTGCGGATTGATGAAGCCCTCAGCCAGGCAGCTAGCATCGCTACCCAGCACCACAATGAACTTGTGAGAAGAAATCGGGAGATAATACGTAAAATGTTTATTGCAGTGGTATATCTTGGGAAGTAAGAGCAGGCCTTCCGTGGGCACAATGAGTCAGCAGATTACTGCAATTCCGTTGAATTGGTGGAGTCTTACTGTGAGCAAGTCCTGTGCATACTATCATTTTGAATCGTCCGGCAGTTTTCAAAGGGACATCAAAAGCCATTCAAAACGACCAAGGCAAGCATAGCAATGCGCGCTTATCACCGGACGAGAGGCGACTCACAAGCTGAGCGCTGTATACATACTGTGCAGAAGAAATGGCGGGCAGAGATAATAACGTAAGGCCAATATCTTCTACAGGAACGAGCATGTATCGGCCATAGTTATTCTATGAGACGTCGTCAAGGTACAAGAGACGCCGAGGGTGTGGCGATGACATCATCGAAACGCAATATGCGTTTTGGCCGTCCAGACGAACACTCAAGGGTGCGTTTCTGAATTTATTCACCCTGGGACCTGGTTTCAGAAAACTCAGTTTTCATGCGATGCGTTTACAGGATTCGTGTGGACGATCGGCCAAAACGATGCAAAACATCTGCGTTTTAACCAAAAAACGGCTCCGTGTGGACGGGCCCTTACTGTGAGCTAGATCCTGTGCTAGCTCAACATCTAGAATCAGCCGCAGTTTTCAAAGGGACATCAAAAGCCATACAAAACGACATCATTCATAGCATAGCAATGGTGATTAAGGCAGACAACCATCGCGAAATTAGCGCAGCTCCATTCATCGCCGTGCAAGCTGACGATGCAACTGATGTGTCCTGCCAGTGTCAGCTCTCTGTCATCCTTAGATATGTGAATGAGAAAGGGAATGTCAACGGCGCCTCCAAACGAGGCGTCATGCGAGTATGGTTTTTTTTTTAAATTGTGTAGGCCTACGCTTTAGAAAATACATGCATGTGCGGGTGCACTGTGCGCGTTCATGAATGCGCATTCATGTTTGCCTCCCTGGTGAGCTCGGCCAGGAACCCCTAGTGGATAGGACATCATCCTGGGCCCTCTTCTGCTCGATGAGAACACAGGCAACTCTGTGTCTTGGGTAAACATTACCGGATTTGAACATTGACATCTGCAATATGGGGAGGATCTGAAACTGTATAAATAACTCAGTCAAAGTGTATTCTGGACTCAGTCTGCTGGAGAGGAGCCTTATGTATGCATGCATTAAACCTGGGTTATAGATGTTAAGTGTTCTGCGCGTTTTGCATTTAGAAATCTCATCTTACCTAAGACGCAATATCTGTCAAAGGAAATTGCCACGACACCCCTCAGGGCGAGGCCTGTCGTCATATAGTAAGTAAGCAGGACTTCCTACCCGCTCTAGAAAACAGCGTCCAACCAGCTCAGGGCAGTCAGTGTAGGCCTCCAACTCCTTGAGAAACGTTCTGTGAAGGAACAGAGAGATAATTCAGTTATTAGACGTCTTCAGTACAGAATCATCGGTTGTTGGAGATTTTTGTTAGCGAGAAATTTCAGTTCCCGCTTAAAAGGGTGACGTATGTAACTCCACCAGGTGTGAGTGTGATTGGTCGTTACAAGCGTTTTGAAACTCACAAGTGGGCGTGTCCCCCTTGATGTCAGCTCACCTGGTGGCGTAATATCACCCCTTTAACCAATCCTCTTACTGGTTCCAGAACGGCCAAAATAACCACAAACCAGCCTGAGAATAGTCTGATGGACACATTTTACATTCTAGAGTCCAGATTCAGGGGAGGCTGAACCCTGGTCCGATTGGTCCATGGCCTTTCCAAGAGTGTGCATTATTTTGCACCGTCGTGGTTAAACTCTCACTCAATAATTTGTGTCCGTCTTAAAAGGCAGAGCGGCTGAAACCCAACCAGCAGGTCATAAGGACTTAAAGTACCGGGTTTGTTAGCCCTTATCCTGTCTTTCTCGCCCTGAACTGGATGTGTTACCAGAACTCAGGTCGTGGTAAGAGGAGGAGGAGGAGGAGGAGGAGGAGGAGGAGGAGGAGGAGAAGAGGAGGAGGAGGAGGAGGAGGAGGAGGAGGAGGAAGAGGAGGAGGAGGAGGAGGAAGAGGAGGAGGAGGAGGAGGAGGAGGAGGAGGAGGAGAGGAGGAAGAGGAGGAAGAGGAGGAAGAGGAGGAGGAGGAAGAGGAGGAGGAGGAGGAAGAGGAAGAGGAGGAGGAGGAGGAGGAAGAGAAGAGGAGGAGGAGGAAGAGGAGGAGGAAGAGGAAGAGGAGGAGGAAGAGGAAGAGGAGGAGGAAGAGGAGGAGGAGGAGGAAGAGGAGGAGGGAGGAGGAGGAGGAAGAGGAGGAGGAGGAAGAGGAAGAAGAGGAGAAAGAGGAAGAGGGGGAGGAGGAGGAAGAGGAGCACCCTTTGTGGAAGCTGTAGATCTGGGGCATGTTCCCGAAGAGGACGTCCTTCTTGTGCAGCAGGCCGCTGGGCAGGAGGTGGGCCATGGCCGGGTTCTCCATCTCCGCCGCGTAGCCCCTGGGGGGGGTCAAAGGCCAAGGGTCAGAGGTCGGGGGGTGTCAGGGGCGTGGGCAGGGCGTGGTCGGGGGCGGGGCCTCTCACCTCCAGCACACACAGCAGCTCCTCCACGTAGGCACGCTCCGTCTCCAGGAGCTCGTTCATCACATGGCTGAGGAGACACCAGTCAGAAACCAGTCAGTAACCGGTCAGAGACGAGTCAGTAACCAGTCAGAAACCAGTCGAAACCAGTCAGTAACTAGTCAGCGACCAGTCAGAGACCAGTCAGTTACCAGACAGAGACCAGTCAGTAACTAGTCAGAAACCAGTTAGTAACCAGTAAGAAACCAGTCAGTAACCAGTCGGCGACCGGTCAGAGACCAGTCAGTAACCAGTCAGAAACCAGTCAAAACCAGCGGTAACCAGTCAGAAACCAGTAAGTAACCAGTCAGAAACCAGTGCGTAAACAGCCAGAAACCAGTCAGAAACCAGCCAGAAACCAGTCAGTTGGTATTAAATTAGGAGTGGATAAACAGTCAGCAAACACCAGCAAAGTTTCAGAAACAGTCAGCCACCAGCGAGTAAACATTCAGTAAGCAGTCAGTAACCAGTGAGTAAAGGGTCGGTAAACAGACAGTAAGCATTAACTGAGGAGTTAGTAAACAGTATGCTAGACAAATATTCAGTAAATAAGCAGCAAGTATAGAGTTAGTAAGTATTAACAAGGAGTGCATAACCAGTCGGTGAGCAGTCAGCGTACAGTGTGCTGACCTGCGTCTGACGGCCAGGTTCTAAGGAGTGGATAACCAGTCGGTGCGCAGTCAGCGTACAGTGTGCTGACCTGCGTCTGACGGCCAGGTTCTAAGGAGTGGATAACCAGTCGGTAAGCAGTCAGCATACAGTGTGCTGACCTGCGTCTGACGGCCAGGTTCTAAGGAGTGGATAACCAGTCGGTGCGCAGTCAGCGTACAGTGTGCTGACCTGCGTCTGACGGCCAGGTTCTAAGGAGTGGATAACCAGTCGGTAAGCAGTCAGCGTACAGTGTGCTGACCTGCGTCTGACGGCCAGGTTCTAAGGAGTGGATAACCAGTCGGTAAGCAGTCAGCATACAGTGTGCTGACCTGCGTCTGACGGCCAGGTTCTAAGGAGTGGATAACCAGTCGGTAAGCAGTCGGCGTACAGTGTGCTGACCTGCGTCTGACGGCCAGATTCTAAGGAGTGGATAACCAGTCGGTAAGCAGTCGGCGTACAGTGTGCTGACCTGCGTCTGACGGCCAGATTCTAAGGAGTGGATAACCAGTCGGTAAGCAGTCGGCGTACAGTGTGCTGACCTGCGTCTGACGGCCAGATTCTAAGGAGTGGATAACCAGTCGGTAAGCAGTCGGCGTACAGTGTGCTGACCTGCGTCTGACGGCCAGGTTTTCCTCCTCCTCCGACAGCGAGGCGTGTCTGGTACCGCTAGGCATCGGGGAGCCAGTCTGTAAGGATAGCATCACACACCCATTAAACACACAAACACATTTAAACACACACACACACACACACACTCATTAAACACACACACACAAACACACACACACCCACATTAAACACACACACACACAACACACACACCACACATTTAACACACACACACACACACACATTTAAACACACACACACACATTAAACACACACACACACACACACACATTAAACATACCAACACATGCAGTAAAACACATAACTACAACATTATTTGTGTTCCAAATCGTTCCCTATTCACTCACTGTTCCCTACATAGTGTTCATGATATAGTGCACTACATAGGGAACCAACATACGAGAATTCAGACACTACGCTGAACATTTCTAAGCGTCATTTGCGTCAGTAAATGCGCCGGGTATTTGTGTGACGCAGACAGATGCACCCACATCATGTAAACACACCGGGCGCTCTCGGGGAAAGCTGGAGGTTGTATAGATGTTGAATGTTTCGTTTCCTTGATCAAGGTTTATTTCATTCATTTTGAATGTTACATTTTCCTACATGTTAAATCCAAAATTAAATTGTTGACATTTCTAAACGAGAGCCGGAGACTCCATCATTAAATGTATTCGTTTCCGCGTTTATTCAGCTTCTTCTTCTCCTCCGGAAAAACCCGACCGCATTGCATTGTGGTATACGGGAGTAACACGTAGGGTACACCGTATGTACACTCAAATTTTGGGTATTTTAAGTCCACTGCATGAAATGAACCAAAGAGAATTGGAACAGCAGTACCAAATGGCGAGTCCCCGATGTAGTGCACTACATCGGGGCCAGGGAGCGGTCTGGAACACAGCTCGAGTTCTGTGTTCTGATGTCTCCAATGGTTGTGCGCCGTGTGTCGAGTCTCTGACCTGCTGCAGTCCGTTCAGCAGCGCGTTCTGCTCTGAATGCCTCCGCTGCTTGCACCGTAGACTGACCTCCAGGAAAGGAGAAAACGAATCAATCGATGGGGTAATCAGCCCTCCTTTCTGATCAATAAACACTTGGGGACACCAGATCTGACCACCAGGAAAGGAGATTAAAATGAACCTCTGATCAACACCAGTAAACACTCATGTTCATGAATGAGTCAATAAACACTCTCTAACCAGTCAGTAAACATACAGTAAGTATTAACGAATAATCCAGTAAAGACAGCAAAAAAATATGTAAGAATGAGCTAAGGAGTCAGTAAACAGTCAGTAAGTATTAACGAATAATCCAGTAAAAGTCAGCAAAAAATAAGTAAGAATGAGCTAAGGAGTCAGTAAACAGTCAGTAAACAGTCAGCAACCAGTCGGTAAACAGTCAGTAAGTATTAACTAAAGTGTCTGTGACCAGTCAGTAACCATAAACCAAGGAGTCATTGACCTGTTACAAGTCAGTAACCAGTCAGTAACTATAAACTAAGGAGTCAGTAAACAGTCAGCAACCAGTTACTAACCAGTCATTAAACAGTCGGTAAGTATTAACTCAGAAGTCTGTTACCAGTCAAAAACCAGTCAGTAAACAGCCAGAAGCCAGTCAGTAATGAGTCAGTAAACACCAGTCAACTACCAGAGTCCCAGGGGGGTGCCCCCAGCCAGTAACCAGTCAGTAACCAGTCAACAACCAGTCAGTATACAGGTCAGCAAACAGACATGAAAACAGGTCAGTAACAAGTCAAAAACCATCAGTCGAGTGACCCCAGCCAGTAACCAGTCTGTTACCAGTAAACAACCAGTCAGTAAACATTCAGTATGTATTCACTAAGGAGTCCTCAACCAGTTAATAACGAGTCAGCAACCAGTAAGTAACCAGTCATTAAACAGTCAGTAAGTATTAACTCAGGAGTCAGTATCCAGTCAGTAAGCAGTCAGTCACCAGTCAGTAACCAGTCAACCACCACTCAGTAAACATTCAGTATGTATTAAACAAGGAGTCAGTAACCAGTCAGTAATCAGTCCACCACCAGTCCCCCAGCCCCTCACCGGGGGAGGTCAGCGGGGACTTGACCTCCGGTCGTGGGGCCACCGGCTGGACGGGGCGGGGCTGTCTGGCCGCCAGCTTCTTCAGGCTGACCCTCCTCCTCTCGAACATCTCCTGCACCGACGCCTGCTTCTGGTACACCAGCTGCACCTCCTCCTGTGGGGGGGGGGGGGGGGGTAGGGTGTAGGACCAACCGGTTGTTCAGCTCCAATACACTCTATGAATTCATATTTGGAATATGAAATATTAAAATCACATTTTTCACAACAAATTACAATTCCTTGTCTTTCTTAAATTAAATAACAGTAATAATATTCTAATAATAATAATAATAATAATAATAATCGAATAATAATCGATAATAATAGTAATGATTATAATAATAGTAATGATAATAATAATAATAATAATAATAATAATAATAATAATAATAATAATAATAATAATAATAATAATCGAATAATAATAATAATAATCGAATAATAATGATAATAATAGTAATGATTATAATAATAAAATAATAACAATAATGATAATAATGTTAATGATGATAATAATAGTAATAATAATAATAAAAATAATAATAATAATAATCGAATAATAATGATAATAATAGTAATGATTATAATAATAATAATAAAATAATAACAATAATGATAATAATGTTAATGATGATAATAATAGTAATAATAATAATAATAATAATAATAATAATGATAATGATATTAACAATCATGATAATGATAATATTGATAATAAAAATAATGATAATAATAATGATAATAACAATAATAATAATAATAATAATAATAATAATGATAGCGATAGTGTTAATAATAATAATAATAATAATAATAATAATAGTAATAATAATAATAAAAATAATAATAATAATAATCGAATAATAATGATAATAATAGTAATGATTATAATAATAATAATAATAATAATAATCGAGTAATAATGATAATAATAGTAATGATTATAATAATAGTAATGATTATAATAATAATAATAATAATAATAATAATAATAATAATAGTAATAATAAAATAATAATAACAATAATGATAATAATGTTAATGATGATAATAATAGTAATAATAATAATAATAATAATAATAATAATAATAATAATAATAATAATAATTAATAATCATGATAATAATAATAATGATATTAACAATCATGATAATGATAATATTGATAATAAAAATAATGATAATAATAATGATAATAACAATAATAATAATAATAATAATAATGATAACGATAGTGTTAATAATAATAATAATAATAATAATAGTAATAATAATAATAAAAATAATAATAATAATAATAATGATAATAATGATAGTAACAATAACGATAATGATAATAATAATGATAATAATAACAATAATAATAAATAATAATAATAATAATAATAATAATAATAATAATATAATAATAATAATAACACTACTACTACTACTACTGCTACTACTACTACTACTAATAATAATAATGATAATAATGATAATAATAATAATAATAATAATAAT
>OLKM01000676.1:115000-128274 GCA_900291075.1 Melanogrammus aeglefinus
TCATATACACATTCACCCATTCAAACACATTCACTTATTCGCACACACATTCAACCATTCAGACATGATTAGCAAGGCGGTCGTACAAATATTGATCGTAACTTTCATTTACAATTATATACAAATGAAATACACCTTGTATACATGAATAAAAGTCAATTGAAGTCAATTTCTATAACTTTCCCTTAGACGTAGAGATACCCCCTCCCTCTCTCTGAATGAAAGAAGTTGAGATAGTTACGGTAGGACTATAAGATAGTAAACACATTAACCAAACAACCAATTAACAAACAAATGTCTGTCATGTCATGGTATACTCTCCTATTCCAATAATCCTCGCCCTGACCTACTCTAATGATTAATAAATAATTACTTACCTTGTGTATATCAATACTATTACAAATATAAAATTATAGTCATTATATTACCTTCGGACTAAGAAAATGGTAATAACTCCTTCATATCTTCACTTGACATAGGTTGTTAAGCAAAGGTCGCCTCTCACGTAGACGAAAGGGTCAGTAACAGATACAATTCAATCCATGCATAAATCTCTGTACCAGGATCTGTGGAGTACCATCAAAAACACAACAATCAAGACAGTGATCAGTTACACTGTGGTGTACGCGTTCCCGTAAGAGTGTGAACACAGATATCGGGACTGACAGATTACAATAGTGTGCGACTGTGTTTATTAAGGCTAAGGACGTTACAAGCTGATGCTGATCAGTTTGGCAGCATGACGTACACCCATCAGAGTACAGTACGCTATAAGAGTAATAGTGCTAGTCAGAACGGTTGAGTGTGTGGAGCAGAGTGTAGTGATCATTGTGAGGTACAGACCAGTGTGTGTAATGGTAGTGTAGGTTATAGTGTGGTACGTTTGTGTGAATATACTTAATAATATTGGATAATACAATAATAGCAGGCGTCCTTTCATCGGTCAGCTGTACTGGGAGCTCACAGACAGATATAGTCATTCATAATAGTTGAAAGACAACCATGCGTTTGTTGCGTGGAAGAACAACAATCCGGAATCAAGGCAGTGACCAGTTACACGTGTGCGAGTCTGAACAGGTGATTGCAGTTTGGTGGGAGTCCGTGAGCAGGTGTCTGACGTAGTCTATGCATGATGTGACAATGAGTTCGCCAGAGCCTAGTGCTGAACATCTGACGTGAGCGAATGCGCGGAGTGTCTCGTGATGTTGCGGAGTGGTACAGAAGGTATCCCAGAGAGTGTGATGAGTGAGGTCAGGATATAGGAGTGTGTGCATGAGGAGGTGTTGTCCAGGTGACGCCGAGGCTCTTGACTTGGAGGAGAAAGGGTACTGGAAATACCATCAATGATTATGAAGTGGAGCTGGGGTGTGTTGTGATTTGGTCGAGGGTGGATTTGGGAGCTGAATGATGAGGCAGGGCCTCGGTCTGTGCTGTTCCAATGAGTTTCAGGAAGTTCCCGCTCATCCAGCTCCGTATGTCTTCCAGGCACGATCGATGAGGGAGAGTGTGGGGGGGATGGCTAGCGGTGGGTGTGGAGATGTAGACCTGTGTCGTCGATCAGCGTAACACGAAAATGGACACCCCATGGTGACGGAGGAGTGTGCCCAGCGGGAGAGGAGGTAAGTGTTGAACAGGAGTGGACCCAAGACTGACCCCTGGGGGGACAACCGCCAGTGAGACACCTGAAACACCCAGATTTGTGGTTGCTTTGTTGACAAAATTGTGGACGAGCTGGTTGAGACATGCGCACAGAGAGTGCAAGCACCAGTGATCCAATGCCAGCCAGGCGGTCCAGGAGCAGAGGGTGGGAGATGGTGTCGAATGCTGCGCTGAGATCGAGGAGGATGAGAATGGTGAATAATCCAGAGTCGGCTGCACGGAGGAGGTCGTTGGTGATTTTGACTAGGGCTGTTTCAGTGCTGTGTTTTGGACGGAAGCCAGATTGGAACGGTTCGTGGAGATTGTTTGTGTCAAGGTGGGACTGTAGTTGTGCGGCAACCACCCTTTCAAGTGTTTTGGAGATGAAAGGGAGATTGGAGATGGGCCGGTAATGGTTAAGATCAGTTGGGTCAGCACCAGGTTTTTTCAGGATGGGAGTGATGGCAGCCAGCTTGAGAGTGGGGGGTACAGTACCAGTAGTGAGGAGGAGTTAAATGAATGTTGGTGATCATGGGGAGATGGACGGTAGACATGCTTTGACTAACGGGACAGGTGGGAAGAGGATCGAGCTGACAGGGTGGTGGTTTTTGGCTTTGCGGATGAGTTCAGAGACGGTCTGTTCTGTTACTGGGGGTGAAGTCAAGAGAGGGAAGCTGATGAGAGGAGGTGTGGCCAGAGGTGATCATCCAGCGGTGGGTCATCAGAGGGGTGCGAGATGAGGCTAGTTGTTGGTGAATGGTTTTTGATTTTAGAGCTGAAGAAGTCCAGGAACGCAGGTGCATTGGGTGGTGGATATGTCTGGAGGGAGGGTTTTAGGAGGCTGAAGAGTAAGAGTGGCTGACTGTTGAGAAAGAGGACTCTGCTGTTTCCCTGCACCAGTGTTGATGAGGTTGGAGTAGTATGACGTTTGGGCAGTGGTGAGGGCATTCTTGTAGTGATGAAGGTAGTCCGAATACATTTGGCGGTGTACAGTAAGTTGAGTCTTATTGTGTAGAGTCGCTCCAGTTGACTGCCAGTGGCTTTGAGCTGGCGCAGATGAGGAGTGAACCAGGGAGCAGTGCGGGGGAATGAGACTGAGCGGGTTTTCAGGTGGGGCCAGGGTGATGAGGGAAGAGGAGAGGCAGTTATTGTAGTGAGTCACCAGGTCAGTCAGGGAGGATGCTGGGGGAGGGTTGGGGTAGGAGCTGATCAGGGTGGAGGGGTCTGTGGTGTTGATATGTTTGATGTTTCTGAAGGAGATGGTCCGTTGTTCCTTGGTTTTGTGTAGTTGGGTATGAATGACAAAAAGTACAGGACTGTAATCCGGGCCCTATCACAAAACTACATGCACTTCTACATTTCAGACTCTATTTAGAAAGGTAGAGGCAGAATCAGGGCTAGTAGTTTGTAAAAACTGTGTGACTAAGTGAGTAAGTGAGTATTTCAATCAAGTCATTGTATTTCAGGATAAATAACCATTACTTATTAAACCTACTCTAATATTATACTATTGCTGAGCCTACTATAATGACACGTAGTCTGTATTAGAAAACCCATTGGACACATCTCAAAACACAAGTGCTGAGATAATTTTCTCCTAGGGTGTCCAATCAACAAGGTTACCAAGGCTTTCAATCCATAAATGAACCAGTTTACAAATTATCTTTCATTCATCAGCCTATTCATCAGCAAAAAGCCATCAAAGAATTTGTGTCACACTTGTAGAAACTCTGGCACCCTGCTAGGCAGAGGGCCAGTCTGTTAGATGTGTGGTAATTCGAGTCTGATTCATTGACTCATTATCGGCGCAGATTATCCTCAGTCTTGTTCTTTTTCTAACAGGCCTCTGGCCTGTCAGACAAGTGGTCCTGTAACCAGACTGCCCTCAGGCAGGCCGGTCTAATGTCCAGACCTGTGTGTGTGTGTGTGTGTGTGTGTGTTAGGGAGTTTTTTTTCTTGCACTTGTGGGGGCTTTGGTAAAGGGGGGGGTGTCATAAATAGTTGGCCTGTTACGCCCTTTGAGACTGTAATGATGATTAAGGGCTATACAGATAAAATTGAATTGAATGTGTGCATATGTTGAATTTAAACCTCACACGTCCAATCAGAGACCCAGTAGCCAGCTCTCTGTTCACTAAGAGAGGACCAGATCACTCACAAAGCCGGCGGTCTGCAGTGACAGGATGTTGGCATGGGTGTCCACACAGCCCATCGCCCTTCGGTCCGCATAGCTGCCCACCTCCAGCACGTACATCCTGCTGCTGAAGCCTGCCCCCTCGAAGGCCAGCCAGCTGAAAGACACAAGGAGGGTAAACACAAAAGTACACCACACCTGGGAGTAAAAGAGAAACAAACCATTCCACAAACTCTCACGCCGGTTCTTATCTCTTCAATGGGTTCACAAGGGGACCCTGAGAACCAGACCTCTGGGAATGTCTTTGATTAGGTCTTGTGTTTCTCTGTGGGGGGAGAGGCTATGGTTCCTGCCTTGGTCTTATTGTTTCTCTGGTGTGGAGAGGCAATGGTTCTTTCTCCTGTAGTTCCTACCCCAAGTAGGGAGCACAGAGCGAAGGCCTCACCTGCCCGCCAGCACCCTGCAGGACGCCACGGAGAACCCAGGCTGCAGCGCCTCAGCGCTGTCCTCCAGAACCTCCTCCGAGCCCTGGAAGTCCTCCTTGGAGAACAAATGCACCTGAGAGACACACACGCACACACGCACAAACACACACACACACACACACACAAACACACAAAGACACACACAAACCCGTAGAGCGTGTCATTGATTTTGTCTCTCTCTCTGAGTCCCCTGTATAACCCCCCCCCCCCCCCAAAGCCAGTAGAGATAAGGAGGTTGATTGGATTTGGGCTTCACTGTTTAAGTCACATACCTTGAATTTGGCCGAGTTCTCCCAGTTGTCCTGAAGAGACGAGAGACGGTCACAAAACAAAGAAAGAAGAAAGGAGCACAAAAAAAAAACAGTTAGGATGATGTCTGATATACCTGACACTGAAATAATGACCTAGTCAATTGAAGATGTCTATCTGACATCGACCACAGACACATGGACAGGCAGGCGGTCGATACCTGCATCATTGATCCCCTGCACTATGAAGTATGTTTCATGAGCCCTTACTAACATGTTCAAGATGAGTGTCCATCATAATAATAGTAATAGTCATAATAGCAATTCTAATAGACCCCGTCCACTACTTGAACCTTCTAGTGATTGAATTGGCAGAGCCTTCAAACGAAGCGCTGTAGTCTGTCGGTGACGGAGCTCGCATTGATTTTCCCATCACGGCTCTGGACTCACTCGATACCGAGAATACTAAAATCACTCCCTGGGTCCTGGGTAGGTTTATCTTTTTTGATCATTTATATGGATGGTTTTCAGCCTCTTCCCTCGATTAAGGTTTAAAATTAGAAATCAAACTGTTTTGTGTTTCGTGCTGCACAGAAGTAGTTTGGCGTTACTGTTATATAAGAACATTTTGGGAAGACAGCACAGAGAACGGGGTGGATGAAACTGAAAGGGACAAGATATGCCTTGTTTCCTGTTGTGTTGCGGGGATATCCTCCTGCAGCGAGATACTTTTGGGAGGGGATTTCAATAAGAGCTTAATTAGTAACCTTTACAGACACTTTTTATATTATTGTCAGGACAGGAAGTCTTAGCTTAGTGTTTGCCGTTAGCAAAGTATGAGCTGAAAGATCTCTATCTCATGTGAGAACGTGATACACCCCCTTCACCTAAATTTGAGCTTATCTGCAACCAGACATATGATTATTAATCTAAAGTGAGATTTGTGAGACGTTTACCAGCAAGATGGGCATCACCGAGGCGACCAGCGGCTGCATGCCGCCCCAGTCCTCCGGGCTTCCGTACAGACCCTTCTCCAGCACGTACGCCCCCCCGCAGAAGTCTGGCTCCTCAAACACCACCCACCTTCAAAATAAAAGTGCACACACAGCGAAACTCAACCGCAGAGTCAAAGGCTGCACACAATTAGGGATGGAATGCTGAAATTAAATATTACAACGGTCTCGCTATATATACACAGTCAAGGCTAAGCGGTCACTGCGCGCGTGATTAAATGCAACAGGGTTACTTATAATACTTAGGTATTTACTTTCAGATGGTAGCCCATCTGATGTAACCACCAATGTGAAGCCTTTTGATGGCTGCTACCCACCTACACAGACTCACACAATGGAACGACCACTGACTTATAGCAGGGCTGTGCTGTAGCAGTAGCACTGTAATCACTGCTTTGAACGTGTGTGTGTGTGTGTGTGTGTGTGTGTGTGTGTGTGGTGTGTGGTGTGTGTGTGTGTGTGTGTGTGTGTGTGTGTGTGTGTGTGTGTGTGTTGGTGTGTGTTGTGTGTGTGTGTGTGTGTGTGTGTTGCGCACCAGGCAGAAACGTTTTTGTTCAGTGGTGTGTTGTTCAGTGTGTGTGTGTGTGTGTGTGTGTCTGTGTGCCTGTATGTGCGTGTGTTTGGGCCATCAGAGTGGTGAAAGATTGACACATAGCGAGTCTGTTTGCGTTTGTAGGTGTACTTCTGGCTGTGTGCGTGTCAGTGTGTGTTCTAGGCCTGGCTACACGTGCTGGACTGCGCACGTGTAAGTCTAGTGGCTTTTGAGCATGTCAAGGTTGACTGGAGATGCAGCGGGGTAGAGTGACTGTGTAACTGTGCCAGCAGGGTGATCGGGGCAATGTCTTGCATTGTTTAATGGCAGCCAAGCTAGGCTCCACACAGTCGACCCGTTTAAGAGTGTAAACTATGGTAAACTCAGGTAAACCTTCAGCCGGTCAGCAGATGTTTTACATTCCGTTCTCCTTTCATCCGCTTTTCCCTCCCACCTATAAATCGTATGGACGTCAACAACCTGAGAAATCTTGTCCTAGCCGGACCAAAGAGAGCCTCTTCGGACCAGACAAGACCAGACCAGGCGCATTCTTAGCTTCAGCACCTTCGTGATTTGCAAGGCCTCACCACTATTATTCGGCAGGTGTTACAAAACTCCCCTCTCTCAGCCACAGGGCTCTCTCCCAGCTCAGACCCTGTTCCCTTTGCCTCAGCCTAGGCAGAGCCTCTGTGCTCCAGTCCCTCTGCTTCTCAGCCCACAGAAAAGGGCGGGAAAAGGTCACATGACCGACAAATAGCTCAAATAACTCAAACACAAGACAGGAGGGAGTGCCAGTGCAAATACTGTCAGCAGACACTGTGGGTCTGAACACGCCGCCTTTGGGGTGTGGCCGTTACAACACACCTGAGCTCCAGGGGAGGGGGGCAGGGGGGGGGACAGGGAGGAACCGTATAACACCCGGGGCCATTAGGGGGATGCTTAGTGTGTATAAGCGTTTAGGAGGAGGAAACACTCACACGCCGGCCACCACGTGGACGCTCTTGGTCCGCAGGCCGTAGCCTGTCAGCTCCATGCTGGGCACGGGGACGGTGAGGTCGATGTGCGCCCCGTGCGCCCCAAAGTCCTCGTCTGTGAACATTTTGAGGTGCGGAGAGATGAAGTCCTACAAGACGCAAAGTCAAAACAAGGGCCATGAGTGCCTATGCATTGTTATTATTATTATATAAAAGAAACATTAAAGTAACATATCCAGCCAAAAAAGAAGAACAGCAACGAATAAAGTCAATAAATAAGTCCATTCATGTGTTTCCAGTGGTTGAGTCATTCCTCTAGAAATAAATCTGCTCTTCCTTCCATGGAGGGAATGAACTGTGCAGCTATCCTCTTACTGTATCGTAACATGAATTAACCACAGAGTCGGTAGAATGTCATGAATAATGGAAAATGCTCATCACGCGCTACCAGAGGCCAAACTAATGAGTCCCAAAGCTGTCTCACGAGCTGCTGGGGGAAACTAAGATAGTCCTTTATGTTATCAGAAACAGAGAAAAGCAATTAGCAGACCCTGTTCGCTGCCTTCTCTCCATTAGCCAAATGCGAGTCACCGTTGACCTTCTAATAGCCGACCAGAGGACGCTCACTCAGACTAAAAAAACTATTTCTCTACAAACTACTATGAAGGTTTATGTTATGTATGCAATGGATAGTCAACAGTATGCATCGATATTCCCATGCCTTAGGGGGCGCTCTACGGCACCTGTTAAATGTAACTTGTTACATTGTTCTGGTGCAAGTTACACTAGTGCTAGTGTTACTAACAAGTTATCCTTATGTTATATAACTAACTAATAATAGTTTCACTCTAGTAATCCTCAGCCAGACAGTTGGACCTGGGGGTCCGGAGTGGGACTCACCGCCTGCACGGGCCTCAGGGACAGGAAGTGTTCGGACCCCCCTCCCCAGTCGCCCCAGTCCAGGTACTCGCCCTCCTCCAGGACGTGCTGCCGGCCCTCGAACCCTGGCTGGCTGTAGCCCACCCAGCTGGGAGGGACAACCACAGAAACAAGAGTTGGAGACAGTGGACAACAATGCATTTTAGTGAGGTGTGTCACTCACCAAGTCATCGGTCAGGCATTTAGATCTCCTGCACTCACAATTGACATTTTCCATTGTTAATGTTCTTTGTTTTTTATTTAGAATTTTTGTATTTTATCTAGTAAGTATTATTCTCTTACTGTACACACGTGCTTTGTCAAGCTTGGTGCGTGTGTGTGTGTGTGTGTGTGTGTGTGTGTGTGTGTGTGTGTGTGTGTGTGTGTGTGTGTGTGTGTGTGTGTGTGTGTGTGTGTGTGTGTGTGTGTGTGTGTGTGTGTGTCTGTGTGTCTGTGTTAGTGCATGTGCCATGTCTGACTTCCTGGTTGCCTTTCTGGGCATGAATGCATATAATCCAACCTGGTGAATGAATGTGATAACATACTGCTGGTTTTCATCATTTGAGCTGTGCAATACTTAACATAAACCATCAATTCATTGTTTGGCAGCGGGCTCACTGTTCTAAACAAAGATTTTTCTTACCATTAATCTCCCTGACGGTTAACCAGATGTTTTAAATATAAGAAAACGCTTTAAATATAAGAAAACCTTTAAATATAAGAAAACACTTTAAATATAAGAAAACCTTTAAATATAAGAAAACGTTTTAAATATAAGAAAACCTTTAAATATAAGAAAATGCCTTGAAATCCATAATATCTGAGAACCATTATAATCTAGGATGCCATACACAGTCCGGATACATAACTATATAAGTACCAATTAAAAAGCTTGAGATCATATTCTTACAACAAATCCTATTTTTCAATTAATTATTTTTTAACTTACATAACCACAGGTGGGTCTCCTGTGGTTAAAGTTGCCCAGCTTGGAAGTTTAACTCTAATTAATCAACCGCCGTTCACTCAAACAGTACATAAAGTTAAGACATGGGTATAGAGGAGTGTGGCGATGGCTGGTTTATCCTGTGTGCCTTGAATACCAAACGCAGCCCAGGCATGCAGCCTCACCCGGCCGGAGTCCCTTCAGCCGGGCTCTGGCCATGTGAGGCTTCTTAAACCAGCCATCCTCCACAATCCACCGTAAGCCGACGTAATCAGGTGGATCAAGGTGTCTTTACACAGCGCTTTTAAGATGACACGCTGAAGGCGTGCCAGTGTGCCAGTGTGAGGCCTCAAGGAGTTCAACCCTTTCAGTGGGAATGCCAGCTCATTAATGTTTAATTCTGGCCAGTTATTATGTTGGCCTATCTATATTAGAACAAGGTATTTCAATTATGTCATAAAAAAAAAAAAAACGCCCGCGTAAGGCAACCGCGCCTGACTGCAGTTTCTGAATGGGAAGAAGTGTGTGTAGGGAATCGTCCACCAGATTAAAAGAAAAAGCCTGATTAGATAAACGATGATAAACCAAAAGCTGTTTAAGGTTAGTTCATTCTATTATTTAGGAAATGGTGACTCAGCGAGACTACCCTTAGTAATATGCAGTCTTATGACCAAATCGCAACCGCAATGATTAACACAAACACAATCCAGTACTGGGAACTCAATGGTGCATCATAGTTAGAAAAGTATATAGAAACATATAACTATAAACGTATGTTTCTATAATATGAATAAAAAAACGTATTATACTGTTTCAAATCAACCTACAGTCCACCGATTATCTTCAAGGAGCCCACAGACGTGAGTTTGGTTGAGGTCAGGGTCTTGTCCTCCTCTCCCCCCTCCTCCTCCTCCCTCTCAAAGCAGAACAAGTCGCTCTCGATCTCCACACTGGGGCCCTGAAAGCCAGGGCTCTCATACAGCACCGCCTGACCACGGGGAGGAAGAGGAAATCATTGTGATACCAGGATTCATCATAAAATCGTTCCTACAACATTGTTCTGTTTTTCTTGCTTTCATGGACCGTTTGAATGGCATTTGGTTTGACCCAATACTTGGAATATATAAATTCAGTTTTCAAGGGAGTAAGTGTCAGAATTTGACAAGCACAAATTGCCAAAAAATTGCCAATGAATCAACAAATTGCAGTCTCCACAGCCTGTGGGATGATTTACAGTACATTTTAACTGACTGTTTTTGCCAGGGAAAAGGAAGGAAGTGATGACTAAGCCAGCAATAATTGCAAAAACTTCTCTTCTTTCGTAACTCTTTGGTTGGTTCATAAAGAACTTTTATTTTTGATGAACTGAAATAGCTTTTAATTTTATTGTTTCAACCAGGGGAGTTGCTAGGAATCAAGGGCATTTGAGGCTTATCCCGGACATTAGGGTGGTCTAGGTTTATAGGTTAAATGGCACCTTACTTCCATTCAAGGCTCTTGTCTTTGTCATTACAGTAGATCTGCCGCTTGACTGACATACTCAGGACCCAAAACCCACTGGATTAATGCCTGATCCTAATGACAGCTGACGTATCCAGAGCTATTTCTTTCATTTTCAGATATTTGTAAAAAAATCTCAAAATATAAATCAAAATTTATATTCACAGACCTCTTTTTGTAAATGGTCACACAATAAATAACACCCAACCCAACGCACCTTGACCTCGTTGGGATATTCCACTTTAAAAGCCCCCTGTAACACAAGAACATAGCATGAGGAATGAACGTTAGCAAAACCAAACTGATCGACCATTAAATAAACGACAGTCAAACAATAGGACGTTACTGCAAAAAGTCGATACAAAGAAGCCTGGGAAACAAACGGAGGGCCCTAGATCATTTTGACAGAATACATTATCAGTTTTAGATGCTCTCAATGCACACAGGCATTCCGGTGGGATAGATTAGTCTTTTGACTACGGGTTAATTCTCTTACAACATTGTTGCCAAAGGCTAAGAAATGCAAATTAACCCGTTAATATGTTTCATCATCGATTGGTGGTCGGTGCGAGTAAAACTAGCAGGGCCATCTAATTTAAATAACAAAAAGGGATCGATGGTATGTTATCAAGAGAAACCAAAAATGCAGCCCTTGTCCAGGTAGGCAAATGCTGGCAGGGGCTAGCTGGCTAGCTTCAGCTACGTACCATCTTGAGGGGCCTGAGAGAGCCTATGAAGGGCGAGGGGAAGCCCCAGGACTCGGGGAAGGGGTACTCTCCGGTCTCCAGCACGGCTAGCATGCCCTGGTACCCAGGATCGCTAAACACCAGCCACCTTAGAGGGAGGGGAACAACATGACATGATACAACAACAACAACAACAACAACAACAACAACAACAGAAACGTGATATTATATATTATTTTATACATGATGTAATAAACCCCTTTCACAGAGGTGTGACCGTAGGACAAACACATGTGTGTGAGACATAAGAATAATGAAATGTCTGCTTCTTTTATGTAGCAGGGCACGGATAGTAGACTAACACACGGTGATCACAGACCTCGCTGGTGCTTCGACACATATATTAAACACCTGCCTGCTTCCCCGATGTGTATGTTGGGGGCCAAACCTTTGTTTACCCTGCTATGACAGCTCTGTCCAAAGGGTCCATTGATATTAAACTGGGAGCTCGCAATAAAGCTCTTTGCAAATTCGACCAGTTAAAGGTAAATATCTGCACCCCCGTCCAACCATAACGTAGCAGTGCTTTGGACGACTACAGCTAGAAATGACCAACTGTGACTACAGCCAGGCTGTTGGCCAGACAGAACCTTCCTCACAGTCACAGACATGGTCATGGTTGCCAGCCCTGAGCTACCGCAGGCGGGTCTACAGAGTTACAGGAACAAAGAGGATGTGTGCCAACCGTTTTTCTTTTCCGTACATTTCAATGTTTTCTTTGTTTTTATTGGGCAGATCCCTCAACCTTTCAACCACATATTTTCATTAGACATTCCCAGATGTCTTTGGAGAAATACACTGCATGTAGGAACGTGGTGGAGTTCAGGCACAACCTGAAATGAAGCGAAACACCATGCTGCTATATGACAACACTGTGCTTCCCTTTCAGACCGAAAAAATTGTGTTGAGTATATGTTTGAACTGTTGGTGGTCTGAAACACCATAGAAAGTAGTTTGGAGGGGGGTGTTTTGCAGCTGCCATTTAATTTCCTATAAAAACCGGGCACAGAATGTCCTGGCTGCCCCTATTCTCTCTCTCTCTCATGGAAAAACAATCGCTGACTCAATTATCTCTACAAGAATCCTCGTTGGTAAGTTTCTCTCTCTTTCCCCTCTCTCTCTCTCTCTCTCTCTCTCTCTCTCTCTCTCTCTCTCTCTCTCTCTCTCTCTCTCTCTCTCTCTCTCTCTCTCTCTCTCTCTCTCTCTCTCTCCCTCTCTCTCTCTCTCTCTCTCTCTCTCTCCCTCTCTCTCTCTCTCCCTCTCTCTCTCTCTCTCTCTCTCTCTCTCTCTCTCTCTCTCTCTCTCTCTCTCTCTCTCTCTCTCTCTCTCTCCCCACCCCCTCTCTCTTTCTCCCTGCCTCTTGCTTTCCCCTCTCTCTCTCTCTCTCTCTCTCCCCCTTCTGCCTCAATCTCTCGCGACCTCGCTCTCCTGCAAACAGAAAACATGCAGGAGCAGGAGTGACATTCCTCAGCCGGCACGTGAGCGAGACACGACACAAACACAAGTGCGGGGTAGAGCACAGTAATGATTATCTGCTTTCCCTGGAGCGCCTCATCTCGCCTCACACGGTCAACAACAGACCACAGCAACAACACAGGAACCCATTCACAGAAACACAAACTGTGCAGTGTGTCCACCATGAACGTATGAAACCTTTCTTTAGTTTGCCTCGTCTTACCCTGTCCAACATCCTTGCAAGAGCGAAACAAATCAAGTTCAACAGATGTGTGTGTGTGTGTGTGTGTGTGTGTGCATGGGGGTGGTAAACCATTAACTAACCAGGATTGAGAGAACACTAACTCTAACCAGAGAATACATTCCCAGTGCATCACAAAGCAAGACCGACTGTAATGTATTCTCCGATGGAAGAATAGAACTCATTAAACCAGACAGGGGCGTCGTTGAACAGCTACCAACATCTTGCCTTCTATGACTCATGCCTCATTTGTGTGCAGGCCAACATCCTAATCTACACTCTCTCACACACCACACAACACACACACACACACACACACACACACACACACACACACACACACACACACACACACAACACACACACACACACACACCACACACACACACACACACCACAAACACACACAGACACAGACACAGACACAACACAGAAAGACTTACA
>OLKM01000676.1:128284-152360 GCA_900291075.1 Melanogrammus aeglefinus
GGGGGGGGGGGTGGTAAACCATTAACTAACCAGGATTGAGAGAACACTAACTCTAACCAGAGAATACATTCCCAGTGCATCACAAAGCAAGACCGACTGTAATGTATTCTCCGATGGAAGAATAGAACTCATTAAACCAGACAGGGGCGTCGTTGAACAGCTACCAACATCTTGCCTTCTATGACTCATGCCTCATTTGTGTGCAGGCCAACATCCTAATCTACACTCTCTCCACACACACACTACACCACTCACACACACACACACACACACACACACACACACACACACACACACACACACACACACACACACACACACACACACACACACACACACACAAACACACACAGACACAGACACAGACACACACACAGAAAGACTTACACCCCCGAGTGGACCTTTATGGACGCGGTGCTCTGTGCGATGCCGAAGGTGCCCATCTCTACGGTGTCGTCGTGATAGGGGGTCACCCGGCCGTGACCCTCAGGGTCCGTAAACAGGTCGATGTGGGGGAGAACATAGTCCTACAGGGAGAGAGAGAATGAGAGAGGAGAGAGAGCGAGAGAGAGAGAGAGAGAGAGAGAGAGAGAGAGAGAGAGAGAGAGAGAGAGAGAGAGAGAGAGAGAGAGGGGGGGGGGAGAAGGAGGGGGAGAGGGAGACAAAACAAGAACAAAACTTTCAGTGCATTTACTAGCTCAGTCCACCACCATGATACAAATAAATAAACACAGCCAGACTTCTTACTAATTAAAATGTGAAAACAGTGGTGGGAATAGTCAAGGGAAAAACAGAGAGATGGAGAGAGAGAGAGAGAAAGAGAGAGAGAGAGAGAGAGAGAGAGAGAGAGAGAGAGAGAGAGAGAGAGAGAGAGAGAGAGAGAGCGAGAGAGAGAGAGAGAGAGAGAGAGAGAGAGAGAGAGAGAGAGAGAGAGAGAGAGAGAGAGAGAGAGAGAGAGAGAGAGAGAGAGAGAGAGAGAGAGAGAGAGAGAGAGAGAGAGAGAGAGGTAAAGAGAGAGCGAGAGAGAGAGCGAGAGAGAGAGGGTCTTCTTACACAGACAGCCAGTCGAATAGATCCAATTAGCATGGCAGGGTCTTTGCCCGGCGTCGCCTCCGTGTCTGGCGGTGCCCACACGTTGCTCAGGTCCAGGCCGCCTTCCTCCAGTGCGATGCAGCGGCCCCTGAACCCAGGGCTCTCATAGAGGATCCAGCTGGGGAACAGACGAGACTCAATACCTCCCAACCCCGTCTGCGGAGCGGAGTCAGGGAGCAGGAGGAGACGGCATGCTGCCCGCCGCCGCCGCCGCCGCCGCCACGCCCCGCCGTCCCCGCCGCGCCCCGCCCGCGCCCGCGCCGCCCCGCCGCCGCCGCCGCGCCGCCCGCCGCCGACCGGCGCTGCCAGTCGTTCAAACAGAGCGAGCACTCACCAGCCACGGACGACCCTGACCGAGATGACGGGCGAGAGCTGCAGACCGGTGGCGTCCTCGAGGTCTCTGAACACCTCGTAGGCCTGGCCGCCGAACGGAGCCTTCTCAAACAGCACCATCTGGGCGGCAACACACACACACACACACACACACACACACACACACACACACACACACACACACACACACACACACAACACACCACAGAGACACACACACCACACACACCACCACACACACACACACACACACACACACACACACAGAGACACACACGCACACACACGCACACACATACACACACACACACACACACACACACACACACACACACACACACACACACACACACACACACACACACACACACACACACACACACACACACACACACACACACACACACACACACAGAGACACACACACACACACACACACATACAGAGACACACCAGGATCAACTTAGGAGACGTTAACCAAATCAAGTCAGTCTGTTCAATATAAAGACACACACCAATGCTCTGACCAATTATACTGCTGCACTCACACGCACACGCACACACACTCACAACACAAACACAAAAAATGCACACAACGTGTTTGATGCAACACACTAAATATTCAAAATATTTAGTGTGTTATACCAACCTATGGGGACCACAATGGACAAAGTGTGTTTTTAGGAGATGTGTAGTAATAAAGTACCAATCTAATTGGCAAAAGTCTGTTTAACTGTAGCAGTCTGCCTTTGATTATCTCTATCCATCCAAAAGGACATTGAAATAGTAGCACTGTAGTCAATGTGTGTATCTTAATACAGTCAGCACTAAGGACGGTGGGGAGGGTAAGAAAATACCAAGACTGACAGAGAGCTAGCGAACAAAAGGAGAACTTTAAATTGTTCCAGGGCATTTTACATAATTAAGAACAAGAATGTGGTATACAAGGTTTGGAGGCCATACTCTCTCTCTCTGTACACATATTCCTATCACTCTCTCTTTCTGGCAACCCTCATGTCATGCTCCTTCCAGACGGTTTCTACTGGCTCAGCCGCCAATGCAATCTTGTGATTTTTTAATCACATCCAGATGAACATTTCTTTGCTTCTCTCTGTTGCTCCACACTGTTTGCCCCCAAGAAGCAAACTATGTGAAGCAGATGCTTACAGAGAACAATAAATTCTGAACCTCCACCACCCCCCCCCCCCCCCCCGTCACCCTAGACTTATTAAACGTGAGGAGAGAAGATGAGAGAAGATGTGCATACCTTTCCTGGACGCCTGTGAGGTCCTTTGGGGACTCCGGTCTGCAGACAAATTAAAAGAAAAATGATTGTCAAAGCAGCTGAAGAGGGTTGCAGCCTCCCAGCCAGATGTTAACAGCAACAAATTGGCAGAGACGCAGCCTGATATGCTTGACTTATCACCTCTCATTAAAAGGGTGAGATTACAATCATTTTTGGCCTATGGATTATTTAAGATGCAGCATAGATGCTTGATTCTGATTGGTCAACCAAAGCATTCAGACGTCAGTTATTTCTGAATAATAGAAATAACTGACGTCTTGCTATGGACGCTAATGACAATAATTTCCAAATCAATACAATGATGATGATTTTGTACACTTATGTCTTTCTTTAATAAGTAGATGTGTAATAAGCAGGATAATCTACAGAGAGCCGGTATGATCTATATCCCTTACATGTCATACAATGGCCCTTCAGAATAAAAGGGTTGAACCTCTTGTTAACAGGTGGTTTGAATACATTGGCAATCAAACCCTGAGCTCTTTCTTGCCACTAGACTAGCTCTACCCTCCCTCCCCCTCCATTTGCAGATTTATCTTTATTCGAGTATATGGCCTTAGTTTCCCTGTAGTAATGATGTCAAAATCCAGCCCCATTCACGACTGTGTTGTTAGCCAAATGTGTGCCGCCTGTGGTGATTAGCAACTCTGTTCACATGTTTGCCTTGTTATTCAGGTTCCCTAGTTCCTACCCACTTCTTGTCGTGTTTGTTTCTATTGGTCTTACACCTTTGGCTTTGATTCTGCCTGCATGACTTTCTGTTGGATCATCTTTCAAAGCCTCTTCTCACATGCTTTTCAGTTTGCTCACATCTGCATTTGGGTTCCCCTCCTGCCTCAAACTTCCTGAGGAAATGTAGCACTCACACTCTTGTGTATAGGTAAAAAAGGGTGCATGTAAAGAAGGGGGAGACCCAACACTCACATCAGCGGTGTGCATCCCATGTGGGAGTGGTAGCGGCTTTGTTGGGGGAAGCTGGGAGGGTGCAGCGGGCTTGGTTTGTGCAGGGGTTGGGACTGCGGGGGTTGCCGGTAGACATGGCAGCATTCCACCAGCGACCGGGAGCCCAGGCTTCTTCTTTATTTCTGTTGCAACCTCGAGGGCTGCTGATGATGACATCTCGACCCCCGGCTTCTGTTGCATAAACAAGGCGGACAGACTGGTTGGACTGGCTTTCTGGCTTATAAGAACGCAATGACTAATGACAGACGCGTAACACTCTTGTTTCCAAGGATGCATGTATATCATAACAACTGTACTAGGGGGCTGTTCACTGCAGGAGCACGGCAACCATTTTGTACATGTGGTCGAATTTCGTGCCGTTTTCTCTGCAGATCTGAATTGACTTAAGAGAAACTAAAAACCCTAATGACAACTATTTTCATGACAATGATAAGAGGTGCAGGGACACAGTTGCATAACACAGGCATCATTCAAAGAAATACAATGTTTATGACAAAACTAACCTCTGTGTTGACTTGTTCCCTTCCTGCTTCGCCTTGCTCTGTTTCATCCGACTCCGGAGGGAGGTACTTCTCCAAATAGTCAGGCAGCTTGATGTCGTTAAAGGAGGGAAGCGGAGGGGCTGACTCACCGACCAGAGCCTGCACAGCCTGGGTGCCACTACTGCCAGCAAGAGCCGCTGGGGGGTGGCTGTTCAAGGCCTCAGCCAATGGAGCTGGGGAGGTCGGGCTAGGCGGTAGCGGTGTGGAAGCTCCAGGAGACAGGCTATTCTGGGGACCTTCGCTAGATGTTTCAACCCCAGAGAGGGGGAGGGCCTCCAGACCGGTTCTCTTCCCTCTGGCACTGGAAGCACTCAGGCTGCTGAGGATGCTGCTTCCCTCCAAGCGAGACCTCACCTTGGTCTCCTCTTTCTTCTCTTCCTTTTCGTTTGATGTCGTTGTCTTCTCCTCCTCCCCTTCCTCTTTCTCCTCGTAGGCCAAGCTCCTCTCCCTGAGCCGGGAGCGTGAGTCCAGGCTAGTGAGCAGGATGCACCTGTCCGCTATGCTAGCCCTGGCGGGCTTTAGGCTGGCTTTGGTCTCGTTGCTGTGGAGCTTGGCCAGCAGACTGGGGCCCGATTTGACCGTTTTCTTCCTCAGCCCAAACTGGAAGTGATCGGGATCGAAGGTCTTCTCGAAGCGGTCCTCCCTGATGGCAGGCATGGCGAACGGGGGCTGCGGCGGCCGCAGGTGGCTGTGTTTGCGGGGCGGCATGGAGAAGGGGGCGCAGAGGTTCTTGATCTTCTCCACAAAGTCGTCGTCGCCCAACTCCCCCGCCGTGTCCAGGAGGTTGCTCTCGCTGGAGGAGTAGCTCAGCCTCGGAGGCTGATCCGGGAGCCTCAGCTTCTGCTTGGGGAAATCCACATCCAGCCAGCTGGAGGGGGCATCCCGCTGGGGCGATGAGTTGCCTGCGCCCAGCCCCCTTGGCAGAGTCAGCCTGGTCTGAGGGGAGCGCTGGGGAGAGCCACTTTCAATGTTTTCTTTCCCAGCAGATTGTTTAGCAGTCTCAGGCGGACACGAGGCTGACCTGGGGTTATTGCTGACAGGCTGCGATATTAGAGTGATATCTTCCATAACTACGGGCGAAGATATCACCTGTTGTTCAAGGTTTCGTTTATCGACTGTCTCTATCTCCTTAGTGTTTGTGATGCTAGGTACAGTAACTTTATTATCAAGTGGACTCTGCGCCACTTCCTGTGTAGCAGCAGCTGATCCGACAGTATTCACTGTACATTGTAGCTTTTGTGAATCATTAAGCTGTGCCGGGTGAGACGGGTCAGTCTTTATCTTCGGAGAGCTTTCGACCCCTGCTGTTGAAGAACTGTTAGTCATACTTTTATTCCCAGTTGGTTTTTCCGCCACATCATGGCTGATAGGCTTAGGGAGGGTAGTGTGAGGAGAAATTATATTTTCAACTGATTTGGGCTTTTCTGGCTTTTCTCTGCCATCAGATTTAACATTAGGCAAAGGTTTCTTCTTTTCAGGCACGTGTTTCACTGCCGTGCCTGTTTTAACCGGTAGATCAGAACCAAATGCCTCTTGTGCAACTAAACCACCAGCTTCTTGTGTGTGTGCGTCATCAGCCAATGTCTTTGTTTTTCCTACAGCCAAACCTTCAGAATGTAGTTCCACTGCGGTCACTGCTGCCTTTATTTCTTTGTTGCTGACTTTTGCAGAATCCTTTTTTGACTCATTTGTAGTCCTCTGCAACTCGGTTGGTTTGACTGGCCCCTTATCACCGTCACTCAGACGCACAGTGTGTGTGTCTGCAGGGGCAGAACTCTCATTCACTCCTCCACCTTTGGCAGTGGGTAACTCCCTCACAAGAGCAGGTATATCAACAGACTGCTTTGGGGGAGATGCTTTCTTCATAGCCTCTGACTGGTTGGGCTCAGAGTTTAAAGTGTTTTTGGAGGGCTTGTCTCCTCCTTTTTTCCCAGTCTCAGCCTTACTTTTCTCTGTGTCTGTGGTGGTTTCTCGACTGTTTGAAGCCGTTCCCTTTGTGGTAACCTTATCCACACTAATTAGCTGCTGCTTCGGTAGTTGTTGTTCTTGAACATTTTCTTTGGCCTGGTCCTTAACATGAGGAACATTTTTGGTGTCATTCTTTTTCGATTGTAAATTTTTCTGTTTACATCCATCTTCACTTTGATTGATGGCCTCTGTTTTTGCCACTTGTTGTTTAACACTCCCTTTAGCTTTGCTTTCAGCCTGATTTGGAGGCTTCTCTGATTTAACAGGAGCAACTGGTGCACCTTGCTCCACTGCTGGTGGTTTTTCAATGAGCGGTTGTTTTACTATTGAGGATGTGGGGGAGGGGACTGCTTTGCTATTGCCCTTTGAAACCCCTTCCCCCTTCTGATCAGATACTGGTTCTATTTTCCCAGGTAAACGACCTACATCAGAAGGCTGCTTTGTTCTGCGTTGGGAAGTGTCAGTATCGGGCCCTTTATATTTAGTGACAGTTTTCAACAATCCCCCCTGCCCCTTTAGTAATTGGTCTCTGCCCTCATCCTTAGAGCCTGGCTCTTTATCTGGAGACTGTACTGTCTTGCCTGAAACCTGCTGGGTGGAGGCAGTGGCATGGTGTTTTTCCACAGCAGTTTTACCTAGAGATTTGTCGGATTGAACCATGCCTGGATCTGTTAGAGTCAGCATAGGTGAACACGGCCCAATGCTGGCAGACACCTTTTCCTGTTGGCTGGAAGTCAGCAAGGGCTTATCGTTTGAACCGGCAGATTTCGTACCATTCGGAGGACTGGTAAGGTCTCTACTCCTCCTCTTCTTAGAGCGGATACCCGTCTTGCTAGATGTTTTGGCCTCTGGGTTAATCTCATTAGCATGTTCATCAGAGTCAGCAGGTACTGGTCTATCTGATTCAATGTTGTTCTTAGTCGTAAGTAGATCCTTCCCCTCTGTGAGTTCTTTGGGGTATATAGTTCCAGAGTCTGCCTGCAGTTGCTCAGCACCTGAAAGCTTCACGGCCTCAACGGTGCCATCTGGCACATCGTGTTTGGATCTTATCTCGGATATGAGCGCAGTTGGTCTTTTCTCGTTGACAGCCTGTTTGTCCTGAATGTCAAGTTGGGATGGCTTTGACACAGCTCTCAAGGACACAGAGGAGGTTTTTAGAGAGATTCCTGGAATTGCAACCTTTGAAGGCATTGGTGTTTTATTTTCGGATTTGCATGCCTCTATGTTTCTCGCCCGTTCCTTAACAGTCCTCGCCTTCTCAGGTGGGGCTGAACTTGACCTGCCGTCATCAAGGCGCTCCTCTGACTTGGACCTGTTGCCTCCGTCTATGTCATCCTCCTTTTGTGATCTAGAGGTGGCCCTGATCGGAGAGACATCCGCACTCCTTGTAGTATGGAAGGTCTTCTTCACAGCACCCACTCTCTGTCCCTCGAAGACGCTGATCTTATCTGCAATCCGACCTACAACTACGGCCTTAGGTTCCTCCTCCAGTACCCCCAGGCTCCCTTTTCTGGGGAAAAATAAAAATAGATTAATATCAGCCACAAGCTGGTATCCTTTTAATATTTAATGTTATGGTCAAGTATTTAGTTATTTTTAAGCCAAAACACATTACTGGTGAATACCAACTTCAGTTATATTGGTTAATTATCTGCCCCAGGCTATAGGTGCATTATATTATGACTGCTGTTGGTTATAAAATATAAAGAGTTATTAAGCGTGTTTTATTTTTCCCTAGGGAAGGCATTCTTTGTTTTAGCAAAACAAACTCTTAAAGTATGTTTTAGAAATAAAACTATATCATAAGTCGAAAAGTCTTGAAATTTTCAGTTATGGTTACCAATAACCCCCATAAACCCAAATTTGTGGTACAGCACCCAAGGTGGCGCTATTGTAAAATATCATGAATTAGGCTTAATTCTCCTCACCAGATTGACCTGGACTCAAAATACTTCCAGAATATTAATCTCTGGAAACCGATGCATTTATAAAACCGAGATCTTATGCCCTAAAATTGTTTACTTTTCCCATGATTTCATATTAAAGCTAAACATGATAAAAAGATTCACAGGCTACAAAAATAATCAAAAATTCACCAAAATCGCCACATGAAATCTTTATACCAAGCCTCACAAAAATCAACAAGCAGAATTTGTTTCATTTAGTTCCATTTGAAAAATATTGGCCAATAAATTTGGAGCAGTGAGCCCACTTTTCTTATGTGACCATTTTGTTATTGTGTAAAAAGGTTTTTCTCAGTTACTTAAAATGGAATCTTTTAGCTCAGTGGTTGGGATTTTTATCACTGCTTGTTGCATTCATAAATAAACTTTTAACTGGGCAACCCCCTTCCTCAAACAAACTTCAAACCATAACGAACTTACCTTGCAAGGACCTCTGTTTCAGAATTATCCTTGACTGCATCTTGAGGTTTTGATAATCCTGAATGAAAGTTCTCAGAAACATTTCCACTTCTGGGCCCAGATTGTGAATCAGCGTTTACAAGAACATTCTTCGAAAATATCTTCACCTCACTTCTGGAGACCTTAATACTCCTGCGTTTGGACTCTGCTGTTTCAGTTTTCCTCTCCAACTTAAATTTTTCATCCATGTCTACCTCTCCATCAACTGCAGCCACGATGGTGCCAGTACAACTGGTAGTATCGGCGCCTAAATGTCCCTTCGGCTGCTTACCCAGAGGAATTTCTCTATGAATAGCTGTGGGCGAAGTCTTGTTTTTCCCTCCCTCAGATAAGCTCTGACTGGAGGCGGAGTTTTCTGCTGCTCTCCCCAGGTGAGTCTCCACCCCTGAAGCAAGAGCTTTGGTCAACAACGTTCCACCTGAGGCAGAGGGGGAGCCTGACACATCCTGTGCCTTAGAAGGTGTGTTCCCTTGGGAGTTTCCCTCCACGTCTTCCTGAGACAGCTTCTTGGACTTTCTCCTGCTGGTGTTTTTACGCCCCATCCTGTTTGATTCTGTCTCCTCCGATTCTGTCTCAGGGCTCTCCCTGTGGATGTCTGAGGGTGCAGTGAGCTCTAGATCCACCGGGGCACTCAGACAGAACCTGTTCCTGATCTCACGCCGCTCCGGGCCGCTGCTCCGTGGTGAGTAGAGAGTGTCCAGTGACTTGGTCTTGGCGAGAACATTGAAGCTCTTCTCTAGTCTGACGCGAACCACCTCCTGCCCGGTGCATGAGTTGTTCCCACTGTTAATCACGCTTGTCTCTTCCTCCAGGTACACATGGAGCTTCTTGCCTGAGTGGTTGTGTGCCTTCCTCTGAGCCTGGTTATGGACTGCGTCAAGCTTCCCCACCGCTCCCAGCACACGTGTACGAGACCGAGGCGTCAGAGGACTGGCTTTGTGCTCCAAAGTGGAATCTCCTGTCAGTGGCGTACCGCGGTGGCCACCTCCTTCCCGCTCCCAGCCCTGCCCTCTCCTCCCCTCTAGAAACTCCCTAGCATCCACAAACTCCTCCTCCTTGGGCCCTGGTTCTGCTGGCTCCCAGTCGGTGGACCAGAAGGGGCCGTCTCTGCGGGCAGACCGGGCGGCGTCCTCCTTCGTGGAGGAGGAGAGATCCCTGGAGAGGCGCGACCGCTCTGGGTCTGAGCTCTGAGCGCCTGTCCCCTCCTTCCTCTGCCAGCCTCCTCCGGCGGGCTGTCTCACAGGCTCAGCCCGCGCTGCTCCTCCCTTCACTGCGTCAGTGTCTGGCACAGGGCCCTGCTCACTCGCTTTGGTGGCATTCTCGATTTCAAGATCCCTGGGGATTTGTGACTTCCACGGAGAGAACCAGCTGCCGATTCGCCCCAAGACCCCAGGGCTCTGCTCCTCTCCTGGGCTCTCAGACTGATGAATACAGACGGGGGAATTAATACTTTTATAATGTGCTTAGGATGGGTAGTCATGCTTTAGTCCAATCCAGCTTCAGTCAAATATAAGCATACTTTGACTCAAGTGACATAAGTGTACAGAAGACACAGAAAGCAGCAGAATATTTTCTAATATGTTTAAAAGGTCACTTATTGTGCAATATGTTATGGATAACAGAACATGTATGCCTACACGTTACAGGTACACGTATGTTATATTGTGTTTTGTTCCCATTCAAATGTTTTCAGTATAGCCGTGCAGTTCCCAGCATTATAATCAGCTTAAACTCTTTCAGCTTACCGTAGGAAAAACCACATCAGTGAGACTCTTTACGTAGGATGTGAACATGTTTTTGGTTTAAACCAAAAAACTAAGCAGAAAACCTACAGATCATGGAACAGATATTGTTATATGATAAAATAGAAGCATTAAAAAAAAAAAGTTTTAATGCCATAGCAAAGTGGTATCCTAGTAAAAAAAAAAAAAAGGTTAATTTGCAACTCACCCTCAATTAGGCCTACGCTATACAAAAGACACGTTTTTTTTCACGCATATCCCTAAAAAGCGACAGTTTACATGTTTTTAGAATGCCAGCCAGTTAGATTCCCGCCAGACAGATGATGGTCAGCTGCGCTCCGCTGTCGTCCCATCCCAGTAAAAGATCCCTTCTGCAGGACTCTCTTGAAGAAACTAGAGTCACTAGAGGTATGCGTGGCGGCGCGCGGGCGCCGTTTTGCCTTCGGCCGGGCGCGCCCACAAAGCGCGCGCCCGCTCCAACGCAACTTTTCCAAGGGAAATGACGTCACAGGTTGGCTTCTAATACCTACTCTGCCCATTTTTCAGCGATACAAGTTTGCGCACAGTTTGTTGTTAGTGGAGCAAGAAACCTTTTTTTTTTTTTAACTTTGTGCTGAACTCCAACACACCGGACATCAGATAAAGAGCATTATTACCAACCGTCATTTAATTCAGATTGTATAAATGGGATGGGATTGTATCAGGCCTGTTAGTGGAGGCTATTATGCATAACTTATTGTAACTATTTTTAAATGTTGGATATCTGCGTCCAGTCCATTCGTGGGAACGTCAATAAGCCTATCTTTGATATGTCATCAGGATGATATGGGAAATAAATAACTCAATCCTAATTTGAATAGTTTTGGACTCTGCTGTCATCGAGCTTTATTCGACCGATTGATAAACTTAATCGCGGATGCTGTATGCTATTATTTTATTATGGCATACGACTTAAAGCCTATTTCATAAACAATGTTCTACTACAGCTTGTTTCGAGTGGGGAGGCTGCATGCGCTTCATAAGTTACTAGACAATGTTAACGTTCACATGCATTGGCCTACGGTGCTCATTTGACTATTCAACGCTATTCAAATACATGCTCAATCTTACCATGATGGTATTTCTTGTTCTCAGCTGAAGACTAATGGAACCTGTTCAGCGATCCGTAGTAAAAGGCTTGGATTTAGCCTTTGTGGCTGCTGCACGGTTCCCGAGGAACCCCTCCTCATCCCCCTCGGTACCCTGGAGCCCCTAGAACCTGATGAATATTCAGACCCTCTACTTCAACGTCAAATATCGCAGCGGGGAGCCATTGCAATTTTTTTGATGAAGTCGAATGACAATGTAACTAGGGATGGTTCAAAGCCTTGTTGGAATCCGCCCGGGCTAGGTAAATCGCCCGAGGCTCTGCGCGCGTACACACAGAGTGCATGACGGTTATTGTGCAACGCTATTGGACCGTCTACCATTCTTATAAACAAATGAGACCGGTGGATAATGACCCCACATGGACATGTACGCCCGACTCAACGGCACAAAGCAACTAAAGTTCATTCATCTGTTTTATTTAATTTTACACGTTTCAATGCATTTTTCTGAAGTTGGCTTTCTCTCTCTCTCTCTCTCTCTCTCTCTCTCTCTCTCTCTCTCTCTCTCTCTCTCTCTCTCTCTCTCTCTCTCTCTCTCTCTCTCTCTCTCTCTCTCTCTCTCTCTCTCTCTCTCTCTCTCTCTCTCTCTATCTCTCTCTCTCTCTCTCTCTCTCTCTCTCTCTCTCTCCTCTCCTCTCTTCTCTCTCTCTCTCTCTCCCTCTCTCTCTCTCTAGTCACTCTCTCTTTCCTTGAATTATTGATTGCAACATAAGCTGAAACCGGTCTAGTCTCAGCCCATTAAAGTTTTAAACATGGCTTTGCATGAAGTACCTTGCAATTATGACAAACACCATAGCCTACCAACAGGGTCGGATCCTTTATTTCTAATCCTCCCACAGGGACACTGGGCCTGTTACCAGTGCCCCTTGTAACACTCCCTCATATTGTGTCCTGCCAACCAGTGACCCAGTAACACATGTTGTGTTAGATGTAAGACCCCTACTGGCATGCTTTTTTGTATTGTATGAGCCTGTTAAATATCTCTGTCTCCTTCATCATTATCCCACTTGCAGGCCAGCCCACTCTGCCCTGCACTTGTTGTCAAAAAGCACACACAAGTAGGAAAAACAACAACAGCACTGCTCTTAACTCATGTCAAGTTACCAAGTCACATTCTGTCCCCGGCCCTCGCCCCCCCTCCCATAACCACAACGAGGGAAACAGTGATCTGTAACCCTGAGCCTCTCGTCAGCACAATATTTGTGCTTTCTGTAATTGTTAAATGGACTTCATTTATACAGCGCTTTTCTAACCAGCGCATTACAGTACTGCCTATAACGTTGAGCCATTTACCCATTCTGAGCCCATGAAAAGATGTGTAAGTAAAAAGTTATCAAAAATACTAGAATAAATTATAAATATAAATAATGTAATACAATGTAATGTAATATACTGTAATACATATACTGTAATACATATATGTATGTAATTGTAATATGTTGTGATATTATGTACAATTATGTAATGTATTGTAATGTTATATGATAATGTTAAATTGTTTTGTAATGTAATATAATGCAATGTTATTTGATTGAATGTAATGTCATATAATGTTTTGTAATGTAATATGATGTAATACAATGTAATGTAATATAATGAAATATAGTGTCATGTTTTGTAAAGTTATATGATGTAATGTAATATAATGTAATTTAACTTAATGAAATGTAATATAATATAATGCAATATAATACGTTGCAATGTAATGACGTATCCAAAGGTCTCCTTTTAGAGACCTTGCAATGTAAATCACCTGAGCCGTGAATGACTGCGAGATGGGAGCCTTCTCCTGTCCCTGCCGCTCCCACACACTGAATCAGAGCGCCACACAGACCTCCTCCTCCCAATCCTTTGTGCTCTTTTTAGTTCTCAATTAGTAGTTACAAATTCAGCAAAAAGCTGCCATTTACACCATTACCATTAAGAGGCGTGCGTGCCTTCGTGTGTGTGCCTGCGTGTGTGTGTGTCTCTTCCCCCTGGTTACGTCAAAAAGGATTGAGAGCTACGAATTACAGATGTGATCTGTGGCTTTTCTTGCATGGACCTGAACTGTGGTCCTTTCAGTGCGTTGCTCGGAGGTACCATGCTTCTGCCCACTGACCTCCATCGCAACCAAGAGCGCAAATCGAGGACCCGGGGTCATTTATCCTATGTTGACTGTCCCTAAACCCATAATAGCTGGTTTGGTTCAGTGTGTTGCAAACCATTCCATTAAGCGTTTTTTGTATTGGGGTTGATCATGTATATATTGTAATGTGTTGTAAGGTTGTCTGTAATTGGTTTTGAATCAACACACTGTTAATCCCAAAGTAGTTTGTTGAGTACTGGGGATGCTATTATGTTCGATTTATTTTTCAGACATCCAATATCATTGTAAATGTGTGTTAGTCAAGAGGATCATTTACATCTGCAGTGGACAACTTACATTCACATTACCAGAGAACAATAATAAAATAAGATACATTTAGATACTTAGAACACTTTTATTTAACCATTATTTAACCAGGGAGAAATCACATTGAGATAAATATCTATTTTACAAGTGAGCCCTGGCACACAACAGCATAACATAAGATACTATTAGAAAAACAGTAATTTTAATGGTATCTCTCTCTCTCTCTCTCTCTCTCTCTCTCTCTCTCTCTCTCTCTCTCTCTCTCTTCTCTCTCTCTCTCTCTCTCCTCTCTCTCTCTCTCTCTCTCTCTCTCTCTCTCTCTCTGTCTCTCTCTCTCTCTCTCTCTCTCTCTCTCCCTCTCTCTCTCTCTCTCTCTCTCTCTCTCTCTCTCTCTCTCTCTCTCTCTCTCTCTCTCTCTCTCTCTTCTCTCTCTCTCTCTCTCTCTCTCTCTCTCTCTCTCTCTCTCTCTCTCTCTCTCTCCAAATTTAGGTAAAGTGCTCTCACAGAAAGTCCCCTCGCTCCACGGCCCCATCCACTGGCTGCCAGCGCTCATTGCCCCCCGCAGTGTGGAGAGACGCTCAGTACCAGGCCAGCCCTGTTACAAAAGAGACGACCAGAACCCAGCCCTGTTAGGAAAGATCACGGCCGAGCGCTGCAGTCACTCCTTTTACCTGAGCTTGTCTTGGTACGAACTATGAAAATAGTTTTCAGTCTGAAAATAATTTGGGATTCAGTGCACATTTGCGCAAGTGAAAGTCGTTGTTTTTGTAAGTCTTTCCCTTTAGGTTATGATGCACTCGTTCCTTCCCTGTTTCTTTAGAGTGACTCATAGAAGGCATGAGGGCTCTGGTTCCACCGTGGCCCCAGCCCACACGTCTCTGTGTGGCCCCAGCCCACACGTCTCTGTGTGGCTGGCGTTCAAAGGGCCATCTTGCTCTGCTTAAGGGATAGAAAAGAAGGCCTACGCGCAAATTGAACAGCCTCCCCAAACACAGCAACCATTCTTTCAAACTTGTAAGAATCTTCCTCTCAGCCAGGCTATGTTGTTTTAATATATATGTAATAACACAAACTATCCTGTTATTTTGCCTGATTAAATAAGAAGATGGTTTTATGGTTATACTGTCATAGCACATTACTTCTCCAGCCCCTCTGCGTTCTTCAAACACTTGAATGGCACCTAATTGATAGTTTATTGTGCGCACTGCTACGGGGAAGTCGTTTTTTAATTGGATGGGGAAATTAGGACACTTACAACACATTTTGACATGCTCTCATTTGGTGTTGTTGCCCTGCATTTGTGTTTAGCTGATGTGACTCTGGTACGAGTTAGGAACGAATGAGTAATATTCCAGCCCACAGGAAGAATGCTTATTGCAGAATCAAACAACTTTTGTTTTTGCATAAATGCAAAACAATGCAACCAGAGAAATGTTCATGTGAGTTAGCAATAATTTCTCTCCTTCCTTTCCCATGGAATAAACTGAAAGATAGCATGTTGAATTTCATGTTGTGCAGCAGTTTTAGAAGCTTCTAGTGACCTAGTATGAACACCGTTTCCAAGGGCAACCAAGAACCCAAATAGATCCCCATTCTTAATTGGTCCTCTGTAGCTCATCGATTTGAAAATACATAATAGCATTTATTTAATTGTTATGTTTTTGCGTGCACGATGGTCAGAGCACTGTATTAATCTGACTGCTCTCCTGTACAGAACATTGTGGTGATAATAGAAGCCCTCCTGTCTAGCCTTCTGGGAGGCCTCAGTCATTAAAAATCCCACTGCCTTATTTAAAGAACATTAAATATATTGCAAGAGAGCAGAGGATGAGGAAGTGAATGGTACTGAAGAAAGAATCCCTAGCGTATAATATTCGAGGAAGCCCATAACGGGGTGTTTGTCATCCCCACAGTGATTGATTTGCCCTCCTGGATGTCTTGTTATTGCAGATGGACCCACTGGCATTCTCAGCACAACCGTTTATTAGACAAATTAGGAGTTGGAGCAGTCGGTATCCATTGAAGATACACCTTGGTCCTTGTTCCCTGAAAATGACCTTCTGGTGAATCAATTAAGAGGTATGTGCCATCCAGGCACACATTACAATTAGATCCATGGTAGATGTGTGGTAATTGTACAGAGTAAAACAGGCATATACAGAGAATTGGCGATTAAAAAGAGGAGGCAGATATTGCACAGGGTTTGATGTTTGTCTACGACACGTCAATAAAAGATGATGGCCCAAGACATGGTCCATCTCAATCATTGTATCATTCTGTTGCTGTGGCAATAAGAAGCAAATGTGTTAAGGGTCGCCTGCATAATACGCCTACATAATACATTTCTACCAGAGAAAACAGGGATTCATTTTTTATAAATTCCCATGTAATCGAATCTCTAACCTCAAGAGATGGAACATAAACATGTTTTCTTGTAGCCAACGAAAGGCGGATCTGAAAAGACAGATTGTATACATATACACATATTAAATATTTATATGATGCTACATGGCGTTTGGCACGTTCTGGTGTTTCGCTAAGAGAATCACTGGTTTTACATCACGTTTATTCCCATCGTAAAAAAAATGCGGAGAGTTGATTCCAGCTCCTCAGATAAACACAGAATGTAAACAGTGGAAAAAACGACGACACCAACAGGCCAACGGTCAAATGCATCGCCCTTTACCCGCCAGGATGACTCAGCCAGACTCTCCCGAAACATAGAACGGGCCCTCTCACAGTAGGAAGCATCTGAGCTGTCCCACACCCTCTGTGACTCCTCCATTGCCTCAATATAATCATCATACGTGAGGAGTTGTTTCCCATTTGAGGCTGTGAAATAAAACTTTGCACCCTTTGAAACAAATTGTCTTGGCAAACATATCCCCCAGCGCTCTCGGCTACATCGATTTTTACGAGTACCGCAAATGAAAACCAAACAAAGACACCAAAAGGTGCAAGAGGCTGTATATATATAATATATATATGTATATATATATGTGTATATATATATATATATATTATATCTATATATATATATATATATATATATATATATATATATATATACATATATATATTATATATATATATATATATATATATATATTATTACCCTTGGAGAAACACGTGAGGGGGAGCATATGTGAGGCGTCTCGGATATCTCTTTGAACGCCGAGGTGAACCGGGTTGATGAGTGATTAAAGGATGAAGCAAGGCTGGGTATCATCAGGCGATGGAGTCGTGAGCTTCCAGGATCTGGGAGCAGCTGTGGGGGCTGACGGGGCTGACGGGGCGGAGGGCAGTCTCACAGATCAACAGGTCGTCACCCCCCAGCGAGGAGCTGGGCGACTCTGAGTTCACAAAGTTGGGGATGTCAAAGTGGGACATGAGCGCGTCCTCCGTGGGTGCAGACCTCCGAGTTCCCCTGCCGCCGCCTCCTCCTCCTCCTCCGATGGGCCGTGGCCTGGCGTTGTCGTGTTCCTCCTCGTCCACCGCCCTCTCCATCACCGAGGCGCTGATATCCCTGTACCCGTGGCCGTCCGGCTGTCCCCGGCCCCGGCCCTGAGGCCCCGTCCTGGGGTGGTCCCCGGCCGGGCCCCCCTGCTCCCCCGGTGCGCTCCGCCTCTGAGGGTGCTGCGGGTGCGGCTCCTCGCTGATGTAGAAGTGGAAGAAGGAGCGCGGTTCGCCCAGCAGGGGGCGGGAGGAGGCCTTCTCCGGGTCGTCGGGCAGGGGGAAGTCCTCCAGAGCACTGCCAGGGCGGGGCCGCTTCTCCGAGGGCTCAGGGTTCCTGGGGAGGGGGGGGGACACGGGGGGTCAGGAGAGGGGAGGCCCTTGGGGGAAATGCTCTAGGCTTGGTTTGGGTTGTGGTTTTTAATCATGCTTGTTGTGGCCTCGCTCAAGGACGAAGAACAAAAGGAGAAAGTGTCCTGTTTTCTTTCATTCTTTAGTAATCCGTCTTTCCCGTGTCTGGATGTCGGCTCTAAAATGGGTCAGTCAAATAAAATCGTAAATACAAAACAAAGGAGAGGCGATAAAAGGCGCCTCTCCCTTAGCAAACTTATAAAAAACCTCCCCAGGCAGCACCTCTGCCCTTGAGGCGTACGCAGAGGGAATAACTCTATTTCTGATCTAAATTCCACCACCGATGCCACGCCAAAGCCTTTCTCCTCCCCCGTGCGAGGCTCACCACAGACTCCGTGACAGGTTGGCAACACCAATGGAATACCTCCATATGGCTGTGCGGGCATGGTGAGTTGGTGAGGTCAGGTTTTGTCCATGTGCTAATCACCAGTCTATTAAAGCGTGACAGGCTGCTCGATCCGTGGGATGAAGAGAGGGAGAGAGAGAGAGAGAGAGAGAGAGAGAGAGAGAGAGAGAGAGAAGAGAGAGAGAGCGAGAGAGAGAGAGAGAGAAGAGAGAGAGAGAGAGAGAGAGAGAGAGAGAGAGAGAGAGAGAGAGAGAGAGAGAGAGAGAGAGAGAGAGCGTCAGGAAAGTGAGGAGGAAATGGTATTGGAGCCAGATCAGAGCAGGTTACTCATAATTATACAGAACGGATATTGTTTTTGTGAATCAACAAGTCAATATGGGAGAGATAAGTTGTGGATCTGCGCTGCCAATGGCCAGAACCTGCAGGGTTGTTGTCTTTCTTGTTCCAGCAGGGCATACTGTATGCTATAATGAGGCTTGCAATGTGTGACTGTCTCTCTGCTACAGAGTCTGTCCACCTTTCCTCGTGGGGAATTTAGTTTGTGTGTACCTTGGATTACGGTCAAAAGTGTTCATCTGTGAGTGTGTGTGTGTGTGTGTGTGTGTGTGTGTGTGTGTGTGTGTGTGTGTGTGTGTGTGTGTGTGTGTGTGTGTGTGTGTGTGTGTGTGTGTGTGTGTGTGTGTGTGTGTGTGTGTGTGTGATGGTGTGTGTGTGTGTGTGTGTGTGACGGTGTGTGTGTGTGTGTGTGTGTGTGATGGTGTGTATGTGTGTGTGTGTGTGTGTGTGTGTGTGTGTGTGTGTGTGTGTATGTGTGCGTGTGTGTGTGTGTGTGTGTGTGTGTGTGTGTGTGTGTGTGTGTGTGGTGTGTGTGTGTGTGCGCGCGTGTGTGTGTGTGCGTGTGTGTGTGAGTGTATTTGGTAGTAGTGCAGTAGTAGTGCAGTAGTATTGCAGTGGTATTGCAGTAGTAGTGTATTAGGTTCCTGTAATTAAACGGAGCTCTCTCACATGGAGTGCACACTGCCTCACTCACTCCAGATGAGGGGGAGCTCCTGTCTTGGTCAGCAGAGTGAGAACAAAGAACATGAAGATGACAAACACAGCCAGGCCCACCCAGAAGCCAATCACAATGGAGTCTGGAACAGGGAGAGAGAGGGAGGTTAGAAACAAGAGGGATACATGTGTTAAAAGGCTCTGCTCCTGTCCCACTTTGATCGTGTCACTCTCAGAAGACCTTGTCTCCAAATGACTGCTCTACAAATGAATGATCTGTGGCTGCTCATGCTCATTTGCTTAGCTTTCCCTCTCTCTCTCTCTCTCTCTCTCTCTCTCTCTCCCTCCCTCCCTCTCCTCTCTCTCTCTCTCTCTCTCTCTCTCTCTCTCTCTCTCTCTCTCTCTCTCTCTCTCTCTCTCTCTCCCTCCCCCCCTCTCTCTCTCTCTCTCTCTCTCTCTCTCTCTCTCTCTCTCTCTCTCTCTCTCTCTCTCTCTCTCTCTCTCTCTCTCTCTCTCTCTCTCCTCTCTCTCTCTCTCTCTCTCTCTCTCTCTCTCTCTCTCTCTCTCTCTCTCTCTCTCTCCCTCTCTCCCTCTCTCCCTCTACAGTTTGTTCTGGACAAAGTGCAAGTAAACAGTAGGTAATGCCTCAAATAATTGCAAAAAAAGAAAAGAAAAAAAGTTGATCCTACGATCGCAAACAAATGCCTTTTGATACATTATCCTGCCATGCCTACATTTCGCCTGTAATGGATAACCAGCTATATTCATATTTTATTTATAGAAGAAAACGTTGGAAGAGAAGAGGATTGAAGTTCATTAGAATGAGGGTAATGTCATCCAGCTTACATCTGTGGGCTCTGAGCCCCTCGAAAGACACCGGTTCCTCGTCGTCGTAGTACTCGTATTGCCACACGTAGTCGCTGTGATGAGGGTTTGCTCGGCTCTGGTTCTCAAATCCGCTCATCTCAAATGCAGATCGTCGCGTAGGTCCTACCTTTGTTTTCATTTCATTAGATCAACGTCAAAGTCGCACCAACCCATGACTTATATCGCTGCAAAAACTATTCACCAAAAGAAGAGAGTTAAAAGTAAGATCATCCACAAAACACGAGAATAGACTTGATTCAATTTGTACGCACGTTCACGAGTGGGGATAAGCCACGACGCCCGGTATCCATCTTAAAAAAGGCGAAGGAAATAACATGAAGGTCCGTTAATCCAGAGACAGCCAGCTCCCGCTCCAGCAGTGACTGGCAGCACGAGCCAGTGGTACTGAAGAGAGAGGCGATGTCACGGCGGGTGGGGGGGAGTTTGGAGGTTGAGGAGAGTCCCGCTCTACACGAGAAACAGCCTTCGCCTGGTCACGTTTATGTGGTCAGTGGACCACCAATTTTACTTTTTGGATTTAAACCTAAAGCCTTTGCCATGTATGATCCACCTGTGTGATATTTGATATGCTTAAATAGCAAATTTCACATAGGCCTAATGGTTTTGGCTGAACCTTGAGTTTAACTTAATAGGCTTCTTCTAGGCGATTTTTTGCATTCAGCTATTGAAAAACTCCATTGTGAGTTAGAAATCATATCAGTGGCTCAGTATACCACCAGTGAATAAAGCGAGCCAAACGTTGCAAAACGTAACTTCATTCAAACATAAACAGCAATCACAACACCCGTAGCCTTGGCTTGTCATTCATAAGCCAATACACAACGGTGAACAAGCTCCAGGTAAGGTCAGGAAGACACAGCGGTCGGCAGTGAAACCCAGAGCACAACCACTGGAAGATCTTTAGCTGGGGAATCATCCTCTCTCTCTCTCTCTCTCTCTCTCTCTCTCTCTCTCTCTCTCTCTCTCTCTCTCTCTCTCTCTCTCTCTCTCTCTCTCTCTCTCTCTCTCTCTCTCTCTCTCTCTCTCTCTCCAATTCCCAACATAAAGCCACTGAACAAACCCACTTATATCCTTTCAAGTCAATGGTTAATAATGAGTGGTGCCAGGGTGGAGGGTCTTATACAAGCAGCCACTGAACAAGATCAACTGACCTGGAAAGTAATTCCAACAAAGTGGATTTTTTTTTAATTTACAGAAATTGAGGGTGAAGCACTTTATGCAAAATATAAAAGCAGTGAAAATATAAACAAGAATTTATAGAATCAAGAAGTTACCCCACTATTTGTTGTTTAAATAGATTTCTCTCTCTCTCTCTCTCTCTCTCTCTCTCTCTCTCTCTCTCTCTCTCTCTCTCATTCTCTCTCTCTCTCTCCTTCTCTCTCTCTTCTCTCTCTCTCTCTCTCTCTTTCTCTCTCTCTCTCTCTCTCTCTCTCTCTCTCTCTCGCTCTCATTATCACACTCCTCCTCCTCCACCACTCCATCGCTACTTCTGTTCTGTCGCTGCTGTTCCTCTCCTGGGCTTACAGCTCTGTGCCGTGGGGCCGGTCTGATCTGACTCCACAGTGTTTAGAGGCCCCCACCAGGCCCTGATCAGCCCCGCCGGGGGCCACAGCAGCAGGGGGGAGGATTGACAGTTGGGTTTTCCACACTGGGACTGATGCTGAGGTTGTTATCCATGGAAGAGGAGGGTGAGAAGTATGTGGTGAAGGGAACACACAATGCGATTACACTGAGCCTCTTGTCTGGCTCTTTCCGTTTTAAGGCAGCCGATATATATTGATGGTCCAATCTGTCCAAACTAGTGGAGCTATAACCATTATAGTGACAAAGGAGCAGGTAGCTGGTTAGGTTATGTCAAAGCCGGACCAAGACTTGATACATCAAATCAATTGACATTTAATGTGATGAATGAATGCATGCTATGACTAAATGTTTGATTCATAGCATATATTGTATTTATTCACTCTAGTTTCTATTAGAATATTGCCTGTATGCTTTTGGCGACGGGAAACAAGGACAATTCCCAGTAACCCTTGAGTATACGCAGCCAATTTGTTCTGTTCAATATGAATAATCTACAATTTGATTCTTTGTCATCAATGAGCATTTAAAATAATGAGAAATCTAGCAGGAGCAAGGACAGAAATGTGCAGTGGCCCTACTCACTCGGTGACCGTGCATATCCTTATTCTATGTTTTGATGATGATACAGTATTATCAGTGGCTCTTAGTGTCATGGAGGGTACTGGCGACTACTACAGCAACCACATTTATAAGATTTGGATTTTCATAGATCTTAAGTAGCCTTATCTCCTGAAAACAGAGAGTGGATTTTGCATTAATTTACTTATACAGACCCACAGGGATGATATAGTGCAGCATTTTGATACCAAGAAAATAACAGAGATAAATGTATTTTTGAAGCAATACCTAACCCAATCCTGTACAAGGGAGATGTCAGCAGCGTTTAGTGGTTATACTTTTGGCCTTGATCCGGTAATATGCAGATGAAAGTCACACCTGCATCATTAAATACAGATACACACACGTAAGCACACACCCACTTAAACACAGACACACAGACACACAGACAGACACAGACAGACAGACAGACAGACAGACAGACAGACAGACAGACAGACAGACAGACAGACAGACACACACACACACACACACACACACACACACACACACACACACAAGCACACACACACACACCACACACACACACACACACACACAACACGCAAACACAGACACACACAACGCACACGCACACACACACACACACACGCAACACACACAGCACACACACACCACACACACACACACACACACACACACACCACACAAACACACACACAGCACACACACGCACAACAGGGACTACACATACACACATACACACACACACACTTACACACAGCACACACAGACACACAGACAGACACAGACACACACGCACACACAGACACACACACACACACACACACACACACACACACACACACACACACACACACACACACACACACACACACACACACACGGACACAAACACACACACACACACACAGGGACACACACACGGAAACACATACACGCATGGTGGCTGACTCTTCTACCCTTTGCTGCACTGCCCACGCAACAGGATTGTCGACGCGTCACATGATCTTCAAAGAAAGCCGGGGGACCCACTGTGATCTCCATGTTCATTATGCATACGGCTTTCCTGCTGAAGGCACCAGTAATGAGAAGGGATGAGCGCATCACACCCATCAGGCAGCATGGCAGTTGATATAGATCCATGAGCATGAAGCATTGGCTGAGTAATAGTTTGTGATCGATATGAGAAAATACCGTTAGAATCCTCAGTAGGGCTGGCCTTGCTTTAAAGCCCAGAGTACAGACAGGAATGCACGCATAGGCGTAGATTACGGGGGACGGGGGACGGGGGACATGTCTCCACCAATATTTAAAATACAAATTTTGTCTCCACCACTTTTAAAAATGTGCTCACCAATGGCGACCGAAAAAATCCCCACACACTCAACCGAAATCGTCGAGTCTAAATGATGAATAGGTGCAAGGGGGAGGGGTGCTGTCTGTACACAGCGTTATGATGGAGATGTTTCAAGACAGACAGCCAAAATTGACATTTTTATTCAGAAAATAGCCGGTGCTTTTGCTTCCTGTAAAAAGCATGTTTATGACACTGGATAACGATATGGATACATCATAGCCTGCATGTGGAGGGACACATAAGGTAAGAAAATGGTTTACGAAAGCTTTGCTGCTGGTTTTGTTTGCTGCTGGTTTTGTTTGCTCGTGATGACCTGGCCAAAGGTTACCCACGGTCCTAAGCGGTTGTTATCTGATTCTGGTTGGTGCCCCAGCTAGTATGCATTGTACATATAGATTAAAGCTAGCATCTACACACGGTGCGATTGCTATGCCAACGTGGTTACAGTTGTTCTGTCTGATTGAGATATGTAACGTTGGACTTGGAGCCTGGTAGGCCTATCCTGACAAAAATATGTTCTCGCATAACCTGTGTGATTATCCTAAACTGTAGG
>OLKM01000676.1:153409-186976 GCA_900291075.1 Melanogrammus aeglefinus
CACGCACACGCACACGCACACGCACACGCACACACACACACATAAACACACCAACACGGACAAAACATTTGGCTTTTGAATGAATGTTCAAATGTGCATTCTACCTTTACCTCAAAGAGCTATTATTCTTGCTCCTTTCATGACATCTATGTGGGAGGAACTTTTGATTCTGATCTTCCCACTGAAACAGTGCTCTGTGCATCAGCGAGAGAGAGAGAGAGAGAGAGAGAGAGAGAGAGAGAGAGAGAGAGAGCAAAATATTTGAGACTGTTAACAAAACTTTTATTTTAAAAGCTTATGATATGATAGATGGATATTAGCATATATTACTTTTTAAAAATAATTCCACCATTCATCTAGCCTGTATCGAAGGGGCAGTCCAGTGCTGCGGCCCCAACACCTTGGTCCAGAACTATTTGCTTGCCCTTTCTGTTGTCATAAAGAGTACACGCCAAGAGGATACCATCATGTGGCTGTCCATATAGCCTCCCACGAAACAAGGGCCATTGAGTATCTTGGTGAGTTTGTTACCTTTATTATATTTTATGTTCTTGATGATTTCTGAAATGTCAAACCTATATTTATTTTTTCTATATAATATATTTATGTCAATATATTAACATGATGCTTGCAATTCTTATTTTAGACTCTGTTATAAACACTTGCAGCCTTGGCTGTAAGGGAAGGCCACACTATCTATATGTCTATATGAACAAAGGTGCTCTCAGACAGCATCTTAGTAGACACATTTACGCTCCACCTCAGACGCCAGACTCCCCTCCCTGATGCTCTGCCCCAGGCAACACGGGCACCCCTTTCTGCAGTCCGCAGAAAGCAGGTGGCCACTGAGTGTCCACAATGTGGAATGAAGAGGAATAAGAATCTTAAGACACATATTGAGAGGAAACATCAGGTCCCCGCACCACCATCCACTTGAGGTCACAATGTGTGGATCAAAAGAAGTATAAATAACATCCACATTCTGTTTTCATAAAAATAGATATAGGTCTGAAGTAGTTGAAGTGTCAGAGAAGTTGAAAAATAAAAAATATTCTAAAAGTAGAAAAAGAAGATCTGAAAGGAAGCCTGATTCCAAGATAATCTGAACATTTTCAAATTGAGTCTTTAGGTGAAAAATTGTGGAATGAGATAGGTCCCAAAGTTTGTAGAGAATAAGAAAGAAAGAAAGAAAGAAAGAAAGAAAGAAAGAAAGAAAGAAAGAAAGAAAGAAAGAAAGAAAGAAAGAAAGAAAGAAAGAAAGAAAGAAAGAAGAAAACTTCAGAAGAGCAATAGTTGAGCGCTGCCTGCAGCACTCACCTAATAATTATCCTGAAAGCAAGAATTAGCTTTAACGGGTTTAACAGGCCAATATATATATTTTAAATCAAGTATATAATCGAGAAATCAAAGCATGATGCTTTCCAATTGTAAATAATTATAATTCAAGCAAAAATAATTCTAAAATAATTACTTTAAATGTTTTGAGGGCAAAATAAATGCTTTTGTACTCAAAACACCTTCTATTTTGGCTGTGTTTCCCCCATTGGTCAGGCTGTTAATTGTTTGCTTAGGTGCCAATTATTTTGCCTTTGGGCTATCCTAGGAGGGTAACATCTCTGTGTCTTTTTGTCGAGCGAAAAGTGTTTTCAATTACAAACAAAAGATGATTCTGAGACCAACAGCAAAAAATTGTGGCAATCAAATACAACATAATCGAGATCAGTCAGATAAAAACAGAACATAGCTTTATTCATCATTTTCTGTGCGTTTGTGAGTGAACGATTTTGTTTGCAAAGTAAAACATTTAGTGGCAAATTCTGCTCTTTCTTTTGTACTTTTGACCACAGACCAGTGGTAGATGATGATTCCCCATTGGTCGATCGTTGTGGACTGTAAGTGCCTATAAGTGGTCATGTTGTACTCTGCATGACATGCCTTTTTATATAACAAGAACAATGAGTCGAAAGGTGCAATTTAATCTATTGTGTTTGTAGGTGTGGGTGTGCGACAGAATCTTCCCCACATCGCAGGGATGTGATTTTCACCACACGATACCGACAGGGCTCTCCTTGTCTGCTGACCTTCACATAAAAACCACACGGGCGCCCTCACACTAGGCAAAGTGGCCCTCTACCGTACTCAAGTACGATTGATTTCCATCCCCGAATATGGTGCCGTTTTTGCACTTGTAAATAGTTAATTGGGTTTGTAGCCTACACTCAGACGTGAACTTATTCTTGCATGTGGGTGTCTTCACACATAAAAAAAAATAAAAACCTTCGGGAGTATGCAAACTATTCCAAAGAGGTCTAGACTCTGTGAGCAGCCCCGCCTTCTCCAGTGAACCAAGAAAGCCTGCGCCGTGACGAACAGGGCATTTTTGATAAAAAAAAATGTTTGGCTCATTAGCATATGTACAGTGGCCTGAGCACACCTCTTCGAAGTGTACTCAGGCCACGGAATTGAACTGTACTTGAGTACGGCATGATGGCGTGCTCACACTAGCCAAACGATCTAGACTTTAGGGGGCAAATGTACTTGAGTACATTACGGATGGCCTAGTGTGAGTGCGCCCTCAGACATGCTGTACCTGTTATGCCCTGCTACTTGCCTTGTTTTAATTTTTTCACGCACACACAACCAACCACACACACACACACACACACACACACACACACACACACACACACACACACACACACACACACACACACACACACACACACACACACACACACACACACACAAACACAAACACTCCCACACCCCCTGTGGTCGGCTTCAGGTTGGATTGTCTGGTGACAGTGGCAGAGAAGAGAACCACAAAGAAGCTTCTGGACATCCTGGATGACACCAGCCACCCTCTGCACACTGTCATCAGCTACCAAAGAAGCTCCTTCAGCGACAGGCCGCTTCTCCCCAGTTGCCGCACCAACAGACTAATAAACTCCTGTGTCCATCGTGCCATCACACTCCACAACTCCACACTTGGAGGGAGGAGGGGGGGGGGGGCAGCAGGAGGAGATCAGTGGATAAAGAGAAATAGAAATAGGATGATTGAGCTTGCATGATCTATTTCTTTATTTATTTTTATTGCTACACACTCCATTTATTAAGAAAGAACACAAATAAGATATAATAATTGCTGCTAACATCTGCTGCTGCTGCTTCTTTTTAAAATGTATTTATTTGTGCCATGTCTTGATGTCATTTTAGCGTGTGTTTTTCTTGCTTGTTTATGTGTCTTGTCTGTACTACCGCTGCTGGAATTTTGAATTTCCCTGAAGGAGCATTCCCAAGGGATCAATAAAGTGTCTCTTATCTCTTATCTTATTTGCCCAGATTTTAGCTTTTCTTCCATGAGACTTTAGAGATTAATCTTAAATTGGATTTGAGATTTGTCCTTGACTTTAAAATGTTGTCCCCATGGTTATCCTCAGCTTTAACACAAGCTTTGGTGGTCTCTCTCTCTCTCTCTCTCTCTCTCTCTCTCTCTCTCTCTCTCTCTCTCTCTCTCTCTCTCTCCTCTCTCCTCTCTCACTCTCTCACTCCCTCACTCCCTCACTCACTCACTCACTCACTCACTCACTCACTCACTCACTCACTCACTCACTCATCCACTCACTCACTCACTCACTCACTCACTCACTCACTCACTCACTCACTCACTCACTCACTCTCTGCTGGTTTCCTTAGTCCTAGTTCTCTCTCAGTCTGCTGGGTCCCTTGGTCCTGGTCCTGTCTCTCAGTCTGCTGGGTCCCTTGGTCCTGGTCCTGTCTCTCAGTCTGCTGGGTCCCTTGGTCCTGGTCCTGTCTCTCAGTCTGCTGGGTCCCTTGGTCCTGGTCCTGTCTCTCTGTCTGCTGGGTCCCTTGGTCCTGGTCCTGTCTCTCTGTCTGCTGGGTCTCTTGGTCCTGGTCCTGTCTCTCTGTCTGCTGGGTCCCTTGGTCCTGGTCCTCTCTCTCAGTCTGCTGGGTCCCTTGGTCCTGGTCCTCTCTCTCAGTCGGCTGGACTGCTCTCTCATATGATTATTTTACCGTCAAGCCCTGGACTTCATTCTGGTACTGCCTTTTATTTACCAGTCCTCAAAGAAAAACAGTCATTCTTGACTCCAATGAACAGATCATTGAGATACTAACAGCAGTGTTACAGCGGGAAATAGCCCATTATGGCGGTTCTTTAGAATACGATTAATCTGAAATATTTTTCAACAAGCTACTTTGTATTGCAAGCAAGTAATCGTCCAACCAAAGTCCCAGCAGTGGTTGTATAGTGTGCAGTGGAGAAAGCGCAGGCTTCACCCTGACATTCGCCTTGGCCTTTGAGGGCATTTCATCCCACCGATTTAATATCGGGGGATTGGAGCCATCTCGAGCCCTTTGTGCTGCTGGGCCTGATCCCCCATAGGTCTCCTTAAACATGTGATGGTGCAGAAGCACTGGTCACTATCGGGGACCAGTCAGTATTATACTTCACACTGTCACTCGTCGTCTGAGAACGGTGGACCAGAATACAACTATTTATATAGAACAATTCCTGGATGGGTTTGCACTTGTATGGCCACATTTAATTCTTTAGGAACATTGTAGTTCAGATACCTTTTAATCGGGTACAGTATAAACAAAACAAAACATAGTGCAGGTTTAAAAGTTACATTATTCATATATTCAACAATGATGGATAATGGATAATGGCAAAATGTGGATTGGTCTCATTCTGAAGACTCTTAAGACTCACAGTTTAAAGGTTTTATACAGGTTTCAGGCATTTGAAAGGAAGAACTCTGTATTACAGTAGATTATGCCTCCGTTTTTTTTAAACTTTTATGCAATCTATTCAGTGCTATGACTCCTTGTTTAACCTGCCATAGCTGCCCTGCTGTTTCTTTCACTCACAGAGGAAAAAGGCTGGTTTATAAGCCCAACAACCTGTTCTCCATTTGCTGTATTTTCTATTTCCATTAACTATATCTGGATCACGGCAACCCTTTGGGATGCTCAGATAGATTGTTTAATCAGGTTTAATCAATTTAAAACATCGATAGAGAAAAGGAAAAACAAAACTTATCATGGTTTAGACACACACACACACACACACACACAAACTGAACATATACACATATGGAACGCACATAATGAAATACACGCAAACACAAACACACACACACACACGACCCCACCCACAGGCATACGCACTTAAGAAATGGTCATGAAAATCGAATGCGAAAAATATAGCAATAATACAAGACCAAGACAAACAGAACCAAAAGGACCCATAAAGGAGTATAATATCTATTGAAGTAGCTTTCAAGACCCAATCCCTTTGTACGACCTCCACGTAGGGTCTAGTACAATTGATTCAATCACATATCCTTCAAGGTAGAGGTGTGTGTGTGCGAGGGTCAGGGTTTGAGTGGTTGTGTGTGTGTGTGTGTGTGTGTGTGTGTGTGTGTGTGTGTGTGTGTGTGTGTGTGTGTGTGTGTGTGTGTGTGTGTGTGTGTGTGTGTGTGTGTGTGTGTGTGTGTGTGTGTGTGTGTGTGTGTGTGTGTGTGTGTGTGCAAGGCTGTGTGTGTTGCGCTTGTATCTTTGAACATCCACACTGTACCGACAGCAATATTTTTTTTCCCTTTCTTATGACAAATGTACTTATTGTAAGTCGCGTTGGATGAAAGCGTCTGCTAAATGCCCTCAATGTAAATGTTAATGAAGTGACTCCTGAAAAATGGCAAAAGCCAACTATGCCATTGGATGTCACCTGGAATGACGACAAGCTCTGACGCACACTAATGCAACCACTCACTCTAACAGAAACCCTCTTCCATCCAGACATGAATGCATGCATCTCAAGTTATTATTTCCATGCATCTATTTATGTTTCTGACTGATAATTAGCTGTGTTGTTGGGATGGACTTATTTCTTAACGTCATCAATGAATGAGGAGAGGAGTGTGCATTAACACCACTCAGCAGCATGGCTCCCACCTCCTAGTTCATTAAAAATAATTAGTATTTAATTTGTTAATTTAGACGCTGTGGCCTATGTTGTGGCTCTATGTTGTGGCTATGGTCCATGTTGTGGCTCTATGTTGTGACTATGGTCCATGTTGTGGCTCTATGTTGTGGCTTTGGTCTATGTTGTGGATCTACGTTGTGGCTCTATGTTGTGACTATGGCTCTATGTTGTGGCTCTATGTTGTGACTATGGGCCATGTTGTGGCTCTATGTTGTGACTATGGCTCTATGTTGTCGCTGTGGTCCATGTTGTGGCCTTCGTCCATGTTGTGGCTATGGTCTATGCGTTGGCTCTCTGTTGTGATTGTGATCCATGTTGTGGTTCTATGTCGTGGCTATGGTCCAAGTTGTGGCTCTATGTCGTGGCTATGGTCCATGATGTGGTTCTATGTTGTGACTATGGTCTATTTTGTGGTTCTATGTTGTGACTATGGTCCATGTTGTAGTTCTATGTTGTGACTATGGTCCATGTTGTGGCTCTATGTTGTGGCTCTATCTTGTGGCTTTGGTCCATGTTGTGGTTCTATGTTGTGACTATGGTCCATGTTGTGGCTCTATGTTGTGGCTCTATCTTGTGGCTTTGGTCTATTTTGTGGTTCTATGTTGTGACTATGGTCCATGTTGTGGTTCTATGTCGTGGCTATGGTCTATGTTGTGGCTCTATGTTGTGGCTCTATCTTGTGGCTTTGGTCCATGTTGTGGTTCTATGTTGTGGCTTTGGTCCATGTTGTGGCTCTATGTTGTGGTTCTATCTTGTGGCTTTGGTCCATGTTGTGGCTCTATGTTGTGACTATGGTCCATGTTGTGGTTCTATCTTGTGGCTATGGTCCATGTTGTGGTTCTATGTAGTGACTATGGTCCATGTTGTGGCTCTATGTTGTGACTATGGTCCATGTTGTGGTTCTATCTTGTGGCTATGGTCCATGTTGTGGTTCTATGTAGTGACTATGGTCCATGTTGTGGCTCTATGTTGTGGCTATGGTCCATGTTGTGGCTCTATGTTGTGGCTTTGGTCTATGTTGTGGCTCTATGTTGTGGCTATGGTCCATGTTGAGAATATGGTCAATGTTGTGTCTCTATTTTCTGGGAGCAGCAAAAAGGTTTGGGCTTTGACAGCGCCTGTTGTGTTTGGGAGCCTTTTTATTAAACATCGCCAGGGTGGCGGTGAACTTTAGTGAGGGCCACACAAATACACTTAGTGGATTCTGTCTCATGTGAACCTCAAGCACGTGGTCCTAATTATCCACTAGCTCCATGTGGAAATTGAAATCAGTTGCGGCTATTTTCCAACCGTTCTAAAATGAACCTGTGAAACAGAGCTACGCCACACAGCCGTCTGAAATAAGCCAAGAGTGTACCACTCTGCACACTGCCGGTACCTTCACAGGCAGCGCTTTCCACCATTCTCCCCGATTGTTTTGTATGCTTCTTGTTGTTTTGCCCATTACCCATGGACCCCAGAGGTCTAGGGAAGCAATGACGGGTAATCGTGCGGCCGGCATTATGTGCTTCAGTGACTGAAAAGTGCTCTTAAGGAGAAGAAGAAAAAAGATATCCTGATAGCCTGGGCTTCTTCTGGCTCCTATACCCAGAGAGAGGCTATGCAATGCTGCGCTCTACTCTCACACATCCTGCAGCCATCAGAAGCTGTATGGATAATGTGCTCTCCAGCGCTGCATTAAATCGACCATGTCATTATACTAAAACGGAAAGGAGTCACGTCTCATGGGAAAAGGTTTTTTTCTCTTTGGTCCAGTGTTTGTGTGTGTGTGTGTGTGTGTGTGTGTGTGTGTGTGTGTGTGTGTGTGTGTGTGTGTGTGTGTGTGTGTGTGTGTGTGTGTGTGTGTGTGTGTGCGTGTGTGTGTGAGCCTGTGTATGTGTGAGTGTGTGTGTATGTGTTTGTGATTATATGTGAGTCTGTGTGAATGTGTGAATGTGTGTGTGTGTGTGTGTGTTTGTGTGTGTGTATGTATGTGTGTGTGTGTGTGTTCCCTGTGAGTGTTTGAGTGTGTGTGTGTGTGTGTGTTGTGTGTAGTCTGAGTATGTGTGTATGTTTGTTTGTCTGTGTGTGGGTGTCTATCTGTGTTTGTTTGGGGTGTGTGTGTGTGTGTGTGTGTGTGTGTGTGTGTGTGTGTGTGTGTGTGTGTGTGTGTGTGTGTGTGTGTGTGTGTGTGTGTGTGTGTGTGTGTGTTGGTTTGTGTAGGTGTGGGTGTCTATCTGTGTGTGTGTGTGTTGGTTTGTGTAGGTGTGGGTGTCTATCTGTGTGTGTGTGTGTGTGTGTGTGTGTGTGTGTGTGTGTGTGTGTGTGTGTGTGTGTGTGTCGGAGGGGGGGAAGCAGGACAGCAGCAATTCAGTTTGAGTTAGCTGTGAGAGAGCTTCTCACCCTAACTGAGGTGGATCGTGGGGATCCAGTGCCTATGCGACACACACACACACAAACACACGCACGCACACACACACACACACGCACACACACACCCATACCCCCACTGCTGTCGACAGTTTGTTGGATTATGTGAGCAAAGACAATTTTTCTTGTGTACGGAGTGATTTTAATTGAATCCTTCAATTTGCATTTACATTTAACATTTAGGGCATTAAGCAGATGCTTTTATCCAAAGTGACTTGCAATAAGTCCATTTTTTCAAAAGACAAACATATCACTGTCGGAACAGTAAGGATGTTTATAAAACCAAGTGCCAAGCACCAATAATGTTTGGTTAACCCAGCAGTTCTCAAAGTGTGGGGCGCGGCCCACCGGTGGGGGATAGAGACGTGACGGGTGGGGCGCGACAAACGGGAGGAAATTCAACTAGCCGCGTTTACATGGACATTTCTGATCCGATTGGATTTCTAATCAGAATGGATCTATTCCTATCTTGCAATCCAAATTGACTGTATCTAGGGCAACTAGAAAAGTGGTAAGCGTACGTTTGTATGTCTCTCGCACACCACTGTTATGTTGGTCTGGACTTATATGATATATGTAAGGGATAAAGTTGTACAGAACGCTGGTCCTTATCGGGAAAATAAACCCAGACAGGGCGAACCGGACCCCGACGTGAAGTGGCGGCGTCTTGCTTCGCCCCCTTATTACACGGCTCCTGCCAAAACGAAACAATATCTTCACACGGTGTGTCTTTTTACAATTAACATTTGTAGTGTTGATCAGCAAAGAAATAGACTGCCAAAGACATTGACGTCGCTTAGCAACTGGATACACTGGGGTTGATACGTTACCGGATTACTTGCGGAGTGCTAACAAAGGCAAAAAAATCCACTTTCCTTGAGAGCGGTCAAGTTCAGTGGGCATAAAAGTACAGACGGACCAATTGCGAACTACTGCAGCTGCTGATGTCATCTCTCCAAGTTAAAAAGTAGCCGCACCCACCCCAAACCAATCAGAATAAGTGTATACATGTAGATTATAGCGGACGACACCACCTTTTCTATTCAGCATGGCATTATATTCTGATCAGAGAATTGTAACGATTGAGGCGTATATGATGACTTTTTATTCCGATTGAGCTGTTCTTCAACTTCTAATCGGATCAGATGTGTCCATGTAAACGAGGCTACTGAAAACTCTGTATCTCATGGTAGGAGCGAAAGCTTGACAGACATAGCAACAGTAACTAAGGGGGGCGGGGCTTAGCGAAGGGTTAATTGTAACGGGACAAACTTTTGCGCGGATGCTATTTTTTCTAAAAATAGATATCTGCAAAATACTTAACAACATGTTGTGTTTACTCCAATGTGAGTTGTTGCTGTGGAATTTCTACTGGTATTTGGTTTGAAATGATTTCCATATCAATTATTCAAAGTATGACTTAAAGGTTCCGACTGGTTCCTAAAGCAATATTTGACCATAAAGTAGGTCTACAGATGCTCATGTCCCCCACCAACTCACCGGCAATACCTCCCTGCTGCGGGTAGCCCCACTCAACCAACCACCCAACCACATTCAGGCCAAAACACAATGCTCAACCACGGTAAATAGACCAACCTGGCAGCCCCCCCCCCCGCCCCACACCAACACACACACACACACACACACACACACACACACACACCACACACACACACACACACACACACACACACACACACACACACACACGCACGCACACGCACACACACGCACACGCACACACGCCACACGCACACACACACACACACACACACACACACACACACACACACACACACACACACACACACACACACGCACACACACACACACACACACAGCAAGCGGAGGGCAGAAAGAGGACAAGAAGATAATAAGAGATGAGAAAATGAATTTATTTACCTTATCTTGACATAAGAAGAAACCAAAAACATTTGGTGCACATAAATATTATATACACGTTTATTATAAAGTGCTACCACAATGTGAAAAAATAAAAACACTAAATCATAATAAAAATCTTACTTTTTAACTGTAACCTGTAGTTATTTGTGAACTATAACAGCCGCTGCTGTTTTCCACGATTATATAGGCTAATTTTTTAATAGTTTTTTTCAATACAATTTTTTTCTTACGTCGTTGGGAAGGCTGAGGGCAGGGTGCGAGGGTAGGTGTTAGAAAGCTGCAGCCTCACCGCTAGATGCGTCCTGCGCACTGCACCTTTAATGTGCATGCGCTTGTGTGTAAAGTATGTAGGCGTTTTCATTAGCCTGTAGGTTAATTGGTCTTCAAGTAAAGTGAACTCTGCAGACAAAGGATGTCTCCAGGTTTAGGATTCACCAGCCATTGCTCAATGTTGTTGCATGTTATGAAACAAATTTGTAACTCGGGATTATATTGTGATTTGTTTTTGTAGACCAATGTCTCCCCCTTTGGGCATCGATGAAAATACGGGCACATTGGATTCACAAAAGTTATAAGGCTTCATGGCTGGTGTGGCGGACCCTAGCGCGCCACCCCTCTCCTCCTCTCTTCCTCTTCTCCTCCTCTCCCTCTCTCCTCTTTTCCTCCTCTCCCCATCTCCTTCTCTCCTCCTCTCCTCTCCTCCTCTCAACCTCTCCTCCATCCTAATTTTCTCCTCCCCTCCTCCCCTCCTCCCCTCCTCCCCTCCCCTTTTCCTCTCCTCTCCCCTCATCTTCTCCTCTCCTCCTCCCCTCCTCTCCCTCCCCTCGACCATCTCCTCCTCTCCTCATCTCAGCACGAAACTTCAACCATATCACACCTGGCACGTGCTGCCTCACAGCTCGCTGCAAATGGAAAGACAACAATGTAGAATAACAAAGAGAGTTGATATGAAAATGAGCCTGACCGTATCGGGATGAGCATTGGCGGCTCTTTCCAGTAGTGAACCTACGTTATTATGGGATGATTGTGTCTTCATGATTTAAGCATGTCGGAGCATATTTATTTGTTTGACTTGAGCCCAAACACGAGTTGAAATAGATGATAAAAAGACTGATGGCTGCGTGGATGGATGGATGGATATGGATGGATGGATGGATGGATGGATGGATGGATGGATGGATGGATGGATGGATGGATGGATGGATGGATGGATGGATGGATGGATGGATGGATGGATGGATGGATGGATGGATGGATGGATGGATGGATGGATGGATGGATGGATGGATGGATGGATGGATGGATGGATGGATGGATGGATGGATGGATGGATGGACGGATAGATATATTCATATATTGTTTAATTGTTTGATCATAGGTGTTTCCGTAAATATGCAGACTTGCCTATAATGGTAGAACTGTAATCTTGATTTACATGCATGCTAATTTGAAAAACCGGAGCAAGCGTAAACGCGTTTTTCGAGGAGTTTCCAATCCTCTTATATGTGTTAGTAGACGAGCATCAGGCTGATGCGAGGAGACCAAACGGCGGAGGTCTGCTGAGGTGTGAGGTCGCGCCTCGCCGAGCGGCGCGTGGACACTTGGCAGCGTGTCAAACCAGAGGCATTTGGCACGAGCCCCGCAGCATAAAAAGGAGCGCTTCGAGCCGTTCTGCACATTCACTCTCGGACCTTCCTCCAGGACCTTTGTCTGTTGTAACCCTGAAGGATTATCACACTACAGAAACAATGGACGCTATTACTGCGCAGTGTGGGATTATTTCCCCCGGAGGACAAGCTGCAGACAGTCACAGTGGGGCTGTGATGTGGAGACCGTGGGACACACCGTGTGGACAGAACGAGGCACAAAAGGTAGGCTAGGACCGGAGTCATCAACTGAACGACTTTTTTTTTTTTTGTAATTCATTGCTCGTTACATTAACATTAACGTATTTAACGTTAACTAACTTAAATAAATGCAGTTATTTAACACCATGCTTTTCTGTTATAGTTGAACTCCAACCATGGGGAACTTCCCGATGCAAAGCACTCAAAGAACTTGCCCATCACACATCCAGTCAAGTAAGTTTGGTTATCCTGCAGTCTATTGTCTTGATTCCCAGCACCCTGTTGGTCGATCTCAGTGGTTTTCTTTTTTTTTATTAACTGGTATTCTCCTTCTTTACTTCTTCTTTGTAGGTTGTACTGGCCGAAATCCAAATGTTTTGACTATCTGTACCAAGACGCCGAAGTGCTGCTGAGTAACTACCCAGTCCAGGCCACCATCTGCCTGTATCAGGAGGGGGGCAGCGGGGATGAGGAGTCCAGCGGGGATGAGGAGTCCAGCGGGGATGAGTGCTCCAGTGGGGGAGAACTCAGTGACGAAGAGGACGATTTCGAAATGGAGATGAATTAAATTGTCGCTGGAATGAACAACTTGAAGAGCAAAGCTGCATAACTAATATATATTTTTAATTTATTGTTGTACATATCTGTAAATATTCCTATTTTCTACGCTCGCTGGCAGATTTCTGTCAATTAAGTTATTTCTACCATTTTGTAATTTCGCTGAATATTGCAATAAAACGCATTTGAAACTTACACTGCTTGACTTGGCTGGGTGTTTCTGTCCATATTGGGTGAATTTCCTGGGATTGCAGCTACTGCTTGAGAATATATTTCGTACAGTCAACAAAGGTGCTGAATTGGGGTTCTGCATTGAAACCGGTGCAATGAATAAAATAATCGTATCATAAATAAAATAAAGTCTAGGCCTATATATCAAGTCAGTGATGGAACAACAGAGAGCACGCGTTAAGAGCTGGCCCCCACCTCGCCAGAGGATGTTCCTCCCCACAACAGCTGGGGAGGAAGCAGCGGCCCGCGTTTGGAGAGGCGACACCTCGCCAGGCGCTGCGCCCTGCGGGAGGAACCCGATAGGGGCCCCGTGTCCCGGAGGGGGCACACACGCTATAGGCTTACGCTACCCAGCGGGACAGCTTCCCGGATAAAGAATTGTTGTCCTTCTCGATGGGATACATTAGAGACTGGATTATATTCAATTCATGGTTTTCACAGGATTTCGTTTAATTTTTCATCAAATGTGGTTTAAAACACCACTGACATTTCCCGACAAATAGCTCACTAATGAATGAGAACTTTCAAAGTGCGGAAATTGCACACCCTGTAAATGGTGTGAACACAGTGAGTTTTACGGACCTGGGAGGCTTCGGTTACATAGACGGTATTAATAATAGGATTGGGTTGGTGATCGAGTTGCAATTTATTATTTATTTAGATCACATCATTTTTACAAAATTTGTAAGTCGCCTTCATGCAATCATAGTCTTTAAACAACATGAAAGTGCAGTTTGGTCGAATACTAACCGACTATTTCAATGATAAAAGGTCATAGGCCTACTGTCGCCTTTTTCTTTATAGCAAATTGTTATTCTTATAGTAGTAGGCCTAGTCCTAATTATTATGTCTTGATAGTAGTCCTATATTTTGTCGTATACAAAATAGAAGTATTTATTAAATTCCCCATCGTTTAATTTCTACCTAGCAGCACCACCTTAGTTGCTGGCCCCTATAGTGAAGAATGTGGCCCGGTATAGTCTTTCTCATTCTCTGGGAAACGCCTTGGACGGGCAGCAGGCTCGCGTCTGGCGCCATTCTGCTCAAGTGACCTCTTCTGAGCCCTTTAAGCACTGCACCTGAAGATGATTTGAGAATAATTAAAGATGCAGTGAAGATGTATCCAGTCTATCTTCACTATGGGGGCCAAACCTTCGACAGAGACCCATTATAATATATTTTGATCAACATAACAAGCAAATGATAATTTAGGAAAGAGAAGGGAATTGTACATCATCATTTGCATGAATGTACCAAAGCATTTGCAACTTGTTTAAAGAAATAAGAAACTGCTTTTTTGATGTGCAAAAGTTAGATAATATTGAACAATTAGTTTTGAGAATTTCCATTCTGATCTGAGAAATGGACCAAAGCGACTTAGAAAAATTGTTAAAACCGACCTCTCTACCATACATGTGTGCATCATAAATCTGTCCTATGCGTGTAATATTTGATTGCAAAATATTTTAATGGAAGTCTTAGCACAATGTGATGTAAAAGGTACTGCACGTAAAAAGTCCTGCTCACTGGGTATTCCAGAGAAAATAAGCTTCAGTGTCTGAAGAACTAGAAATATAAAAGAAAAAAATAGAACAGAGAAGAAACAGGACGTATTTAATTTATTGGTTACAGCAGCGAAGGAACATGAGGGAGAAAACAGAGGACATTAGTGACCTCTGTGTTCTGTGGCCTTCCAAACATCTCCCTTTCTTCGGTGGGTCTTTCCCAGGGCGAGGTGAGCTGCTTGGTGTTATGAGGGGTGTGAAGTATCCACACTTCCACCAGGTCAGACGGACTGACAAAGATACGTCTGCTCCCCAGCCCTCTGAACAGCCCTGCCCTTCACACCACACACACCCACATTTATAACCAACTTTTCATGTTGTTTACAACACCATTGGTGTAAATGCGTAGTTTATAAATATTTGATTGGATTGGAGTTTTTCTAGTTCAAACTCAGCCAATTAATATTCACCCTCTCTCTACATCTCCCACAATCCACGATCATAACCCCATGTTTGCAAGGCATTGATCAGAGTGCATCAGACTAGATCAGAGAATGCAATAATTTTCAGCTTAAAGGCCAGATTTATTTTTAGAAGAAGCATGTAAAGAGGCTTTTAGAAAAAGCATATATCTTATCTTTTATGGAACGGCTTCGCTAGATATGAACCCTTTGTGACCCTTAGCACCTTTATCATTTTCTTCTCTGTGGCCCCAGCCTAGAGGCTCTTTCCCAGGGCTAGGTGAGACACAGGGTGGTACCAGTTAGTGTTGGCACGGGTGTGAACATTGCACACCTCTGGGTGAAGACATGTTTACCTTGCTAGATTGTCATCTACCCCTCTAACCCCGCCTCTGACCAGCACTTCAAATTCAGTCATGCTTTCATAAGCTACATTTGAATATATCAACTATTGTTTGTGATGTCTTTGCATTTGGAATGTGCATTTGCATGGGGATTATCAGCCATGATTTATTTGTTAACCATCTATAAGTAGCAGCTATGGTTGAGCGTCCTGCTCAAGGATGCACACAGGTAGTCTACAGAGCTAGTCCTTCCAGGGTGTCCGCGCATCCTTAAAAAGTCTTAAAAAGTCTTAAATTCATGTTTCTAAATTTAAGGCCTTAAAAAGTCTTAAATTCGTTACAAATGTCATATGCTGGTCTTAAATACTGTAACTCAAGGTCTTAAATTTGTCGGGGCAGGACTATTTATTTATTTTTCCTCGTGGGACTTTTCAGGAAGGACATGTAGAGAGGCTTCTTTCTTGCTAGCTGCATATATAAACGATTATCTGCGTGCTTGCTAGCTAGTCTGTGATAATGGGTAGGTGAAAATTCAAGGACAGTTGGCTGGAAGACGTCCGTTTCCGAAGTTGGCTCGCGTCTGTTGCCAACCCCCATCATTGCGTGTTTTAGGTCTTAAATTTCATTCAAGGTGGTATTAAAAAGGTCTTAAAAAGTCTTAAATTTGACTTGCTGAAACCTGCAGATACCTGCCTTCGAACCCAGGGCCTTTTGGCTGGGAGTCAAACACCCCTGAACTCTGCTGAGCTCCAGAGCAGTTCAAACTCTGGTTGTCTTCTCCCGGGAGAAGGTGAGACGTACGGAGGCTCCACCAGGGGTGTGAAGTCAGCACACCTCTGGGTCTGTGGTGCTTCAGGCAGAACAAGACTGCAGCTCGTCAATGCTGCACTACTAGCCAGCACTTCATTTAATTCAGCACAACCCTGCCGTGAATCAGAATGTATTTGGGGTAAATTGGGTGTTAAAATAAGTTTGAAGAAGTGTCGTTCCACTCACTCTAGCCCCTGAAAGCTGTCACCCATGAAAACCTCTCTCACACATATTACTGCAACGACATTAAAAGTCTGTCATGTCCTGACTAAATCACTGATTAGATTAGATGATCTAATACAATTGTAACACAATAAAACCTCCTCACTAAATATAGGCCTCCCTTGAAACTCAGATTAGAAACTTAGATTTGATTTGATCAGCGATTTCGATAAAATATACATTTGTTCAAATTATCTCTACACTATCTCAAAATAAAATGTATTACAATAAATTATTATTCAAGGTAGGTTTGGTAAAATTGTAGTCTTGTACCATTCTTTAAATATTAAAATATATGTTATTCTTAATTCATTGCCATGACCCAATACTAACCTTGTGACCCTAAGCCTCCTCAGTCTGACCTCTGCTGACCTTTGGGTCAGGTTCCACCCTGTGTCCGCGGAGGTTCTTTCCCATGGGGAGGTGAGAGAGAGGGTGGTACCAGTTAGTGTTGGTAGGGGTGTGAACATTACACACCTCTGGGTGAAGACATGTTTGGACCTCTTACCTTGACAGTTTCTCATCTACCCCTTTATCCCCACCTCTTACCCCCACCCAAACTCAGATTATACTTTCATAAACAATATTTAATCCATTCAAATATTTTCTTTAAGTGGTGATGTGTCTTTTCATATGGAGCAGGCCTTTGGTTGACCTCAGCAGACTTTTCTGATTGGACTAATGAGTCATTCAGCAGATTCTTTGCAGGTGACCCAGTCAGGACCTTCCGTCTGGTGGGATGTGAGCAGGGAGAGCCTGAGAGTGCCCAGTTCTTGGAAGGTCGAGAGGATCTGGGGATTCACATGTCAAAGGCTGCAAGAGACCGGCAGAAATCCTTCCCCTCTTGTCTCTGGTCCGTTCCGTCCCATTTCGATCACCAGAGACTCTGTCCTCCAAGCCCCCTCCTCACAAAATGGCCATCCTTCAGTTGTGGATGCACATAATAGTACATCTCAGACTTTACATTTTGTCATCCGTGACCTTCTAAACTCTTCCCCTGAACTCTTCTGAGCTCCAGTGCAATTCAACCTCTTGGTTGTCTTCTCCCAGGAGTAGGTGTGAGAGGTACGGTGGCTCCAGCAGGGGTGTGAAGTCAGCACACCTCTGGGCCTGTGGTCGTTCAGACAGAACAACACTGCAGCTCGTCAATGCTGCACTACTAGCCAGCACTTCATTTAATTCAGCACAACCCTGCCGTGAATCAGAATGTATATTGGGTCAATTGAGTGCTAAAAAGTTTAATGAAGTGTTTTTCCACTCGCTCTGGCCCTTGAAAGCGGTCACCCTTGAAACCCCACAAAAATCATGTGGACAGGGCCTAAACAGATTACTACAACGACATTGAAAGTATTCAGGCCCTCACTATTTTGCTGATTAGATCAGATTTTGAGTAATTATAATATCATTTACAAAGATTTAATATAATAGAATGCTATTCTAATCTTATAAAGATATGACACTTGCAAGATAGCATGTATTTTCCTATATAAATAAACATTGTCCCTCTTGGAGCCTCTGCATCGGTCCCTGGAGGTTCTTTCCCAGGGCTAGGTGAGACACGGGATGGTACCAGTTAGTGTTGGCAGGCGTGTGAACATTACGCGCCTCTGGATTAAGACATGCTTGGACTTCTCCCCCTCTAACCCCACCTCTGCATTTGGAATGTGCCTTTGGTCAACCTCAGAGGGACCTTCTGAAGTGACTATTTAGAGAGCAGATGCTACAATCCAAATTTAAAATTTAAAGAATTAATTGAAATACATGTATTAAACAGCATGTAGCGGATAGACAGTGTGCTCATGGATGCAATCAGTCTGTAGACTAAGGGTTTGATCCACCTTTTGGTTAGGACTCAGAGCATTCAGTCCCCTAACCGCTCGGCTTTCGTACCCTCTTGTTTTCTTGTTAACTCCTGTTGCTCTGTAAAAAAAAAATAAATAAATAAAAAAAATGTTTTAAATTGAGTGAATGAAAAATGTTAATTTAAGAAGGGTAGGCAAAATAAGCTGATGCTTCAGCCTACACCTTTTCGGTCAAAGTAAATTGATTTGCTTGTTGTGTTTTTTGTTCTGATTTATTTTGTTTTGTATTTATACCTTTATATTTGTCTACTGTATTTGTTTTTATGAGACCGAAATAAACATACTAAACTTGTTAACCCAGAATAGATTGGAATAGATTAGACTATAAAGTCAGAACAAATTTGACTAATTATATAAGAATACGTTGGACTAGATTAGACAATAACATTAGAATACATTAGATTAGATTAGACTAGATGACATTACAGTAGACATGATTAGTGATGAGACCATATTAGATAATGTCTAACCAGGGGTTATTGTTGGTTCAGACCATTCATTTGCAAGAAATTAAGAATGGAATATGTTGTTTGCTCAAGTATTCAACCCCTTGGACTTCAAACCAAAATCGGATACACAGAAGAAACCGTATTAGTTGGGTGCTCTGTTATAGTGTTCAATAGTAATGGTCCAGAAGGAACGATCAAATATTTCATTATAGTCCCTGCAGACTAAACACAGCTTTGAAAAGTTCACTGGCTGCAATTAAAATAGTTCATGAATGACATGTTCTGAATGCTGAACAAGTGTGGCCTGCATAGCATAATGATTTAAGAAAAAAATATACAATTCTTAAAAAAGGGAGGTCAACTCATCAAGGACCTATAGACTGGCCAGTGATCCAGTTTGATCCATGTTTAAAACGTTACGAAGAGTCTTGGTGCAAACGCAAACTACAAGGTCAAGCAACTTGATTTGACCAATTAGCACACGGTTCAAGAAGCTTTGTTTTTCAGGATGTTGCGATATTAGAAAATTGTCTTTTATTGAAGGCACTTCAAGGCAGTATGTCCTCTAATTGTGTGTATGTGGTGGTGGTGCTTGTGTAAGAAGTATGTTGTGTGTGTGTATTGCCTTGGGTATGAAGGATTTTGTATAGTGAGATATTTTGTCTAGAGGCACTCTGTATCTTCTGCCTGATGGAAGCAGCTGAAAACAGACATGGGGGGGGGGGGGGGTGGAGGGATCCAGGTGAATGGAATTGGTCTTCCTTTCCACTGCCTGAGTGTGCAAGTCTGAAAGCCGTTTTTGTGGGATGCTGGTTACCTTTCTTGCCTGCTTAATTATTCTAGCCAGTTTTCCCTTGCATCTGCTTGTGAGGAAGCTGTACCAAGTTGTCATGTTGAAGGAGATGACAAATTCGATCAGTGTCCGATAAATCGTTAATAAATTGTCCTTTCTGACATCGAAACCCTTTCAGCTTCCTCAGGGGACACATGCGTTGTTGGGCTTTTTTGTAAATTCCGTCTGTGTGCTGGGTGAAGGACAGGCAGTGGTCAATCTGGGTTCCAAGGTACTTAAAATGTTTAACCTGTTCAACCACTTGCCCCTCCAGTCTTAAAGGTGTGGAGAGTGGATGTGGGGTTTCGGGTGCCAAGCACCTATGGCAACACAGTTCTTTGGTGTCTTGCTGATGTTTAGCTGCAGTGAGCTCTCCTTGAACCACAGGGCCATGTTGCTGACATACTGCCTGTAAGTGGACAGGGTGTGCTCATCTGTCAGGTTGGCCACCAACGCCATGTCATCAGCATATTTAAATAGTTTTGGTCCATTGATCTTGCAGGTGATCTCATTTGTGTATGTAGAAAGAGAATTGGTGACAAGACACATCCCTTTGGGAGTCATGTATTTAAAATGGTGTTAGTAGATGTCACACCATGCACTCTCACATGCTGGGGTCTGTTCATTAATAACTCCTTAATTCAGAGAGTCAGTGTTGGGTTGACTTGTAGCTGCTGAAGGCGATGCAGAAGTATGATGATATTTACTGAGTTGAAGGCTGATGAAAAATCCATGAATAGAATCCTGACAAAGGAGTGTTGGGAGTTAAGGTGTCTTGTCACAGTATCCAGGAGAGCTAGACTGGCATCCTCCACACCCTATTTTGGTTTAGAGGCAAACTGCAACGGATCCAGAGTTTCTCCAACCATGGTGGTGAGTTCCTCTGCAACAACTCTCTCCATACATTTGTAGAGGATAGAGGTGAGTGCCACTGGTCGGAAATCGTTCAGGGCTTTGGCATGAGGCTTTTTAGGAACAGGAATGATGGTAGACTCCTTCTATGCCCTGGAAACAAAGCTGGCATCCAGAGAGAGCTGAAAGAGTTGTGTCATCACACCATCTAGCTGGGTTGCACACTCCTTCAATATCCGTCCCTTAAGCCGGTCTGGTCCGGGAGCTTTTGTAGACTGGAGACGGGTAAAGATTGAAACAACCCTCTTCTCCTCTACACATATGGATTCAGAGGGGTAGTTGTATTCAACCCCATCCTGCACATAATCAGTGCTGTTGAATCTGTCATAGAAGGTGTTTAGCTCTTCACCAAAGGCAACAGGGTCTGGGCATTGTATCTTGGCAGAGTTCTGCCCATCATGGTGTTCAGACTCTTCCAAGCATCCCTCACATCTCCACTGGTGGACTGCGAACTTAGTCTTCTGCTTCAGCTCCCTTGTGAGGTCTTTGACACATTGTTTGTCTCCTTGAATAAAAGTTGTTTTTTTTTCAAATTGAGACAGTATTTGAGATCTCTGGTTACCCGTGGCTTTTTGTTGGCATAATGCTTGATCTGTTTGGTTGGAATAACACTATCAGCAAAAAATGAGAGGTAGGGACATGTTCAGGTCACCATTGCATGCTTTGAAAAATATCTACTAGTCTGTAAGCTCAAAACATCCTCTCAGCCTTTCTACAGACCTGTATGGTTTTGGTCTGGATTTTGTGTGTTTTTAATTTTTGTCTAAAATTAGGCAGTAGTAAAATTACATTATGATCTGACGACCCAAGGGCAGGGCGGGGCTTTGATACATTTGCACCAGGAATGTTTCCTAGACATAAATCCAGCGTCCTATCCAAACGTGTTGGAGATGTCACATATTGCCCTGAAATTGGAAGAAGGGTGATGACGTCACAGCTGTTGAAATCTCCAGGCAAAAACACAGGCTGGTCAGTTGCCCTGGAGACGGCATTGTTATAGAATTCTAAAATGCGCTCTGCTGCTAGCGCGTTGCCATGGACATAAACAAGAAATACAGTCAGTTGTTGAAATTCATGGGGAAGATAGTGGGGATGAAACGACACTGTCATGATTTAGTAGTGGCGTGGGCAGTGCCTCTCACACACTGTGAAATTCGTTGCCCATCTGTAATTTACAGCCATGCATGGACCGTCCCCGATTGATTCCCCTGTTCTTTCTGTGTCCCGGTCAAAGCGTATCATTGTGGAGCCAGTCTTCAGTTGTTAGCCAACCTTCTGACCCAATTTCATCACACATACAGTATAATGACCTCCTTGCGGAAAAACATATTATTATTTTTAATCATGTGACTTATTTATCCAGTCTTTGTTCATATTAAGCACTATCAAGCACTTGATCATTGTGACCCTCTAACCTGCTGACCTTTGTATCCCTGGCCTCCCTGAGTTTCTCTGGAGGTTTTTTCCCATGGCTAGGTGAGACATACAGCGGTACCAGTTAGTGTGAGCGGGGGTGTGAATCAAACACCTCTGGGTGAGAGGTGTTTGGACTAATCTTGACTGATTCGCTGACCCCATTAACCCCAACCAGACACCACTGAAACTCCCCTCATAACCAGCATATACTTTTCTCTTGTATCTGAAGTGTGTCTAAATATGTAGTTTGTTCACTTCAGAGGTCTTTTCGAGTGACTGTTGTAACCATGTAGTCTCTGGCTTGGCTCTTTCTTGCATATTCTGTTATTTAACAGAAACACTGAGCAATAAGAGGCCTTCCATTAGCTTGCTCATACCAATAAATACCTCTCATTCAGACACACTAGTTACAAAAATATGATCAATTGTGTTGACTAGAATATATATATTATATATATATATATAAATTATTGAATATTTTATAATATTATAGAATGGAGTAGTATATAGTTGAGTAGGTATATAGTAGGATATCTGTATTTTCTTTGTTTGTCATAAAGAATATATTATATATCCCCCCCCCCCCTATTATTATCATCATCAGATATGGATCTCTGGTACCCTCTCTATGAGCTCTGCTGAACTTTAGTCAACACTGGGTCCCTGGTGTGTGTTTCCCATGGCTAGGTGAGGCTGAAGGTGGTGCCAGGGAATGTGAGTAGAAGTGAGAACATTACACACCTCTATCAGCTGTGTTTGGTTTTGGAGTAAAGCTATGCACCCCGGCCCTCTGAACAACATGGAACAATATGGAGACGCTAATACCGATTTTTCCACCAACAAGCAATATTTAAGATAATCGTTTATTTCACTTTATTACACTTTTTATACAGTTCTTAAAGTGATACAAACATCTTTATTTCACATCATTACACAATTTCAGAGAGAGAACCACACAAAAAAAAAAGACTAAATGAACACAAAAACAGTTTTTTCCCTTTTGTCATATTCTGTGGCAATTTGTTTGGCCCATTGTCGGTTGCCAGGATACACAACCTTGTTGGAACTTCTCAGAAAGCGGGACACAGTTCAGCATGTGCCGTGGAAGTGTGGCGATCAGCACCGGGGAAGGTGACAAAGTGTTACCCGCCATGGTGTGACATTTCTTCTTTTTCTTACGCAATGAAACCCAGGTTCCCATGGTCACAACAACCAGGAACAGCCACAAGAAAGTAGCTGTAGTTGTTGCTGTGTATTACTTTACTTAACTTAAAGCCAGTGTTGTTGTGTTTAAGATGAGAATAGCAAAACACACACACACACATATACACACACACACACACACACACCACACACAGCCTCACACAAAAACACACACACACACACACACACTACAACACACACACACACACCACACACACACACACACACACACACACACACACACACACCCACACACACACACACACACACACACACACACACACACACACACACACACACACACACACACACACACACACACACACACACACACACACACACACACACACACACACACACAGACCCAGACACACACACACACACACACACACACACACACATACTGTATAGATATATATGTGCATTTTATACTCCCTGCCATCATCATAGTTAGTTTCACTACTCTTGAGAGAGTGATTCCGTTGTATATTCAGCTGTAAGTAATGGTCAAGGCCTTTCACTTATTCATTTCTTTTATAAGTCACCTAGATATTATTATAAATAACCTAATAGTCTTTCACTTGCTTATTATGTAGTCGCTTTGTGACATGACGATTTTGAAATTGAGGAGACAACTGCGCGCAGTCTACCCCATCTCTAAACTTAGCACTAAAGCAGGTTGCTTTAATCGTGAACAAAGAAAAACACTGATGCATTGAGTTGTGTGTTGTAAATTGAGGAATAGGGTTTGCATTCAAAATCCTTTGTCTGTGTGTATGTGTCATGCATGTGTTTACGAAAACGTCAGGCTAGAGAACACGGCGACCGTTTCAGTTGCTTCCTTATGTTTTTCTTATAATGTCATTGAATACTTGGAAATATCATTTGGGAAATAGTGGCTAATCATAGAAAATGAATGATTTATACTTCCGGAACAACACAGTATTCTTAGGAGAGCAATCATAGACATCTTGTCTATGAGAGCAATAGCGAACGGGGACCTGTGTGTGTTGTGTGTGTGATGTGTGTGTGTGTGTGTATGTGTGTGTGTGTGTGTGTGTGTGTGTGTGTGTGTGTGTGTGTGTGTGTGTGTGTGTGTGTAGGCTATAGTTTTTCACATAAAGAAGTTGATGGTGTCATCGACATGGTTGTTCCTGCGTTGCTGACTGCAGTCAACGCGTAATAACATTACTAGATTTTAATAGATGTGAATTCAGTCTTGTATTCCAGGTAAGTATTCAGTCAACATTATGTATTCCTTGCTTTTATACTACCCAAATTAGTAAAAAAAAAACCTGCTAGTGCTATATTTGTACTTTTATTTTTTCGTATATTCTATATCAACATATTTTTCAACATGTAGAGCTCATTTCTTCTACAGCTCTAACCACAACTCTAACTTTCAAAAACGGGTTGCTGTGGTACGCGTTCGAGTTCAGCAGCAGTCACCGACCACTTGACTTTTGCGGATGCGGGTACACGTTTCCATGGTAACAGCGAGCTCCACCAATTAAAAAGACGTTGTGTCCCACTTAAGGATTTATGGGTAGTGTAGTGGTTTCAAAGACATCGCAAATCATTCCTATTCTTTTTTAAACTAAAATTTCCTTTATTTAACTTGTGGCTTCTACAGTAGCATATACCATAGTTTCACAATATATCGGCATGTGGCACGTACACTTTGGATGGTTACGACATTAGAAAATGAATGGGATTTTTACTTCCGGAACAACACAGTATTCTTAGGAGAGCAATCATAGACATCTTGTCTATGAGAGCAACAGCGAACGGGGATCTTTATGATACTTCTGTGTGGACCTCTATGTTGTGAATCATTTTAACCAGCAGGGGGTGCATAGGCCCATAACCTAAATGCACGTGTACTTTCATTTTAACCACACGTGGGGGCAGTCTTGCCCTTTCCCTCAACATCTACCGGCCTCTATAAATGCCCAAGTTGTGATTTGTAGTTGAGGTGTGTGTATTGTACCCTTAGGCCCCAACACTGAACTGGTTTAATGGTTTACACGACATAGCCTACCTGTTAAGTGACACGGTGTGTTCATTATGCTGATAGGCCTATTTCACAACCTGCACTCCACACTGATGTGCACGACCTGCCTCTATAAATAGACCCCGTCTATTAACCCGGTAAAAGTGTGGAAAAGGGCCCTGAGAAAAAGCAGTAATGACACGACATACAATGTCAAAGTCATAGTGCATGCATCAAACATCTTGTTATTTTATCCTTCCCTCCCCAACATAAATAGTTAGTTTGATCTTCTCTCCTCCGAGAGACGTGTGCCGTGAAGATAATTACAATTTCAGCGACGTTTGCCAGGTGATTACACGATAATCCCCTATTTCTTTTGATAAGTCACGCATTGATTTGACTCCGATGCTGGACCTAATGGAGTATCTTTCACCCGCCACAGCGGTGTGTACGCTGGGGCGAGAGGACGACCGTGGGATTGAGGGCAGACACAACATGGAGCGGGAGGATCGTCCATGTCAAAGGTTGAGCGACTAGAAGGCAGGTTGATTTCATCTCATCAAACCAAATGAAAATAAATAATCGGAAAAAGCGCTGTGCCCTATACGCGCAATTAAGGATAGGACGCTCTCTCTCTCTCTCTCTCTCTCTCTCTCTCTCTCTCTCTCTCTCTCTCTCTCTCTCTCTCTCTCTCTCTCTCTCTCTCTCTCTCTCTCTCTCTCTCTCTCTCTCTCTCTCTCTCTCTCTCTCTCTCTCCCTCCCCATCTCTCTCTCTCTCTCTCTCTCGTCCTCTGCCATATCTCTCTCTCTCCTCTCGCAATCTATCTGCCCATCTCTCTCTCTCGTTTCGGACTCCGCCTCTCTCTTCTTCTTCTCCTCTCTCTCTCTCTCTCTCCCTCTCTCTCCTCTCTCTCTCTCTCTCTCTCTCTCTCTCTCTCTCTCTCTCTCTCTCTCTCTCTCTCTCACCCTGTCAATCTTATATCCCTACACCATTAATATCTCATCCCTCCCGTTTACATTCCGCTCTTCGACTACACAAAGATGCACAATCACGGAAACCTTACTCACACATCCACTAAAGTGTATCATGATGAAGAGAACGAGGAAGGAGCGAGGGAGGGAGAGAGTGATCAGATGGAGAATAGATTAGCAGGCTGAAGGAGAAGAAGCAGAGACCTGCTTGGTATTTCACCCTGTTTCATCGTAAATCGATCAATAAATATAGGTAATTAGTGGGTTGATGTCCCCCTCCCCTGAAGGCCTCTTAGCCAGATCAGAGAGGGAGGAGCGTCGCCAGGTGCCTCCAACTGAGCGCTGCGAGGGGCCCGGATAACTTGGAAACAATACTAGTCACCGCGCGCCTCGTTACAGATATAATTTCACCACCACCTTGACAAGAGCTAGCAGAGGGAGGGAGAGGGTGATGGAGAGAGAGAGAGAGAGGGAGTGAGGGAGAGATAGCGGGCGAGCCAGAGAGCTAGGCATGGTTGTGCATAGTTCTCTCCCAAATATCTTGATGGACTGCGGCTTTACGAGACGACAGGTGGGTGCTGCGCAAAGTGCTCTGGGATATATATATATATATATATATGTACATGGTCGAGAAGTCCATGTGGGGAGACGTTCTGAAGCGGGCATCAATTGGTTTGCACAGAGTGTTTGACTCCGGTCGCAGGTGGCAGCTGGGTTCATTGCTTCTGGGCCAATTATGCTGCATAAGCTGCCAGAGCTTTCTGGAGCTTTACCCCCCCCCCCCCCAAGATATAGGTTTCCTATTCCCAGGAATAAAACAATGCCACACTTATTGATTTAGTAATATCCCCAACATCTAGAGGAGGGTTAGTTATGTATTTAGTTCCAGGTTGCAGTTCCAATCACAACTTTCGAAACATGAATGAAGATCTGAACATCTGACGTTAGTGACACGTGATTTTACCATCAGGTAATCAGGAAACCCTAACCCTAACCAACATGTAATTGGACATTATATAACTGGGCTGTGTGACAACATTGTTCCTCCCCTGATCAGTCAAGCGCTCAACGGATAAACATCACTGCTTTTGAACTCCACACGTCATATTCGGGTTTTGACAATGAAGGGCCAAGAAGACCTTCCATAGAGTGATGATGGGGGGTTTGCTGTCACTCGATGGCCCATTGATTTTAAGGCATATGGTGAGATGTGGATGAGCACCAGGTTAAGTGATGGTCATGAACTATGTACATGTTTGCCCTCTCTTCCGCACTTCAAATGAAGGGAAATAGTATCGATGATCAGGCAGTTATGACGCAGGGCCCTGGCCCGACAGGCGGATGAGTGGGTTTTATATTAGAGAGATTAAGACGTCGACGGGTTGAAATACTTGATGAGTTAAAAGTGCAAAATCTCAAGAGACTCTGAGGGCATAATGAAAAAAAAACCACGCCAACGCCATTTGCAAGGGTCAGGAGTACAAGGGTCAATCTGTTGCATCGTCACAAACCATGAAATGGAGGACAGCGCAACAAAGGGGTTCCTTGCTTAATCTTTTTTAAACACAAGACCGCGAAAATGTATAAGTAATATATGTTTTATATGGGACACCTCGTGGGTGCTGAGCGGGTCAGAGGGACATAATGAGCACCACCATGCAGGGGCTGGGATTGACAATATGGAGCCATTTCCAACATAGCAACGGCTTCGGGCGTTCGGTACGGGCTCGGGCTCGGCAGCGCCTATTTTGCGTGTTTCCATAGCACGCCAGTACCTGCAACCGGGTACATTTTATGGTATCACTTCAAAGCCCCTGGTATATGCAAGCAGAGCCGAAGGCGTTACTAAAAACGTGACGTCAGCACGACTGCCTTCCACTGATTATGGCCGAATGAGTGTCGTCACTGATATATTGGAAGCGTCATAAACCGCGCGACTTTTACAATAGTGTTTTGTCTCGGGGCCCGGAGATCTTACTCGTGGGCTTCTCTTCTTCTTGCTTCTGTGGCGACAAAAAGCCAACAGGGTGAGCAGCAACACAGATGCGCACTCCATGCCCATCACATGCTGTCCTCCATCCTGATGTTGTGTTGTTGGTTAGTTGTCTGGTCTTCCGGATTTGTTACGTTGCTCAGCGCCGTGTAAATAACGTGCACAATACGGTTTCGCTCGTCAGTGTTATGACGACCCACAGATAGCCGGCCAACAGTGAAGCACGAGCCAGCGACGTCGAGGAGGGCACGCAGTATGTAATGGAAACACAAACGCAAACGCGGAGCGCGAGCCGGCACGTGCCGAGCCGTATCGAGCCGAGCCGTGCTAGTGGAAATGCGCCTTATGAGGGCCCCGGGTCAGTACCATACATATCCATGAAACACGGGGGGGTCGGCTGAATACCCGATGAGCAATAAAGACAATACACAGCAGCAAGGGTGATGCCAGCGAACCGCAGATGTTATACTGTGCTGGATGGATCTTTATAGTTGTTTTGTAGCCTATCATTTCATGTCATTCAATTTGACATGTACAAACGGTAATAAACAGAAGTAAATTATCAGACAACAAGAATACGAGGGGGAGAGTGTGGAGCCAGGGTTTATTTATTTAATAAGGGTTCCTGAAGGAATGTAAAATAAACCCTGTGTTTTGTTAAGATCAATCCTGCTTCTGTTGCAATATTTTGTGTAAAAGTCTGAAAATCGATCACCAGTGTCGCGGCATAAGTGAACACTATAGCCATTAAAGGTGCATTCTTTTTGTATTGATTGATTTTCTACCCGGGGGGCGCTATGAGAGGCTGCTGACCCCATCGCCGGCTTCTGGGCCACATCCAGCAAACTTTTATAGCCTGATATTGATATCGAGTTAATCCTTCAGAAAGTTTGAAGCAGAAAGCACAAAACTTAGCTGATATATCATCGCGCAGTGATTTAAGATAATGAACTAATCTGCTAGTTTCCTTCTCTTGTCACCTGGTGGAGCAGATGATGGAGCATTATGGGATGAAAGCCACTCATTACCCCTGGCTTCTTTCCGACAGATGATACACCAGCTATCCCACCCTGAACCCACCATCCGCTCATCCTTCTTATGTCCGTACCTGTCAGTCTCGTGGAGAGTGAGACAGCGTGTGTGTGTTTGTGTACGGAGAGGCAGCGCGGACACCATGCTGTGTGTGAAACCAGGCTTTTACGAAGCTGTGAACCGCGAGCCACAAGAGATGGTCGTGAACCCTGAATGTAGCAGTTCAGATCTCCGCGGGGAAGCCGCTTGTGGGGTCTTCTCCGAGGTAGAACGCGCCCCAACACCAACAATTTGGACTACAAATGTCTTTTTTACTACAAGATCAGCATTGAGTAAAACAATCCTTCTCCCGGTTTAGCATTTGAATAATAGTCTACCTTTCAATTTGCTTCATCTGCCTAAAAAACCCCATCTCCTCAGCGGTATTATTCACCGGTTTTCCAGGAAGCATATATTGATAGGCCACAACATGCGTAAGCAGTTAGCTGACAAGAGATGATTTGAATTAACTGGCATCATGACCGTAAATCACCCAATATCTTATTATCATTCACATGAAAACACTAATTACAAAAGCAGGGTGAAGCTGATTTATGCTAAATAAAGAAAAACGTGAAATAATGTTGCTGATTTGTGTGCACGGATGGATTAATCTAGAGCATAGGACCCTGTGTTGGTGTTAACTAGATTAGCATGTGATTACCATAGCATGGCTCGTAGCTCGCGGAGACGCCGCTGCTAGTCTGATTGGGCTCGTGCGATGTGAGGGCTCCACGCACAATGGCGGGAAATGACATCAAATGAACAGTTTAGATTTCATCCCCAAGCAAGACAGATTTCCTGATTAAAACGACCGCTAAAATTGTATGAAGGTCCGTTCCGTCAGCAGCATGAATTGGCGGGCCGAGCCACGAGCATGACTTTTGGCTGAGCGAGGAGAACCGAGGAGAAGAGAGGAATATCAGCTAAGTGGTGTTGTGGAAACAAGCGGGTACAGCATGAAGAGAGTCGGTGCAGCAGGTGTCAGCCGTAGATTTGTGTATAATATGCATACGCGTCTAATAACAATCACAAACACTTAGCAAGCGATTAAAGCCCACCATGGCTTCTCAACCAGGACTGTGTTGGGCGCGGCAGAGGGAGTTTTGGGGGACTTGTCTCCAACGAGACGCATCATGGAGACAGATGACATAACGATCACTCCCATCTCCTTTCAGCATAGTCCAGGGCTCTTTTCCGTTCCCAACGGGCGGACGCCTGTTCTCTTCTCCATCTGTTCCTAGGGTCGGGCACCCTGAGCTCTCCCGCTCTCTCATCTCTCTTCGGCTACTCATCTCTCTCTCCGCTCGCTCATCTCTCATCGCAAATCGCGCTCTCATCTTGCTCACTCTCATGTGTGTGTACACAACACATGCACACGACACACCAACAGCACGACACACACACACCACACACAACATAACACACACAGCTATCACACACAGGTACACAACACACACACACACACACACACACACACACACACACACATCACAAAACAAACACACTTGGGCAGGAGGATGCGTTTTGTCTCAAGAAGACACCCGCCAGCCACACAAAGAGGAACTTAAGCAGGAGAAGGGCCCACCCCCTCCTTTGCTTGATCGCCTCTAGTTGAGTAGGACTCCCACCCGCCCCCCTACAGCCGCCCACCGCTACCACGACCCCTGACCGTGCCTTAACCCTCCCTGGGCTTGGCTGTGTCTCTCTGCACGCAAGCCTGGTCCAGAGGGCTTGGATCTTACCAGGCGTAACCAAGTGGCCCGACGCGCGGTGGGCTGTTTCGGATAGGGGGCCGAGGGGGTGGGGGTTGGGGGTGGGGGGGTGGTGGTCCACATGGCACTCCACCAGAAGGAGCCCATTGATGAGGCAACAGATTGGCCTTCCTTTGAGTGTACCTGATGGCCCCCTCCCTCCTCTCCTCCTCTTCTCTGCTCTCTGACCCCAACCAACCTCTGCTCCGCCCCTCTCTATTCTCTTCTTTAAAACCATCTCTTTAAACAGCCCCCACCACCGCACCACCCCACGCCGCCACCCCCACACCCACCCGCTCTCGATTTTCTCCTTTGAAACCAACCAAACACAAATCCCGTGCTCCCTCTTGTCTTCCTAGCCCACATGCCCGTGTGCTGTGTGCTGGGCTGGAGGATGGGCAGGAGGCATCGTGGGTAATCTGTGTTGAAAGGGTGCGGTGGCGGCAGCCATGAGTGCTGTCCTTTTTCTAATTTGGGATTAGGAGCGGTTTGTCACCGTTAGGCCTGCTCTGTTCCGCCCCACTGCTCGTAGGCTCCACACCACACACACACACACACACACACCACAACACAACACACACATCTGTCACACACAAACACACACACACAGCACGGCAAGCAGGCGAGCTGCATACACACCAACACACACACATCTCAACACACACACCAGTCACAGGTACCACACACACACAGTCACACACAGCACACACACAAACACATACGCACAAACACAGAGACAACACCACACACACACACCCCACAGCGACCGTACAAAACACACACATACACACACACACACACACATACACAACACACACAAATGACACACACACACACCACACACACCACACAGGCTCACACACACACACACACACACAACACACGCAATACACAATGCACAGAGCGTCACACCACTGACACACTGACCACACACAACACGACACCACAATGCACACAGACAAAAACATCCACGCATCCACACACGCAAACACACACGGCACGCAGACAACATCGACACACGGCATAAACATACACATAAACATAAACAGCTAAGCGGTCATGACTGCTTGCCTGTTATGTTGTGCTCTTTGAGCAAAATAAACAACTTGAAAACACGACGTCACACCGACACCACACACACACAACACACACACGGACACAGACAAACACACAACAGGAGACCACACACCAAATAACACACAAAAGATTTCCACACACACACACACACACACAGTAAGTGAAACACTACACACACACCACACAACACACACACACACACACAGGACACCCTTTGATCAGTGACAAAAATGCCACCACCAGAAATGGAACGTGTGTGTATGTGTGTATGTGCTCACACGCATGTGTCCTATTTTTCCCCTTTACCTTTTGTGTGCGCTCCCGGACGGTTGTGTGCTCATGCGTGTGTGTGGAAAGGGCTGGGGAGGGTGTGTGTGAGATTGGATTCGTCATTATCCAGGTAGAGGGTCATCTGGCTTTAATTGGCGTCTGCAGGTGGCCCTTTCTGATTGCCGCGGCCGCAGCAATGTTTGCAGTTGGGAATCAGCCTTCCTCTGCATACCACAGTGACACACTTCCACCCATCCCTACCACCAGCCCTCGCCCCTCTCTCACCAGCCCCCTGCCCTGGCCAATGATCCCTGTCCCCCCTGCACCTTGGCTAATACCAGCCTCATTACGAGGCCATCGATCGCTCCCGCTCAGAGCCGGGAGAAACAGAGATAGCAAGAGATTGGGTGTAAAAGGAAGCCCAATCGTCATCTCATTCGCTAGATCCCGCCGTTTCTTCACCTTTTATGCCTTGCATATAAGCCTGACTGGCATTTCTTGTGCTCTTTCACATGGCCTTCCCAGGTCTTTTATTTGGATGTCTCTGCTCTTTGCTGGGAATGCTCCTTGAATGGTCGCACTGGGAACAGATATAAAAATTAGGTGTACTTGTTCAGCAAAAGATTTGCAGCCACACCAACAAAGAGGGCGCAAGGAGCTATGGTGCAGTGTTTTGTAAAGTATTAAGCAGAGTAGTAAGCACCTCATTTGAACCTATTTTGAGATAGTGATTTTAGATTCCTTTCCATTTTTTGGGGTGGATCAAGCTCACTTTAATTCTTTCATGGCAGGCTTTGAGAACCCTACGCTAAAAATAATGATTGATTATGGATTGAGAGCAGAAGCAGCAAGCAACATAATTATCTGAACGCGTGGGATCCTTGGGGTTGGGGCCACCCCTGTCCCGAGTGACGAAACATGCGTGAGTGGCATAATGAAAAACCTATGGCTACGATATAGGCAGCAGACAATAAAGGAAAGGGCAGTTACCGATATTCAATGAAGGAATAACCCACCAGATGGCAATTTTGAAAAGGAGTAATACTGATACTTGATGTCTAGTTCAAAGATCAAAACAGCAAAGATAATGCAGTATGGTCTCCTCAATTGTTTATATCCTGGAAGTGTACATTTTCACGATGACTCTGCAATTTACTCAAGTTTTCTTTAGGGATAGGGAACTTGAGGATGGTTATTAAGGGACAACGAAGGAACCCGACGTATGATAGATACAACACAGCTTACACATAGGTTGGAATGGGGAACATATTAACATGGCAGGCGTCCCGGCGCCCCCTGGTGGCAGTGTGGCGGAGTGTCTGGTGTATTCGTCTGTATGTCATTATTGGAAGTGTCAGATGTTGTGCTGATGCGCTGTTTGGAGGGCCTCTGGGATTCAGACAGGGATAGGATGCAATCGATCACCAAGGACGAGAGATCCTCCAAGCTCTATGCTCCTCT
>OLKM01000676.1:190052-192552 GCA_900291075.1 Melanogrammus aeglefinus
CCCCCCCCCGCCACTTCAAAGTTTGATAAATCCTCACATTGAGTACAAAATTTAGTTCACACTAATGTCCCGAAGTTCTATCTATTTTCGTAGGCATATAATTGCATCTTTGAAATTGGGTAAGGGTTAAGGATGATTTGTTAAATCAAGCAGAAAAGTAAAGTTGTTAAAGTTTCAAGCTCGTGGAGAAATAGCCGCAAATAATTGAACATATATCTCTCTTTCACACACAGCTAGTGCTGACTTACATCTGAGAGAACACGATCAGTTTGAGCTTGTTTGGTTGCACACTTCCCTTTTTTGTATTTGTTCTTAGATCTTCACACACAGAGCTGTGAGGGTCTGAGGAGGGAAGGAGGGACCGGCAAGGAGACACACATGCTAGGTAAAAGTTGTCCATTTTTGTCTGCCGGGCAGTGGGGACGTGACCTGTAGAAGGTCTAACTCGTTATGCTACTTAAACGCCCATCCGCCGCAAATAAATATAAGGGCCTACGAGAACCTTTCAGCGAAGTAATTTTACAGGTGAGTATCATACACATGTCAGGAACACTCACATTTTACGTCTAATTGAATGAGTTACGGGCAGCAATTTCTTCGCTGCATGTGCGGTTTCATTGACTCACGGAGCGATCGCAAATAAGCTTGTGTCACAGTTACCACCGGAATCAAACGCACCAAGTCGTTTCCTGAATGTTATTGTTGAATATTGTTTTAAACTCTTGTTGTCTAAATGATACTGTTCAATATTAATAACAATTTTATTTTCCAATTATTGTCATTATTGTATTTTGCTCTACAATAAAGTTGTTTCGGGCTGAGCAAAGAAGAGAAAGTGCTAAAAGAATGTTAAAGATGTGATTTAGAGTTTGGTCTTATTTCATGTTTGCTTTGTCTTTTGTGTTCAGCCCAATCACAACGCAGACTCAGTGCTTGGTTCACGGGGAACTGGGATTGGAGTTGTGTGTGTGGGGGGGGATGGTTAACAAAGTTCCTGTTTGCTCAAGAGTTTAGCCGGCTCTTGGGTGACAAAGCATTAAAGGCTTCCTTTCACGGGCAGACGGAAAATGTAAATCTCTCTCTCTCTCTGGTCGTACGACTGTTTAGGTTTTCAGCCAAAATAGATTACATCTTACAGTCTGATAATCAATCACAGCTGCTACTATTAATGTTCACTGCTGAAGTATTTCAGTTAATCACAGATATATTGATATATTATAACGTTAGATTGACATGGACATTTATCTAAATGTAATCTTGTCATGATCCCCTAATTTGTAATTCAACAGAGGGATTGAAGGTCTTGTGTGTGTGTGTGTGTGTGTGTGTGTGTGTGTGTGTGTGTGTGTGTGTGTGTGTGTGTGTGTGTGTGTGTGTGTGTGTGTGTGTGTGTGTGTGTGTGTGTGTGTGTGTGTGTGTGTGTGTGTGAGAGTGTGAGCGTGTGTGTGCGTGTGTGTGTGTGTGTGTGACGTCGTGGGCTCACACATCTGCACATGTGCAAAACCATGACATGTGCCACCACCTATGACACGGTGGCCCAGTGCATCTATATGCTAAACCCTGCTCCTCTTTCACAGGACATGCACACGACCGCTTTCCTCATCAGCTAGCGACGTGGGCCTGCCCGCCCCCCCCCCCCCCGCCGGCCCCCCCCCCCCTCCCGCCGGCCTGTCCTGGGCTGTTTAAGTGTCCATTTAAAACATCAGCTGCGTCCCACAGGGCTCGTCTTTTACCCATAAGCCCAGTTGTAGGTGCTAATCACAGCACAAAGCTGAAGAAGGCGCGCCGCGGGCTAGTTAGCCCTTGTCGTCATCCTTACTTACTCACCGCCCCCCCCCCCTCCTGCCCCACACACCCCCTTCTCCGACATCCACACGGGGCACTTAATTCCCCTCCATTATGCTCCTATGTTTCTATAGCCGGCTAATGAGATAAGAAAGGAGAGCATCAGGTTGTGTTCCATTGATGCTCTCCATGGGCTCTGAATGGGCGCATGAACACACACACACACACACACACACACACACACACACACGCGCACCCAACACACACACACACAACACACAACACACACACACACCCACACACAACACACACACACATACACAGCACAAACACACGCACGCGTGCATGCGGGCACCGGCCGAGCCATCTGCCCGCTCGCAGGAACGTGGCGCCCGCCATGATGGGACCGTGACCGGGGAGATCAGGGCCCGTCGATGGGGAGTCTTGTATTCATGGGGGGCCCTCCCTCTCAGGGCAGTCATCCAGCACTGAGTGGACATTCCCAGATCACTGGCTCCCCCTTCCCCATCCCCACCACCACCACCACCTGAGGCCCGGGGCCAGCAGACGTCCTGTTGCCACGGTGATGGGGTCCGAGAGGGGTCAGAGGTGCTTGTCGTGAGGTGAGCTCCAGACTGCGGGCTGCATCTGATCGGACCATATGGACGTGTGACCCGACATAATTAGATATTAAGTCCTGTTTCGCTTAGCTCTG
>OLKM01000676.1:197552-220052 GCA_900291075.1 Melanogrammus aeglefinus
CGGCTATGCCCCTTCCTGTGTCCTGCTGTACTTCCACGTCACAGCACCAAAAGCGTCTGATGGAAGGGCAGGTGTGTCAATGCCATGGCAATGCAGGCTGGAGTCAAGACTAGGTACTCAGCTCCTCAGGTGATGTGGCCCGACTAGGACGACGGCTTTTTTGAGTGTGTTGCTCTCTGGTCTGCCTCGCACCTGATCATAAACACACCGCTCTCACCCTGGAGCAAGTGGAATCAATGTTGAGATGAGGCAACATGAGCGGATTAAAGGACAAACAGACTGTACGATCCACCGTAACGCAAACCAATAAGGGAGTCTTTCAGAGCAGGTCTATCTATATTAGGAGCGACTGAGAAAGTAGACTACAACACATCTCTGTCCAGATCATAAGAAATCCAAAGCATACAAAAATGCTATTGTGACCCGTGAACATTGAGAACTCTGATACTATACATTTTAATTTCCAAAACATGGGAATGCAGAAATGCCTCGGAGGTTCAACCTTGCCATATTCACCAAAATGTTGAACATAGTTCAGACCAGAAATGCAAGGGTCACCACTGCTCAGATGGTCAGATTGTCCCCCCCATACAATGTAATAACAGAAACAACTTGAACCTCCTCTCTGAGGCACCAATAATACTGGTTTAGAAAAGAGAAAGCGGGAACTACTTCCCAACATCCCCTAGCAAGGGCGCCCTAGGCATTGGAGGAACAGTCAGATCACCTGGTTCTACGAGGCAATGGCGTTGCCAATGGAAAAATGTCAATCTGAATAATGTTCCAGGTCATTTCATCAAAATAGTTTCAGCCACGGAGATATTGCCATGCTTCTGCTTTGAGCCATTTCATCATCGTCATCTCTTCACCCCAACTGCTCTGAATCTACATGGTAGCATAGAGGTACCACTGAAAAAGAAGGGAGGTCCTTTGCCATGTGGATGAAGGAGATGGAAGATAAGATTGAGGAGGAGGGGATTGAGGAGGACTTGGTGGAGGAAAAGGGGCCAGTTTAAGTTCCTGAAGGCAGTGCTCCACAGGTAAACTTGATGACTGGCTAACATCGGTTTAAAATGAAGACTGGTGGCTAGCAAGGGCATTGATGTGTACCCATGGCCATGGCCATCAGTTTGGTTTGAAATGTGCTGGGGACAGTGACGCATTCGGAAGTGCATTTTCAGAAGGTCTGGGTACAATGACGGTGCCCTTTTTTTTCTCTTTTTAGTGCAGGTAATAAAAGGTTCTGAAAGACGGCATACCCATGTAGCTAATTACTAAGGAATAAATCGTATACAACTGGCACGTTTTATGAAGACAACGTTTCCAAAAAGCATCGGATATATGACCCACTATGTTCTGCTCGATGTATCCAATGTTGACAACGTGACATGACATGGCTAAGCTACCAACATAAACAAAAGGAGCTAGGAAAGGAAATTAAATTTCGTTTTTATGTTCAGAAGGGGCAAACGTGTGGCTACACACAGCACTACAAAAGTCGTCAAGATTGAAAAAGAAAAAAATATTTGTTGCAGAGCTGAATGTTGTATCACATCATGAGCTGGCTGTTTTCAATTCACAACACGTATTCCATCAAATGTAGCCTACATCAGGCATTCTGACCAAAACTCATGCACTCCCCCTCACAATTATTCCAGAATTCAAGCAATGCAAGAATGACAAAAAGTCCCTGTGTGTCCACAAGAGACTGACTCCACTGACTATCAATTGCAAGTTAAAACAGCCGACCACTTGAGTGCAAGAAACAAAAAAGACTTTGCCACAGCACCAGCAAATCTTAAGCAATAAATATCGTGTCTTGCCTTTATTTATGTGGCAGTGGTCTGCAGATGCATCCCGTAGTGTGGCCTACCAAATCCATTTAGTTCAACAGGTTATCGTTCTGATTCTGTCCATGGTACTAGCAACCTGCTCTGGTGCTTTTTACCCATGTATTCAGGCTAAAATGACTTGATTGTCTGATGCCTCATCATTGCATCCCAGGCAAAGAGTATTGCAATTATTAGGATTGGATACTAGCCAAAACGAAAAAATAACTTCACACAGTGTGTCTTTTTACAATGTATTTGTTATCATTCGTAGCGTCGATCAGCAGAGAAATAGTTCGCCAAAGTCGTTGACGTCACTTAGCAACCGAATACACTGGAGTTGATAAGTTACCTGACTCCTTACGGAGTGGTAATGATGGCGTGAAAAAAATCCACTTTCCTTGACAGCGGTCAAATATGCTGGATGTGAGCATTGAGAAGAGCCGTGTAATAAACAAAAATAATTGACAGCTGAAGGTTGGGAAGGCCTATGCAATTGAATGGAGTAGTCTACAACATTGAGAGGTGCCTTTTAATTATACCAAATAATTCAACTCAAGTTTTTTTTTTACAAGTGGTGGGTACAAAATGAATCTTGGTGAAAACTGGTGGTGACACGTCTCCTTGTGGAATTTAGGCCTATGCATCATGACATCACAGTGAAACTCCTACATCCTCCTAGTCAAACAGGAAAGGTTCACCCTAAACAGTGCAAAAATATGTATATTTCTAGACAGTTTAAGACTTTATCCCAAGGTCAGACAAAAATTAGAATTTAATAATCAAACATTTAAAAACACATATCTTATGTATAAGAATGCCTTTTGTTGAGAAATGGCGTATGAAGATCTCAAATAATTATACGACATATAGGCCAAGAGATCCTTTTGGACTCTTATAGTTATTAAATCAGTCACATCGGGCAGTTTTTTGGAAAGATATTTGTTAAAATAATTAATCTAACCCATTAGTTGTTTGTCTACAACTTGGCATTCTCAACCCGGTCACATGTGCATTTTTGTTATTATGTATACTATTATCAATTAGAAATTGGGTTATTCCGTATTGTGTGAAATCAAAAGAAAATGGTTTGTATTCTACTTTATTACTTATATCCAAAACTGAACACCATTATCTGAACATATAAGGTCTTTCAGCTCCCCTTTTATTGAAAACATTTAATAAGGATGCTTTAAACTGTGAGTGACGAAGTTGACCCAATAATGTTCCCATGGATACCCCAAGATCTGAATATGCGTCCATTTAAAAATAATTTGGTTGTGAAATAGACAATCTAAAACATGTTTTGTCCCCTATCTCAAGTATCAGTCCTATACTTACTGTATATGAGATTTCACAATTACATTAAGTGACATATAAGAGGAAAAATCACTGTTAAAAATAAAATTGTGTTCCTGAGTTTCCGCTGGTTAAAATTACCAGGATTTTCATTTCCAAACCAAATCCTCAACACCGTCTTAGACAGGTATTCCCTCCATGAGTCTTGAAAGATTTATTACATAATAATCAGTCAAGACGATGACAACATGATCACATCATGAACTACATCTCAATCAAAATAAATTGATGGTTATTATTACTAATGTTTAAGTATTTATAAAGAGCTCATTCATTTTTATAAGACTGCCCAGCAAATACAACTAGTCAATCACCTAGTCATGATTAAGAGTACAGAACTCAAAGAAACCTTATTTCCGTCTTTGTTACCGGGTCAAGATTCAGCCCTGACCCTTGTCTTCGGGCTCAGCCAATCAGATCGACCAATGGTGACCTCAATATCCTTGTTCATTCAATCAAATCACCTAAATGGCCCAGGCCCGCTGATGTTTGACGCCACATCTCGACAGGCCTCAACAGTGAAAGTACAAGATAAAGGATTTCTCCCGTGGTTCACCTTTGAGTTGACCCCCTTGTAGGTCACTCTACAGAGCCTCCGTCACTCCCAGTGGAATGTGTTGCTGTAGTATGCCATCGAGAACCAATCCCCACTGGCTACGGTGTGTTTAACCGGGACGGGTAAACAAAAAAAATAGCCACAACACATTAACAAAACACGTGTACAAATACACCTGTTCATATCTAACAGACACACCCACAACACATACAGAACTAAGTTGCGCACTCATGATAGGCTGTCTTTTGTGGGTGTGTGTGTGTGTGTTTGTGTGTGTTCTAGAGGATGATTAAGCTCTGACGTTTGTTCTTTTCTGCCGGTTGATAAAGTTCACTGATGAGTCCAAAAACTTGTTCTGGACTCAGAGTGCAGGTGTTTTGGCTCTTCATTGGATGGAAGAATTGGCCAACCCTGTTGCACTTTCATCCCGGGTCTGAGATCACTCAAGCACAGCTTTTGTGTACACCCACCCATCCTGTAGTTGTTTAGCTAGTTGAACTCGATATGCTGAAAATGTCCAGCCTTTCTCCACACAGCACTGCCTCACTTGTTTCCTTATTCCCTATTTATTTTATAGTGAGCACTACATAGTACACCATTAAAGGAATACGTATATGAGGAACTATAAAAAAATATCGGTGTGAGGTGTATTTGTTGCATTATCAAGTCGACACATGCTAGATGTCACCCTGTGATGGATACTTTTCATAAATAACATATATAAGCAAAGTAGTGGGCTGAAGAAACCCCTGTCCTGTTAGTAAAATGTACATTACGTTGTGTGCAGGGCGCAGGGGGAAGACAGAGGAATCCCTGATTACATTGAGCAAAACATTATGTTTATCTGAATGTGTCAAGCATTCTTTTCAAGCTAAATTTGAATTAGTAGGAATGGTTGTTTTATTTGGATGGTAACCTACCAGTTATGAAGCGCTTGTTATTATGGTTGAATGAGGTTAGGACGCGGGTCAGGTCTTGGCTCAACATCAACACCACCACTATGTAAGTCATCTCTTTGTACCGATGTAACAAAAGTGACCAAAGTTTATTCAAATGAACTATATTAGAAATTTCTCCCAAGTAAAAACGAAAATTTGACTCATCCTAACCTCATTCAACTGTATGAATCTGCAATTGGCATGCAGTGACATATTATACCCTGAAAAGGTATTATTTAAGGAGAACAACCACCCTTTCAAAATTTGTCATGTCGCTGTCTCCAAAACAGAAGTGAAACCGAACAATTATTTGAGACCTTGCTGTAGAACTAACGTAGTATGCAAAATACTGGCAGTTCTGTGGATAGTGTAAATATAACTGGCTATATCTTAACGTTGAACTGCACTTGCATGGCTAAGTGAAATAACTTGTGTTTGTGCTCCACTAAGTGTTTGCTAAGCATTGACTTAACTACATAATTGTAAAATAATCTTTGGGATTGTCTCTGTTCATAGTATAACTATTTGAGTTAATTGGCTAAGAGAGCACCCAGATCAATCACCTGTTCCTCCTGGTTCCCCAGTGTCTCAATAGGTAGATGGGACATATTTATTCCTGCATTCGACCACACAGCCTGATGACCTGGGCTGAACGCTTGGTGCAGCCTCCTCTTGTTGCCCAAGCGGTGACGTACAATGACGTCCACTGAAGTGGACCAATCTCCAGAACACTGTGTTTCAAGTGGAGCTCGAAGCTGATTTGTGCTTGCTTGAGCTAACCAATAATACCTGTTATCAGACGCAACAATGTCTGGCAATGAAAACAGAGCCAACATCAACACACCTTTAAACTTGCAGTTCTGCTTGTGGTTTTGATTTTGGATTCAATAAGCTCTTAAGTCTTCCAGCGCGTCGATCATTCACAACGTGTATTTTCTCTGAAGAGGTAAAAACTGCACAACAGATAAGTGTTTTGTTATTTTTGCTTGATTAATAATCAGCAGCCATCATAACAAACAGGAAAATCCTGCTCCTCCTGAAAGAGAAGTTCAGTGGCTTAGCTACAATTAGCCAACTGTGGAAGGGTGTGAGGCGTGCAAAGTCTGGGCAATAGGCCCAGTATTGAGCTCTACTTTAGCTCTACATCTGAATGCCCTGCGGCTGGAATAGGGAAAGTCTGCCAACATTTTGGGGGGGGGGGGGGGGGGTCTCAAACACATACTGTATGGTTGTTATTATTAAGACTCCCAAACAAACAAAGTCACACAAACACACACACACACATAAGACTTGCCGATGTCAACAAAAGTGTGTTGCAATAGCTACGCTCTCCGGAGAAACAACGTTGAGTATTTTTGGCCGGCTATCGGATAGCCACGTCAACCCTGACTGGTGGGGCCCTGTACTCAGACACCCCCAGATGCTCCCCCCCACCCCCTCTCTCCCGGCCACAGACAGGTTGGACTGGGGCGCCAACTAATATGAATAATTTGTATTAACATTAAAAAAAAAACGTTAAAAGCCAGAGTAAAGTACCTCTGAAGCTTGTGTGTGCGTGTGTGTGTGTGTGTGTGTGTGTGTGTGTGTGTGTGTGTGTGTGTGTGTGTGTGTGTGTGTGTGTGTGTGTGTGTGTGTGTGTGTGTGTGTGTGTGTGTGTGTGTGCGTGTTGGGAGGGTGTGTGTGTGTGTGTGTGTATTTGTGTGTGTGTGTTTATGTGTGTGTGTGTGTGTGTGTGTGTGTGTGTGTGTGTGTGTGTGTGTGTGTGTGTGTGTGTGTGTGTGTGTGTGTGTGTGTGTGTGTGTGTGTGTGTGTGTGTGTGTGTGTGTGGTGTGTGTGGTGTGTGTGTGTGTGTGTGTGTGTGTGTGTGTGTGTGTGTGTGTGTGCTGGGGGTGGGTGTTTGGGGGGTGTAAGTGGTTAAATGTGCAGGTTGAATCACTCTGAGAACACCAGAAGTCATTGATGCAGTCAGCGCTCTCAAATGAGATGCAAACCGTCCGCTGTTTAAAAGGTGAAAGGTCAAATGCAAAAACAGCTTCATGTAAGTATAGTAATTTGCACAATTTACTGTTTATATCCTACTTTATCCGTGTCAAGGTGGTTGGACCAAAGAGGCCAAAAGCAAAGTGTGATGAATTGTTTTAGATTAGTTTTCTTTGTTAGTGTTATTATAATACAATATAGCTATTTTATTCATCAGACAGAAGGATGATCTGAACACATGAATAGTCAACTTTGTGTCAAGTTAGAAAATGACTGAACCTTTATTTATCCAGGGCAGGCTCACTGGGCCTTAGATTGTGTTTTGGACCGGGCTCTGCTGAGCCCCGGCATGCTTGTCAAAATAATTATTTTTGGTTGACAGTAGCAGTACAAAAGTTATGTTTTTTCCAGATGTGGCTTGCTAATAGAAAACCAATTCACCGACTTTATTTGGATTTTAAAGACATTATTACCAATTTAATAAATAATTTGTTGACCTCTTGTCTAAACAGTCATCATGTAATGATATTTACATCATAAATTAAACCAAATGAAAGCAATTTAACAAACATTGTACATAAAATATTACAGAAAACCAAACAAAACAAGCAGAACAAATTCAGAGTGTTCCAAACAATTCTCCTTTACGTGCGTCCTTTACAGTTTAACTTTACTATCGACAATTATTTCCTCCCAACTGCCATGATAAACAAACTACCCTTCCAGAAAAGTCTGAAGGTTCGAGGGGAAAACCTCAACCTATTCCTCTGACCAAAAAGTTAAGGAAACAATGAAGCCAGAAGCTAATGTTCAATGAAACCAAATGCCTTTATTTGAATGGCATGATGGCTTTTTATATATTAAGCTCAGCGCACCTCTTGGCTCTGTCAATTACATTCATTATTTTTGGCTTTGCTCAATCATTAATCTAATCTGATGGCTGTTTTACAAGTAGGCCTACTACTCAAAACAATCAACTTAAAGTAATTCCACAAAAATAAACTCATACTTTACTTTAACATGAATAATGACAACACATACAGAAAACAACAAATTGCCCATTAGACCCACTGACCAATAAATACCAAAAAATACTGACGTCTTCTGATGGTGAAACACTCTCCTCGGCCGTATTGATTTTCATGCGTCAAGCATTCTGCTCTGTGCAATCAGACTGCAGGTGAAGGGGTAAGGAAACAACACATTCTCGTCCTGGCTTTGGAAATTGTGTCCGGAACAGATTAACTCAGAAGACCAATGGAGCGTGACAGGATTGAGACAGAAAACCTTGGCTTGATGTTTAACCACACAGAAATCAGCCTTGTGTCACGGACACTTGGAGTACTGACGCTAAAACTCAGAATGACATGTTCCTGTAAAATAAACCAAACCGCTCTGTGTTTAAACTAAATGTTTAACTGTGGGACAACAATAACGGTGGGAGGGTTACCCCAGTGTACAGGTAGCTTTTTGCAATTTCCTTGTCTTTTTGCTATTCTCATCAAAACCACAGTGTTTAAGGTGTACACAAATACTGCCTTCTCACTGCAATGTCCACTTCTAGACCGGAGAGTCCATGGGCGTGGCCTGTGGTCAGCTCCCGTTGGTGATGATCACAGAGGTGGCCTTGTGTCCCTGTATCTGGTCCGTCTGCATCCTCATGTGGGAGGCCACGTCGTACTGGACCCCCCCGTAGCCCAGGCCCGAGTACCCCCGCATGCTGTCCTGCTCGTACAGCTGCTCCAGGGAGTACCCGGTCAGGGCGTAGGCCGGTTGCCTGTCCAGAGTGTGCCGGTCCTGGGCTGCGTAGATCAGCGGGCTGCCCTGGGCCTGGGGGGCGTGAGGGGACAGCTCCGTCTGCATGTAGTCTTTGTTGAGGGACAGGCCTGAGCGGGGTACCCCGTCGGAGCAGGGGCTGCTCAGGCGGGACACCGAAGCGGGGCTGGTGGTGTTGTCGTCGTTGTCGTGGGAACCGGGCTGTTTCCCGCCGTCCCGGTGGAGGAGGCGCTCCGTGGCGGCGTCCATGCCCCCCGCCCCTCCCATGGAGGTCTGCCCCAGGCCCGCGCCCGAGGCGGCGAAGCAGGGGCTGTGGGCTTTGGAGAGGCGTCCCGAGCCGACGTGCCCCTGCAGGCGGCTCTCCTCCTCTTTGATCATCTGCTGGGTGGCGCGGATCAGGGTCTCCATCTTGCTGGGCTCCTGAGGACTGGCCCGGAAGGGGTCGCCGTGGTAACGCTCGCCGGGGTCACTGATGGAACCGCCCCCGTCTGGCGAGCTCCCGATGCTCTCCTCGTCCCAGTGGGTCCGCCCTGACGGGAGGAACGCAGAGGTTAGCTTGACACCTGGAACCGAATGAATCGAATCCTCTCTAACGTCACTCCACCAGTGCGTGCCGTCCTCTGAACCCATCCTGCATGAGACTTATGTGGAATTTATGTGGAAGCGACTCCCAATCCGCTGCTATGAAGCATACGCTTTGGTAATCGTTTCTTTGTTTGAAGATACGAAAAAAGAGTGTCATTTTTGCATAACAGATGGTACTAATTGGCATTTTGGCGAGAAACGGTGTAAACCATTTAGCATGTCTGGTAATAACACCGCTCTGAAAACATGCAGCGGGCCTGGTCTCCACGGCAGATGGCTGTCGCCGCCCCTCACCGTGGATGGCGCCGTGGTACGAGGCGAGGTCGTAGCCCTCCCCGCTCTCCCCCGGGGCCTTCGGCAGGGAGAGAACGGAGCGCGTGGCGTCCCACCAGGCCTCCCGGCCCAGCTGGGGGGCACCCAGGAAGTAGCGTCCCCCCTGGCAGCGGGTGCGGTCGCAGGCGGAGCCGGGGGCGTGGCCCTGGGCGTGGGCCAGGTCCTCCTCCGAGAGGGGCAGGCCATAGCACAGGGGGCCCGAGTCGGGGTACAACCTGTAGGCGCAGGAGGCCTCGGACGCCTCCCCGTGGTCCAGCAGGTGAGGGGAGGTGGAGTCCGTCAGAGGGCTGCCTCCCCATTGGCTGTCCTGGTCCGACTCGGAGCGCTCCGGGTTGTAAGCTGAAAACTGTTGGGACAGGTTAATGGCGGTCCCCAGGAGATTGGATATATTAATCAATGTTTTTACTGGTGAAACCCATGCGGTGGTGAGCTGGGGTCTGGTTCTTAGACAGGTATGGTGTAGTGAGCGTGCTTCATTTAGTGTGATGATTTATTACCTGTGGGTAGGGGGACACTCTGGCTTTGGCCTTGGCCTGAGTCAGACGGGACTTGGGGGCCTTCCTGTCTTCGGTTTGCGTGTTGGCGTAGGGAAAAGCCGGTTTACTCGGGCTCATTTGGTCCAAAGACAGCTGCATGCCCTTGTACTCAGTGTCCCTATTGAGAAACAAGCAAGCAATTCAGATGTATGATTATTTTGATATGCTAATGCATGTTTGATCTCGCTCCCTGTCTCGATTCAGGCCGTGATTTATGAGCCTTGATGCGCTTTTTGAAACAGTGCGCTGCCGTACAGTCATACGGTTGCACTTCCACATCTGGAAGCGGTTCGGTCTTCAGCTGTCTGCTGAGTTACAGAACACTTTCGCTGGAGCAATCAACGGCTAACTGCCTTGCTTAAAGGCACCTTATGGTCGGAAGGATTAGTGTTGCTCACGCGCCTTTCTTTCCTAGTTCTCCCCCTATAAATTTGGTGCTTAGTCTTTTTTCCCCTTTTTGGGCTGCGATCCATCACTCAGGGTCAGATCAGCAGCCGTAAACATGGAGATAGAACGGGTTGTAAAAAATAGTAATGACCAAGCCTAGCGGCTAGAAAATACAACATCAATTTTGTCCATCGGCCATAGAATAGTGAAGTAGTAGCCTACTACAAATAAGTGGCATATTCAACACAACAGACGATGTCTTGACCAACAGTAAATAAAGATACCATCTCTTTCTCTCCTCAAACGTGAGGACAATGAGGTGTGAACACAACTTTGCGATAAGCTAACCAGACATTACCCTCCCACTGCTCTGCTCAGAGCCCTGCGAAGTGCAGGAGAAAATCCCAGACACCTTGAGGTTGAGGTTAATCATTCTCCACCGCTCCAACAGCCATTGCCAGCGCACAACGTTTGTGTAAGCTTGTGCTTCTTACACACGCACGTATACACACCCACACACATGCACACGCACACGCCAACCCACACACACAGACACGCACATACACCCACCAACGTACGCACGCATAACAACAGACACGCACACCAACACACACACGCACATCAACCCAAACACACCAACACACACGCGTACACCCACCAACGCACACGTACACCCACCAACGCACACACGCACATAAACACACCGACACACACAAGCACACACGCATCCAATCCACAGACACAAACTCACACACAGACACCCACCAAACATATCAACACATGTGCACACACCGAACACACACACGCACACACATCAACCAACATGCATGCTAACACACACGCTACACACACACACACCAAAGCTCTACTTGTCACCCCGCATTCATGTTACGTTCCCCTATCACCGTTTCTGAAAAAGCGGCCGCTTTGTTTTCCGACAGATTTATTGCTCTTAATGTGTCCCACGGCCGTGTGCACACAGCGAGCGGCCGCGGCGGTGACACTTGAATCTGCTGGCCCGCGGCTGACCCCGACACCAGAGCGCGTCCCCACCGAGGGAGCTGAGGAAGGGCTCCCGTGTCAAAGCACTGGGCAAACACGGGGCCTATTCTTAACTTATCATGCTCACGGTAGCGCTGCAGCAGCAGCTGCCGCTGCTTCCAGAAGCTCCCGGTGGCCCGCGTCTGACCCCAGGACAACCAGACGATGTAATACTGGCTCTAAATACGACCCTTATGTACGCCCTCGTTTCGGAGCCTTGTTTGCTCTTGCAGGTGTAGCAGTGGGGCGCGGGGACGGGGCACAGGCCATCCTGCCGTCCTGCCGTCCTAGCCATGCCCCAGGTGACTTATGGTCTCAGCCAATGCGGGTCCCAGTTCGCTTTTTGTGCAAACTCAGCTGTGTTAGCAGAAGTCCCTGTCGGGAGTTCAATGTCGGGCCAGCTTCAGTCTGGAATACACCAGTGGCGTATCTTTGCACTGGGAGCACAGGGGCACTCATTTAAAGATAGGGGAGGTTGTTTATTTAAATAAAAGAAATCCTATTTGTTGACGTCAAATCAAATGCTTTGACCAAAAGTAGAAAAAGACAGTGTCTGTGTTTGTCTGAGACCTGTAATAAGCCCGCCCAATAATTTAATTCAGCCCGAATGAATTGATTTGATGGCCCACCTGTCTGTCTGTCTGTCTGTCTGTCTGTCTGTCTGTCTGTCTGTCTGTCTGTCTGTCTGTCTGTCTGTCTGTCTGTCTGTCTGTCTGTCTGCCTGCCTGCCTGCCTGCCTGCCTGCCTGCCTGCCTGCCTGCCTGCCTACCTACCTACCTAACCAGGTCCTGGATGCACACCGCCCTGCACTCACTGCGCAGGACTGGAGTCTCCACAAGGCTGAGCGGACCGAGTGCTGAAGCTAGCGAGCTAGTCATGTCTTTGAGAGTTTTTGGGGGGAGATCTCGTGGGTGGAGGGAGGATTTTTGGCTGAATACTTTCAAAATCGAGCTTACTCTATCTGGCTGGTAAGACCAAATTGCCTTCCCGAGCTTGGAAGGAATCTGATTGGGTCAAAGTGTCTCCTCAGGCAAATTAGGCGAATTGAGGAATTGCAAGACCAGTGATATCAACAGCTATAATAAGCAGTGTGTGCGGGCGGGTGTGTGTGTCCTCCACATTTATACACCTAAACACTAGCATATTTGTTAATAAGGATGTGCATGAACATTTAGGCACGCTACACATCCACTTGTGTACACAACGGCGCCGCTAAGAATTATGGGTCCACTAAAACAAATTAGAGCTGATCCTTTACACTCGTACCCTCGTGTAACGCCCATATGCTGCTCTGCCGCCGCACGGCATCGAAGCTGCATAAAGATCAGCAGAAGCTGCAATGGCAAAGTATAGCAATGCAGCACGTTGTTCAACCAGATCAGAATAGAGAACTGGACCCTTATGAATACTGTTACTAATATTTGATGTAATAGAACCAATGGGATTCAATCGTTTTCTTTAACTCTTTATAATGTTGGACCAAATTAAACATGAATGCCAAAGGTAAAATATGTAATCACGACTTAGCAGTTAAACCAGCTACCATTCTTTTATTTGTTGTAGTTTTTGATTGGGTATAATTATTTGCCTTGTGAATATGAAATACCAGCCACAAACATTGAAAAATATTGGCAAATATTTACGATAACTAATTAATTTGATGCATAAGATAAATCATACAAAATTTCTAAATGTAGTGTTTATCCTCTACACATGATTGAGCCGTGGATAAACCCCACCCAGTGTCCGGTCAATTCTGCATCATCGGCACAGTTCACCTCTGCTCCACGCCGAATCGTTTTCGGTTTGATTTTGCTTGTGGAGCTTGATCAACAAGACAAACACACCGAATCCAGCAGCATGTGGATCAGCCAACGCGAGCACACCATAGTCCAGTGTGTGCCGCTACTGAAATAGCTATTGATTCCTAATTCGCTCTTTTATTGATTTTCTTCTTCCCTCACGACTGCAAATCAATGGTGACAGTATTTTTGATAGGGTTGGACCCTGAGGTTTGTCTAGCGATCTCAGAGGGCCGTGGTGTGCTCTGTGCTCCCATAACACAGGGCTCCTTTAGAAAAGGCTTGTCTAGCGTCTCATGGATTTGCAGGGAGAATAGCGAGAAGCAGCAGGATTTCTCCTCTCAGAGCCAGGAGGCTGAAATGGTATTACAACCAAGAGGACCGGATTGAGACTTAAACACGGACTGCACAGGGATCACGTGAAACCTTGTTTTTTTTTGCAGACACAACAAATCAATATTAGTGAACACAATGCAGCCGATGTATGTTAGATTTTCACATCATCACTGCTCTGCAAGCCCTCAGTAAGCCTTCATTCTCAGATGGCTTAACATGTTTATTCAATGTACTTAACATGTTTATTCAATGTACTATATAGGCTGTCCAGAGAGCCTACCTGAGGTACCTCCCACATCAGCCCATACTGCACTGAAGAGGCTACTCTCCAGCTCCAGGTACATGAGGAGGCCTATACCTTCTCCTCTCCCATGACTACGAGTGGATGTGATGTTTTGATCGAGACACTTACGTCAGGACGTAGTTGACGCTGACGATGCAGTGCGGGCGGGAGGAGCGGCTGTTGTGGACGATGGTGGCATAGCTCTGCACCCACACCCAGCCCCCGTGCTTGGCCAGGAAGCGGTAGTACTTTGTGGTCACCTGACCCTTCACCAGCACTACGGTCGGGGACAGGAAGTGAGGAACAGGAAGTGAGCTCATGCATCAGGTGTGTGTTGACGTGGATCTATTTTGTCTAGGACTGTTTCTTTATTGATTTGCGCTGGAAAATGTGGCCATGTCATTTCCGATATTCAGAAAGCAAATAAAAAAGCGATTTAGTTGTGCGTCATTTAAGTCGTTATGCTCTAATGAAGATTAGATCGAGGAATGACTACAGAATAAATAATCAGTTAAAAAAGCATTTAATTAAATCACCTCGTAGAGTGTGTGCATGATAAGTTAATGTGTGCTATGCATCTGACATGCCTGTGTGTGTGTCTGTCTGTGGAAAAGTGAATACTATTAACACACATATTGCTTCGTAATCTAGATTCTCAATGCTTCAGATGCATCCTGTTACTGTGTGGGGGGAGGAGGGTGGTCTGGCTGAGAGACACTCACAGAGGTGGTGTGCACAGCGCAGGTGGAAGGTGTCACAGCTGTGCACGTGGTGGTACAGCGTCTTCTCAATGAGGTCCTGAGGCTCGTAACCAGTCAACTCTGCTACCCTGAGAGAGAGACACCCAGAGAGAGAGAGAGAGAGAGACAGCGAGAGAGACAGCGAGAGAGAGAGCGAGAGAGAGCGAGAGAGAGAGAGAGAGAGAGAGAGAGAGAGAGAGAGAGAGAGAGAGAGAGAGAGAGAGAGAGAGAGAGAGAGAGACAGAGAGAGAGAGGAGAGAGAGAGAGAGAGAGAGAGAGAGAGAGAGAGAGAGAGAGAGAGAGAGAGAGAGAGAGAGAGAGAGAGAGAGAGAGAGAGACATTAAAATTGGGGTTATGCAGATGGCCTCAGCAAATGTAACACAGGCCTATCTTTCAGCATCGCCATGGAAAAGCTCATGATTGCTAAGCCATGTTGGTGGAAAAATGATTTCAGCCAATGTATTCCTTTCCACAGATGTTTTTTCCATTGCCTTATCTTATAATTGTCCTCAGGTTTCATTAGAGGATAATGTCAGTTGATTTTCCTTGTTTCTCCGGTTTCTTCTAAGAAAAATGCATCTCAAGATAGCTGGTAAAGCAATTATAAATGTAATTTATTGGTCAAAGGAAAAGAGAGTGAATATAAAGGTATATGTGTCTGCGTGCTGTATAGGCCCACCTGGAGTCCAGGAAGATGAGCTTCATGTCCAGGCTGGCTCTGAACATGAACATGTTGCTATGCAGTTTGATCTCGGTCACGGCGCTGGGGGGCAGCGAGTGGCCCACCGCCACCAGGCCCACGTTCTGGTAGCAGCCCTCAAACGGGGGCATGTCCAGGCTGTACTGCCGGATCTTCAGGTAGCCGCTGCAGTGAATTACCTTGACGACGGGGAGAGACACACGCATCACCATTAATACAAAGTAACATGCTGCTTTTATTTAAGTCCTGTTTCTCAATAATCAACAATGTAACAAACGACTACCTAAAATATTGTGTTACATTTATTTTAATTATACATGATATTAATATTTTTTTCTTTTGATTTTCTTTTTTTAACAACATTTGTTGCCCATGATATGAAGACCTCCCCCGGAGGGCCGCGCGCTCCGCCAATTCACGCACGCAGTTCTAACTCGGCGCGCGCACCGTAAAGCACTTTCTAACTCGGATTGCATAAAAGGTCTATAATAATATAACATAACATGCTCGGGTTCGATATGTATGCTTTATCTGGGATAATTGTTATTGTAATAAAATCGAATTTAGGCCAAAAAAAAATCGTCCGCGACTCTATTATTTTGGGAGATGATTTGGTGCAATATTTAACATTTATGTTTCCAGGAATTCTATTGAAATGGTTTAGCACACTTTCAAATCCTATTTTTTTGTACGGCAAGTGATGTAGGCTAATATTTTATCAACCTTAAACCGTAAACCGTAACATAACATTTAGGCCTATAACTGTGTGTGTGTGTGTGTGTGTGTGTGTGTGTGTGTGTGTGTGTGTGTGTGTGTGTGTGTGTGTGTGTGTGTGTGTGTGTGTGTGTGTGTGTGTGTGTGTGTGTGTGTGTGTGTGTGTGTGTGTGTGTGTGTGTGTGTGTGTGTGTGTGTGTGACTATGGGGTCTTGGGGTGATGGGCGAGTTTAGTCCCAAATTGGTGGCGTCGGCCTTGCACAATACGGCGTATGTTCGGCTCTGATGTAAACCTTCCAGCTCTTTCATGGGCTCCTTCTATTCTACCAAAGCACCCCTTCACACCTTGTATCCACCGCTGGTCAGACCCGCGTTTCTCTTGGCCAGCACGCACTTCATCCGCAGGAAGAACGACCGCTCCACTTCGTATTCTGCAAAGATGAGCATTGCACATTCGAGATCTATCTATCTATATCTTTCCATCTTTCCATCTTTCCATCTATCCATCTATCTATCTATCTATCTATCTATCTATCTATCTATCTATCTATCTATCTATCTATCTATCTATCTATCTATCTATCTATCTATCTATCTATCTATCTATCTATCTATCTATCTATCTATCTATCTATCTATCTATCTATCTATCTATCTATCTATCTATCTATCTATCTATCTATCTATCTATCTATCTATCTTACTTCTATCTATCTATCTATCTATCTATCTATCTATCTATCTCTATCTCTCTATCTATCTATCTATCTATCTATCTATCTATCTATCTATCTATCTATCTATCTATCTATCTATCTATCTATCTATCTATCTATCTATCTATCTATCTATCTATCTATCTATCTATCTATTCTATCTATCTATCTATCTATCTATCTATCTATCTATCTATCTATCTATCTATCTATCTATCTATCTATCTATCTATCTATCTATCTATCTATCTATCTATCTATCTATCTATCTATCTATCTATCTATCTATCTATCTATCTATCTATCTATCTATCTATCTAATACCTGACGACTATAGCTATATATCCATATATATATATTTTTTTTTATTTTTTTTTATTTTTATTTTATAGATATCTTAATTCACGTAGGCCTATGAATAAAGGAAGTGCTTGAGTTGTGAACGTTACCCTGGACGAAATGCGGGTGGTAGGGCTGGTGCGGCGTCAGTACGGCCGTCATCTCGTCGTGGTCCGCCGGGTGGACGTACTCGTAGATGCTGTTCCCGGTCAGCTCTACCTGTGGAGAAGAGCTCTGGTCAGTACCTACAACCTTACGGGCTGTGGGTCAACCTCACATGAACTACAATAGGCCTACAGCCTTTTGCCGTGAAAAAACCCATAAAGGCCTATTAGTTCGAGCATAATAAAAGTTAAAATACAAAAAAAGCGAACCTGAGACAGTCCCAGATGGACAGAGGCGGTCTCTGAAATGTACATTATCTTCCCATCTGGAGCAACGACGAATATGAATCCGTCCAGTGTCTGAAATGAACGTAAACATGTGATCAATAAAACTGTTGAGCCTCAGGGCACGATTACCAACCACCAGGACATGAGCGGTAGGCCTATGTAATACCAGGCCTCTACCTGCAGTAGATGGGAGCCCAGCTCGCGGCCAACGTTGTCCAGAGACCTCGACCGGCTCGTGAAGCCCCAGGCCTCGCCCAGACCTGCGATTGGTGGAATAAAAATTTAAAAATATGTTTCTAACTAAATGATGATATGGTATTTAATTCATTATATAATAAGTAAACAAAATATATTTTATGCAATATTGTATTGTATCTAAATTTATTATATTGTCTATTATTTCATTATATTATATTTTCTCCGATGCCTTTACATTAATTGCCTTTACATTAATTATTATTAATGTAGGCCTTAAGACCGTAAACCTTATTAGACCATTTTTGTCTTTAGAAATACGTATTTATACTATTTTATTATTTACTGTTGAAGTTAACTAAAGGGGTCCATAATTCAAGAAATATTATTGATCCATTTTTTCCACATGTATTTTCATTATATTTTTCTAATCTCGCACACTTTCCCACTTGCCCTATTATGGCGTATAGAATGAAAAAATGGTACGTAATGAATGATTTGTAAAAAGGCTGCTCATTAACCTTGTAGTTTCGAAGCCCTGATAAAACGTGGTTTTAGTAGGCCTGAGGCTGTTCTATAATATTGAGTATTATTAATACTATTAGTATTACTATGATTATTATTATGATTATTATTATTATTATTATTATTATTATTATTATTATTATTATTATTATTATTATTGTTGTGAGTTATATAGGCCTATGTCTTAATGATTTAGGCTATATATAAAAAACTATTCAGAATTAATTATATAAAGCTTAATTTGTAAGAAGTTTGGAGCTGACCAATTAGAACGAGGCTGATATAATTGTTAATAACTAGCAATAGGCTATATAATATAGCTTAGATATGTTTTTTGAAAATGCATCGCCTCGTAGGCCCAATGCCCGGGCATTTGTTATTTTTGAGAAATTGTCGTGATGTCCCTTCATTTGAAAAACTGTCTGTAAAGACGAAATTGTATTATAATACATTTTTATCTATTTGTATTTTTAATGTGTTCTGTTTCCTTAATTTAAAAAAATAATATATATACAGTATGTATATATGTGCATCTTGTAACACTTGCGCAATAGACAGGTCCAAAGCTATATCCAGGGTCACCTAGGCCCAGCTATTAGACCTATGAGACGTATATAAAATATTCTTCAGATGTTAAACCGCAGCCCTCCTATATCAGGAGAACCAAAAGAAGCTTACCCTGGGGGAAAACTATCCTCATCTTCAGGTAGCTGGTAGTCAGCCGGATGATGGAGGCTTTGTCCAGCTGGGACGTGATGGCCGATGGGAGAGGTAACATTTTAGCAAGTTCATAAAATTCACTGTTCTCCTTTTCCCTTCTAGTCCTGGCGGCCGTTTTGGATTTCTCCTTCATGACGCCTCTCTTCCAGGTCTCACTCCTCTGTATCTGCGGGTCCCGACGGGGATGGATTACAAGACGATAATGGATGTCCCTCCACGGTGCCTCCTTGTCATGTTTTTTTCAGGTGGGGTTGCTGACAAAGTTTTATTTATTTTTTTAAACTTTCAAAACCAAATATTATAAATGTGTTTAATCCCAAAGAAACGGATATTCCGGGTGGTCCTGTCGGTTACAGGTCGAAAGTCCTGCGGTCAGTACAGATGAAGTCGGAGTTAAAAAGCCAAGAGGTCCTCCATGCTGCCAGTCGACCATGACCTGGGAAAGAAAAAACCGTTAAAGGGTAATGTTTGGAAAAATATATATTTCACGAGACGTCCCTAGTTTTATTCCAAATGTATTGCCTACATTTGTTGCCTTGTAGGCTATTCCAAAAACAGACCAAATCAACCAGTGGACTCAATGTCGTCCATAATAAACATACTTCATTTGTATATGTTGTCAGCAATAATCAACCTTGTTAAAACACATATAATGGCCAACTTTAGTATTTGGTTCAATGCAGACCTCGATGGCCATTCAGGAGGAATTGTTCTATGGACTAAATCTAAAGGCCTGTCTCTGCTCAAACATTGCAACACTGATAATCCACTATCAGAAACACCAGGCCTGTAGTAAACATATGACTTCATAGCCTGGGCTCAGCCCATAGGACACAGCGTCACAACAAGGGTTTAACATACTGCGTTTTACATTCAACTATATTTCGGACTTACTGAATCGATCAATAGACTTCACAGGTACCGCTGGAATGTTATGTTCGTCTTTGAGGTTACGTGTCCGTGTCCGTAGTTGGGGCTCGAGTCTCTAGATTTCCCAACTGGAAAGGGAGCGGAAACGGCGGTTGCATACCCTCTCAAAATATAGGCGCGCAATGAGTTGGAACGTCGTGGTCGAGCGCCGTCTTCCACTATCGTCTCTCTCCTCTCTCTCTTCTTCTCACTCTCTCTCTCTTCTCTCTCTCTCCTTTCTCTCTCTGCGTCTCTCTCGCTCTCTCTCCTCTTCTCTCTTCTCTCTCTCTCCTCTCTCTCTCATCTTCTCTGCTCTTCTCTCTCTCTCTCTACTCTCTCTCCTCTCTCTCTCTCCTCTCTCTCTCTTCCCTTTCTCTCTCTCCTCGTCTCATTCTCTCTCACTCTCTCTGGAGTTGCTCAAGTCCCGCCCACTGTCTACTTCGCTCTTATTGGCCTAAGAGGCGGAAAGAGACTAGCTCATTGGACAATCTTGGGAGAGACAAACAGGAGGCTGTGAGGATGTGCGGGAGCTGAGGTTCAGACTTCCACCTCTCTGACCTGAACAACAGGTAGGACAACGCAGCAGGAAAATGGAAAATACAGAGGAAGAAGAAAAAAATCGCGGTTAGGGAAAGCTTAGGGGAAAAAACGTTAAGTTTTACTTTTAAACCTCTCTCCACCTCTTTGAGACTCAATTACGCTTTTTTAATATAGCTTGTTCCTTCTCAATGCTATGTCTTCTCTTATAAACAGATCTTATGTCCTTTCCTCCTTTCCTTTCCTCAGCATCTCGTCTATAGTGGACTAAAGTCGGTGGGGTAGGGGCCCCAGCGGCTCAGAGGGCCTGTCGGTCGCCGGTTCTTTCGTTAACAGATGTGTAGTTTTACACATAGTGTTAAAATAGGTTTAAAGTGTAAATTACTATTCACTGCCACGTGGCTCACGTTTTTATAATTACATTTTCTTGATCACGACGACATAAACTGTATAAGCGCGCACACAAGCGCGCACACAACACACACACACACACACACACACACACACACACAACACACACCACACAAACACAGACACACAACACACGCACGACAGCGCATACCACACCACACAACTCACACACACACACACACACACACACACATACCCCACATCACACCACATCACACACAACACACACACAGACACACACACACACACACACACACACACACACACACACACACACACACACACACACACACACACACACACACACACACACACACACACACACACACACACACACACACACACACACACACACACACACACACACACACACACACACACAAACACACAGAATCAAACACGTACACAAACATACGCGCGAATTTCGCGCAATGTTGTTCCATCCTCGCGCGTATCCATCTGTTGATGTTGACGCGTCGGTAGACGTTTGGTTTCCCTCATCAGCCCAACGTGTCCACCTCCACGTTTACATTGAACCGATACATTCAATAAATCAAACATGAGAAAAATATGTTTTTCGTCAAATGGAAAAATAAGTCAAGATCGTTTAAGTTGAAATTATTTAATAGGCCTATAATTAAATACATCAATTTTTATATTAGAATTTCATCAACAATATGATGAAATCCACATATCATCGTAAACATATCTTAGTTTGTCAATCATTTGAGCTGCTCATTACAAATGTAAACAACAATGAATCGCTGGAATTATATGATAAATATTATATCATATTATACATTAAGTATGTGGACAATTAGAACATTACGGTTAGGCTTATTTTTTTTTACTGCTAATTGTCAGGGGCGAGGGGGATTTGAAATGAAATTATAATTATTAAATAAATTACGATTTTTCATTATTATCTTATGATTTTCTCTCTACAGCTTTCTGTATGTCTTTACTTATGTGTATTTTTTCTATAAAATTTGGAATCAAAAGTTGGAGATGTCGCAGTGGTATCGAATAAAATCGTGAATTCAAATGGACGAGAGTTATTCGCGTCTGAGTCTCCGCCATAGATGAATTTGGTATCCGTCGAACATATTTATCTGAGGATTAATTTCCATTGTGTGAATCAGATGAAAGCGCCGCGGTGCATGTAGTTTCTTAATTAGTTATCCAGGCGGCGCTCAGCTGGGGAGCGTGGAGAACAGCGCAGCGGGCACGTGGACGGGGGCGCGGGGGCGCGGACGCACGGCGCAACGGTGAGCCTGTCTCTCTCATTACGCACACAATTAGCTCTCAAATTGATGCTGCATCCTGCCATAATTGGAGTTCCTCTTGCTGCCCGGGAGTAGCTCTCTCTCTCTCACTCAGCAACTGTGTGTGTGTGTGTGTGTGTGTGTGTGTGTGTGTGTGTGTGTGTGTGTGTGTGTGTGTGTGTGTGTGTGTGTGTGTGTGTGTGTGTGTGTGTGTGTGTGTGTGTGTGTGTGTGTGTGTGTGTGCGTGTGTGGCTGCGTCTGCGTGTGTTGAATGCATTTTTTCAAAGGACTTGTGTGTTTAGTGTGGACCTTTGACCATATGTTAACTTCCTTTGGATGGGTTGATTTCCAATGCAGCAACAACAACAACAATGTGAAGCGCAGGGCATAACATGTCCTTTCCATTAGAGTAACTGTCGCGTGGCAGCAAACATGCAATCCATAACATGGGATTGCTTTGACCACATCGCTCCTATTAGGCTTTTGAAGCCTAACCTCAAACTCGCGTGCTGGAGCCCAATCCCTTCGCGACGAACCTCTCTGCGCCGGCCCAAGGCTCCTTTTATTTGTATTTGTCCAATAGAAAGACTTATAAT
>OLKM01000676.1:225052-227552 GCA_900291075.1 Melanogrammus aeglefinus
CACACACACACACACACACACACACACACACACACACACACACACACACACAAACACACACACACACACACACACACACACACACACACACACACACACACACACACACACACACACACACACACACACACACACACACACACACACACAAGGAACTGCTGAAAGCCCCTGCCGTTGATCAGCGGGTCCTAAGCAGTGGTTATTGAGGCATTAAATATGTCTGCACAGGGCTCATCGTCGGTCTGATCAGGGCTCTGCTCGGGGTGGGGGGCTGGGGGGGGGGGCTCTGTTTGCATACAGACAGGTCGGGGGATTGGGGAGCGTGTGCCGAATGGAGCGCAGGAGCCGTAACCGGGTGCCCGCCACTTTGGTGTTAGTGCTATTATGGGATGTCACTTGGAGAGAATGGCGGCTCTTCAGCGGGATTACCCAGATTCCTGCTGAAATTGAGCGGAATTGGAAACGGGACTGATGGACTCTCTCTCTCTCTCTCTCTCTCTCTCTCTCTCTCTCTCTCTCTCTCTCTCTCTCTCTCTCTCTCTCTCTCTCTCTCTCTCTCTCTCTCTCTCTCTCTCTCTCTCTCTCTCTCTCTCTCTCTCTTCTCTCTCTCTCTCTCTCTCTCTCTCTCCTCTCCTCTCTCTCTCTCTCTCTCTCTCTCTCTCTCTCTCTCTCTCTCTCTCTCTCTCTCTCTCTCTCTCTCTCTCTCTCTCTCTCTCTCTCTCTCTCTCTCTCTCTCTCTCTCTCTCTCTCTCTCTCTCTCTCTCTCTCTCTCTCTCTCTCTCTCTCTATATCTCTCTGTGAGGCCCGAGCACACAGACCGAGAGAGGCCACACTCTGACTGTTGCCCACACACACACAAACACACACACACACATACGCATACATATACACATACACATACACACACCCTCACACAAACACACACACAGGAACCATGCACAACACCCAAACATGCCTTTTTTATCGAAGTGGAGGCAGACACATAGTGATAAAAACAACCGTTTAGCCTCAAAGGGGTCTTTGATTACTTTAGCACTTGTGCATTCGGATTGCAATGGGTGGTTTCATATTCATCATCTGTTTATTTTTCATTTCATCAATTGTTTATGTCAAAGCAAATTCTGCTCCTCAAGCACTGCACCGGGTGTCGGGGTTAACTTTATACTGTATATTCAACATTTCATCACAATTTCTGTCTGAAAAGCGCTTCACATCTCCGCGTTCAGATGGCGACACACGGAGCACATTCAAGTTTCAGAAAAACCCCTGAAGAATCCCAGTGGTTACTGGGAGGAGCAACGGGAAGGGGAATAAGAGAATTCCTCTCTGCTAGAGGACAAAAAGTGGGATAAGTTGGGGGAATCAGTGGACCTGCGTGGCTGCATTTTGATGTACATTTAGGACCAAAAAACAGGAAGGGTTTAAGAACTGTTTGTCTCTCTTTTTGTGTTGTGAGGACCAAGGCAGCTGAGGTGGAGTGGTTCTGCTGGTCCACACAGAGCTGCTTGTGATGGGGAACAGTCCTTATGACCAACCTCTCTCGCTCCCCACACGTTCAGTCATGTCCACAGTTACATGGACGTTCATTCAGCAGATGCTTTGATCCAAAGTGACTTTAAAGTGTGTGAGACTAATTCCACGGTGCACAACATGTTGTTAAAGAGTTAGAAAGACCAGGTTTAAACAAATCTGTCCATGCATAACTCTGTTTCTGACATAAATGCAAATGGAAACGAAGTTGGAGATTAACGATAGCTTGAGGTTATATTAAAAGTTACCTGGAAAAAATAAAAATGAATTGACCATACTGTTCACTTATTGTAATGAATAAAAAGGTGGTTAAATTAGTTGAAAATGTCACAATATAAGTCATAATCATGACAAAATAACCAAGTAATGTTACATTTCCTCCAAAAATGGCAATATAGGCACCACAAAAACACAAAAATATATATTATAAAGCATGTTACTTCTATGCCTGTACTTCTAGTACAGGCACAAAAAAGTTTGACAATTTGCTCATATAAATCATTTGTATTGATTACTCTAAATGTAATCTATACATTTATCACAATTAAACAAAATGCTCAATGTAATCAATAAAGGCAAGGAAAGAAGCATCATTTTGATAAATAGACCAAATTGAATTCCAACGTGTCTGATTGAAATGCATTGGTCTTTTGTCAAAGCCACTGTAAGAAAACCTCCTAACATACACAGCACAGTTAATAATAAAAATAATAATAATAATACATTTAATAATACATTTAATTTAGAGGCGCCTTTCATGACACCCAGGGTCACCTTACAGAGCATAAAATCATCATCAATTTACAACGTTTTATTATTCATGAAGTTACCAGGTAATTTCCACAGTTTAAGCTTCTATTCGGATACAAGCTATAATGCATGTTTTATTAAAAATAATAATCTTCTTATTTTGATGTAATTCCTGAGCACAGAGAAGTCCTTTATGAGACCTTTAAGGAGCCAGTGGCAA
>OLKM01000676.1:232552-245497 GCA_900291075.1 Melanogrammus aeglefinus
TCTGTACTCTACTGCGATGCTGAGTGTTTTCCTGTGTGTTCCATGATTAGGGAAAGCCTTGCGTGACACGCAGAATTCTTGCGGCATTATAATGGCCACCCGATCTGGGTTCAAACCCAATGCCCTTACGCTTTCTACATGCAATGGAGTTACGTCTATGTCTCTGACGTGTCTCATTTAGGTTTGTTCAACTGTAAAGTATGTATGTGGGTGTAAAAGGTGGCGCTTCAATTTTCTCCCTTATTGGATTGCTAAATATTACAACAAAAAATGTCTGTCTTTGGTTTTTTGGGACCATTTGTAAACCTCCTATTTTCAGGCTTGCTAAATATAATAATGAAGATAGCTGCCACATTACAGCCTGGACTGGAGCGGGCCGGTCGCTGAGGCCGAGATGGCTTCCATTCCCGCTGTAATCCACCCAGCGCTACGGCTAACTGCTTCCACATGAGGCTAGCACAGAGCGCCAAACAGTGTTCAGGGGGAGCGTGTTGATGCGCAAACATGTTTATGTTTTTGTGTACGCTCGGAAAACAAGCATTTGTTTGTCTTGTATAATGTATTCCTAATTTATAAATAAAAAAACACCCTGAACCTAAACCACACCGCGTCAATTCCTCACGGCCCGTTCTGCGTCGCGCGCAAATAATGTATCTGATGTAACCGGGGGCCTCCGCGTTGTTGTTATTGTCGTCTGGTTGCCCGCGGTGACAGAGTATTTTGCATTTCGTGAGCTTGCTGACGTTCCTCCTGCCCCGCGGTGCCTCCCCGGTCTCCTGGCAGCGGGAGTGTCACGGGCCTGCTGGCTACAGCGGCACCTCATTTCCATGCGGGTCAGTGGTGCCGTGCCCTGGCCGGTGTGGATGAATATTTACGTGGCCGTTAACAGGTGCTGAGTAGTTTAATGGCTGTAATTGTTCCACGGCACGTGCAGCGGGAGGAACCAAGGCGGCCCTCGCAGGGGCCCTCGTAACGCAAGGGGCCACCTCGCCCATATGTGGACTCATCCCATGGGAGGTGTGTGTGTGTGTATGTGTTTGTGTGTATTTGTGCGTGTGTGTTTGTGTGTGTGTGTGTGTGTGTGTGTGTGTGTGTGTGTGTGTGTGTGTGTGTGTGTGTGTGTGTGTGTGTGTGTGTGTGTGTGTGTGTGTGTGTGTGTGTGTGTGTGTAATAATGCATGTCTGTTAGTGGAGCTGAATTTTTCATAGTGAAAGTGCAATTCAAGGTGTGTGTGTGTGTGTGTGTGTGTGTGTGTGTGTGTGTGTGTGTGTGTGTGTGTGTGTGTGTGTGTGTGTGTGTGTGTGTGTGTGTGTGTGTGTGTGTGTGTGTGTGTGTGTGTGTGTGTGTGTGTGTTGTGTGTGTGTGTGTGTGTGTGTGTGTGCGCGTGTGTGTGTGTGTGTGTGTGTGTGTGTGTGTGTGTGTGTGTGCTGTGTGCGTGTGCGTGTGTGTTGGGGGGGCCGTCTGAGTGTTTGTTTTCAGGTCTGTTAGTGGAACTTATTTTTTCATTGTAAAAGTGCAATTGAAGTTGTGTGTGTGTTTGCATGCATGTGCGTTTTGTGGCTATTTGTTTTATAGAAAAAGTGTAATACAGTATGTGTGTGTGAGTCTGCCCATGTGTGTGTTTTTTTTTCCTTTTTTTCCCAAAGCATTTACATTACGAATGATACAATCCATGTGTGTGTTTGTGTCTTTTGTGTGTGTGTGTGTGTGTGTGTGTGTGTGTGTGTGTGTGTGTGTGTGTGTGTGTGTGTGTGTGTGTGTGTGTGTGTGTGTGTGTGTGTGTGTGTGTGTGTGTGTGTGTGTGTGTGTGTGTGTGTGTGTATAATTGTAAACCCATGTTGTATTTTCCATATGAAATAGAGCATCTGTGTGTGTATAAACTGTAGACTCATTTGCATTCGTCCTTTCGAGTGTATGTGTGTGTGATCGTATTCATAGGCAAATGATCAGGTGTGAGATAGATATACAATGTAGAAAGTAAACTATATTTAGTATGCAAATTCAGTTGCTGGTGGCCATCCATGGCAGATGTAAAATATGTACTCCTACGAAAGAACATCACCGTAGCTAACTGTAGAAAAGTGATATCTTGCACAACAGGACGATCATTTGAAGACAAGCGGATCCTAAATTAGATAAAGATGTCCCTTTTTAGTGTTATTTAGCTTCTGGCCTCCTTTCCCTTTTATTTGCTGTCGAGAGATTAGGTTCTAAATGTCCGTCTGACAGCCATGCAAATGGGAATGCTTTGGAATGCACCCCAAGCCGACACAGCTGGACATCAACAAGACCCCAGGCCCCCCATCCAACCCCCCCCCCACCGCACCGCCCCATCTAGCCCCCCCGTCTAGCCCCCAATCAGCCTCAACGTGGAGGGCATCCACACACATGGTTGAATTGACTGATCTTAGGAAAACATAACCATACTAGTGATATGGGTGGATTCCAACCTTCCCTTACTCTTCTTAAAATATACAAATAATTAGAACTAATAATGAATGCTGAATACATTTATCCGTCCATGCGTTTTTTGACACACACACACACACACACACACACACACACACACACACACACACACACACACACACACACACACACACACACACACACACACACACACACACACACACATACACACACACGCGCGCGCACGCACACACACACACACACACACACTCTACACACACACGCGCGCACGCACACACACACACACACACTTACACACACGCGCGCGCACGCACACACACACACACACACACACACTCACACACAAACACACACTTAGTCCGCACTCGCACGTCCACGCTAGCTACACAAAGTGATCCAGTCGGAGCAACGCCACTGCGCCAGCATACGTGTGGAGGATAAGACCCAGATGCACCTTTGTTGTTTGCCTGTGACCTGCCTCCGTCTGCATCATGCGTGCTCAACGTGCATCACCTTGTGGAGTGACGGGCCACGGAGAGGGACAGGGTGGGGGGGAGACTGGTGAAAAGGAAGCAGAGGAGAGGGGAGGAGAGGGGAAGCTGCAGCAGATTTCCATCATGGGACACGGGTGGCAGCTAGCTTGCGCAGCCCCGCTGTGCGGCCGGCAGATTGCTGTGGAGCGCTGTCAGCGGCCGCCAGGCGGGGGACCGGGACATTATAAGGCCTTCACGGCTGGCGGAGGTGGGGGGGGGGCAGCTGAATGAATCACTGGAACACACACTCACTCATGCACACACTCTCATTCAGACACACACACACTCAGGGACGGACACACACACACACACAGTCGGAAATAGTGTGTGAAACCCATCTCTCTTTTTTCTTGCGCACTCTTTCTCTCTCGCTCTCTCTCTCCCTATCTCCCTCACACTCTCCCCCCTCTCTCTCTCTCTCTCGCTCTACTCTTTCTCTCTTTCTCTCTCTCCCTCTCTCTCTCTCTCTCTCTCTCTCTCTCTCTCTCTCTCTCTCTCTCTCTCTCTCTCTCTCTCTCTCTCTCCCTCCTCTCTCTCTCCTCTCCCTCTCCGTCTCTCTCTCTCTCTCTCTCTCTCTCTCTCTCTCCTCTCTCTCTCTCTCTCTCTCTCTCTCTCTCTCTCTCTCTCTCTCTCTCTCTCTCTCTCTCTCTCTCTCTCTCTCTCTCTCTCTTTCTCTCTCTCTTGGTGTTTAAAGAAGTGTCAGTGAACTGTTTCAGCTCATTTCTCACTTTTCATTTATGTGTTGGAAAAGTGTGTCAGACAAATACACAGAAAAAAAATACTGGGTATTTATTATTGTCTATGCAAATCCTCCATTTACGGCTGGATATCTTTTTTTTATTCATTTTCACACAATGAAATGACATTTCTCTCATTCAAATCTTCTTTGATTCTGGATTCTATTCTGCTTATTCACTCGTCCATACCAGCAGGAATAGTCTTAATGTGCAACCGTTTTTATGTTTAAGAGCCTATTGACTCAAACCATATGTAAATGTGAGTGTATCTGCTTTTCCTTGACAACAATCCTGCATATCAAGTATCATCGATAATTTCTTGCCTGGAGGCTGCCTGAAAGTAATGTCCTTAAACAATGACTAATGCAATGACCACTGGAACATAGCAGTGATGGAAACAACTAACGGGCCCAGCCAGTGTTCTCTGCAGACCACTAATCTGGGTATTGCGTCAATACTAGTATGTTTTATCACAGAATCATTATTTGAATCCCTCGCTGTATTTGTTTGAGAAATGGTCATTATAGGTTTTTAAATTAATGGCTTTGACTGGATGCTGTCTTGATAACTTGTATACTCTCAGTGTTATCTACGGCAAGTTGAACACTTTGATCAGAAATATTATCATCCTGTCAAATTTGTATGCGTCCTATATTTTCTGAATGCATATCTTTAATTCTGAATGTCATTCATTAATCTCTTTATAACGGTCCACAAAAATGACTGCAGGAATCAACTTCATGAAAATGTGTTGTTTTTAGGGTTGGGAATCTTTTACTATCTCACGATTCGATTCGACTCCGATTTTGGGGGCTACAATTCGATTCGATTTTCAATTCAAAACGGTTTGATTTATATTGATTTCTGGTTCAATCTTATAGATGTGCAAAGGATCCTCATGATCTGCTCCAGTCTGCTTGGCAAGACAGAATGAAACATGAAGACATTAAAGTGTCTTTTTCACATGTATTAAGTTTTAAACATTTATCCATGCTTAGATGGAATTGTTGCAACTGTTGCATAAAAGCGAGAACACATATTGCTTAAGTAACAAAAATAAAAGTCTATAAAAAAATAATGCAGTTAAACATGCTGCCTTTTAAATTCTAAGGAAAGTGCCTTTTCCACTGAGTGTGGACCACAACTGCTACTCTAAGAAGCTAGCTATAAAATAAGTTGGAACAAAAATAAAGTGCTTCTGTATAATAAAAATGGTACAGTTGAACAAGATGCATTTTTATTTCCCAGGAATGTTGCAGTACCAAAAATATCATGTGGAACACAACTGTTGCACAAAACGTTAATATGTCTCAGTAGCTTTAAAAAATACATGTTATAAAAAAATTAATAAAATAAAAAGTTACTATATTAAATCGATTTTGGGCCATTTTATATCGATTCTGCATCTTAGTAAATGAGAATCGCGATTCTTATATGAATCGATTTTTTGTTGTTTTTGTTCAATAATTTAGTAAACAGTAGGTCATCGATATAAATGTATATATATATATATATATATATATATATTATAATTATATATATATATATATATATAAATAATATATATAATTATATAATATATATATATATATATATATATATATATATACTGTATATATACATAATACGTAATGAATATGGATAATACATTGCTGGCATCTGCGATAAGAAACCACTCATAACTCAGTCCATCAAGTGCTCGCAAGAGTTTGGTTGAAAGACGTCCTCATTTGTTGATACCTAAAGCAAACATCTCCCCTTTCCATTCCATGCCAGAGAAAAAGTACAGAATACAAAGCCATGCAAGTTTGAATTTACTAACACAAACGCCACCGGGAGAGCAGAGCACTGCTTCACGTCTGGTGGAGGACAGAGAGCGCTGCAGTCCCGGGCTCCACCTTTGTTTCACCCAGAAAAGGTCTCGCTAGGGGACGTCTGTGTGGCCCCCCCCTGTGTGGAAGACGCTCTGACACGCCTTTGAATGGTTTTCTTGTTTGTTTAAACAGCAGTGACAAAAAAAATAAGAGACATTTTCATGAATGACATTGTGTGTTAGTCTGTTAGGGTTGGCATGTGACTGCTGCTCATTTAAAAAAAGCATACCACGTAATTTAACACGTCCAAGAATAGATGGTGCATGGATTGAACGTAGTTCAGTTCAATGTTTGATTTGGTTTTGTCTGATGATGTTCACACTTGTAAGTGGTGAATTAAATAGTGGGGCAATTAAATCGTCAATATAGTTTAGTTTTAATTTCTGACCTGAATCATGGAACCAAGTGCTTTGTTTGGTGTCACGGGGATAGAGGGACTTGCTCAATTAATTTTTCCCTACTGGGAATATCTCAGACAGCAAGGGATTTTTTTTAATTGGCACCTCCCCAAAACCACTAGCCTAACTACCAGCAATGATAGAATACATGTATTAATAGTTCAGCCATCAGTGTGCTAGTAACTCTTAAAGAAGATTAGAAAACCTGAGGAGCTGCAAACAAAAATATCAACCAATCATTTTAATGATGTGCAAAGATTAATAATAACACTTATTAAAATATCTATTTCCTAATCCTTTAAACATGATTGAATACCTTTTCACATGGTGCTATGATTCTTTTTTTAAATCGGTCATGGAAAATAGTGCCGCTGAGCGAAAGGCACCAGCCCGTCGGGGGGGAACTGGGAGCCAGATGATTATTTACCCGAAGCTAACAGTCCATTACCCTCCTCTCGTTACGAGCCGCCGGCGCCCTGATGGAGTGTGCTGCACATCAGCCTCATATCCGTTCAAAATACAACCTCATGAAGGCCCAAACCTGCTCCCACTAGCACCGGTGCCGCCGCCCAGCCATCTGCGGCGGGAGCGTCTGATCTGGAGGGAGCTCCGTGCTCTGATGAGTCTTTTTTCCGTCCTGTAGAATAGGATCATGACGGTAAGGTGGGACGCGTCTACCCAACGTCTCGGAGTAATGTGACGACGTGTTTGGGAGGTGAGGAGCGGAATGGACCACACGCCATCTGCCGTGTCTGTCTTTCTCGATTGCGTGTCTCTTCCAAGAGGCCATCTCCATAAATACCCGACCGAATGCAGCGGGAATAACAGGGAGTAGAAATGCCATTAGGATTACATGTTGCCCTACTGCTGCCCTCCTCAGCCGGAATGTGATGCAAATCATACGTGTGTGTGTGTGTGTGTGTGTGTGTGTGTGTGTGTGTGTGTGTGTGTGTGTGTGTGTGTGTGTGTGTGTGTGTGTGTGTGTGTGTGTGTGTGTGTGTGTGTGTGTGTGTGTGTGTGTGTGTGTCTTTGAAGCAGGCTGAGTGTGTGCGTGACTGTTTTCTACAGGGAGTGTGCTAGCAGATCAGCGATATAGGAGGGAGATACAAGAGACCCTTTTCGTTAGCCTCCTTTAATATGTTCTGCTTCTGAATCAGTCTTTCTTTCTGGTCTGACCTCACTTTACCTCTCTCTGTCTCTCTCCCTCTCTCTCTCTCTCTCTCTCTCTCTCTCTCTCTCTCTCTCTCTCTCTCTCTCTCTCTCTCTCTCTCTCTCTCTCTCTCTCTCTCTCTCTCTCTCTCTCTCTCTCTCTCTCCTCTCTCTCTCTCTCTCCTCTCTCTCTCTCTCTCCTCTCTCTCTCTCTCTCTCTGTCTCTCTCCCTCTCTTACTCTCTCTCTCTCTCTCTCTCTCTCTCTCTCTCTCTCTCTCTCTCTCTCTCTCTCTCTCTCTCTCTCTCTCTCTCTCTCTCTCTCTCTCTCTCTCTCTCTCTCTCTCTCTCTCTCTCTCTCTCTCTCTCTCTCTCTCTCTCTCTCTCTCTCTCTCTCTCTCTCTCTCTCTCTCTCTCTCTCTCTCCCTCTCTCTCTCTCTCTCTCTCTCTCTCTCTCTCTCTCCTCCCTCTCTCTCCTCTCTCTCTCTCTCTCTCTCTCTCTCTCTCCCCCCCCCCTTCCTCTCTCCTTTTCCAATGCTCCTTGCCATCTATCCCGCCTCCATACCTCATCTGCGAGGGTTGGAACAGAGTGCATGGCCGCGCATGCCTTTACATATCTCAGGGCCTGCGTGCCGCGTCGGGCCGCTTGATACGAGAGGCCTGCATGCCAAGCAGCTCCATGTCTTTCATTTCCATGTGCTGAGCGCAGACCGCAGCGCCGACCCGGCCGCTAACGTGCGCCGCGCGACAGAGCCGCCATGCTAATGCGCAACGCACATGATTCGTTCTTCAAAGAGGCAGAAAAAGGATGCTCACATTTTTGGGTAAAACAGGATCATTGGCTGAAAAGAAGACTCTCTTTCGATGAAACAAAACAAAAACTGTTAAAGCTGTAAAATTACCATATTAAAAGGTATTGTCCTCATATTAAAGAAAGTTATTATTCGTTAAACTAAAGGTGGGTGGAGATCCAAGAGCAGCCTCCTGGAGGAACCCTTTGGAACACACCAAGAGGCTCTTTTTACACTGTCTCCTACTTTCTCTGTGGCTTGGCAGGTTTATGACCTTTGCGCCTACGCCTCACTTAACATCATTTACACAAGGAAGTAATTATAGCTCAATAGCTGACACAGGAAATGTCCGCTCATGAATATAAATAAAGCCCGACTTTCAGCCCATTACTCAAAGTTTCCAGCCATTACAAACATGTCCCCTCCCTTTCTCAGTTCCCTGTGTTTTGTTGGGATGTTTCCAGCATGTGTGCGGGTAGTGATTGTTGACGTAGCCCTGCCAAACTGCTTTGTGCGCCTTTATTATACCAAAGGAAATGTTTATTTGTCACACAGCAGGGGTGTGGTGTTTCGGTAGGTACTGCTGGATGACTCGGACCGCAATCTCTATCAGGTACATCTTGATTCAGGACCGCAGATTTGAATATACCCTTTGTTTGGAAACTTCAACTCTATGTAGTCACTTTTCTTCTTCTTTGTCCTGTAAACCTTTCTGTCCTGTAAACCTTTCTTCTTAATATTTTTAGATTGGAGTTTTATGTTTTATAGATATGATTCTAGATTGTTCAATGCTGTTTGGCCGATGATCCACTCTAGTGACGAGTCAGTGTATGAAGTCATGCCAGTCAAGCAAGGTGCTTTGTCTAAATACCCAGCTGTGTAAATTGTTAATTTGACGTCGGTCAACAAAAACCTGAGCAGTCCGCTGAGGCAAATATGATAATTGTTTGCGGATTAAGGAGATCTGGCAGGCGGCTCGGCGATAGGCTGTGAGCAAACTGGCGAAAGCTCAGCTCAAATATGAGGCGACCGCTCTGACAGTGGACTTCCTCGTCAGATGCTACCACTAATGTTGTTGTCCATTGGAGAGTAAAAACTAGCTAACTCAGAACGGTTTGAGCCCAGCGAGTGCCTCTGATGTGCTTAAGTTTGTTCAGTTACCATTACATATACACCAAAGGAATCATGAAACGAATAACAAACATTCGGTGTGTAGATAGTCTTTCGTTCGACTTCCAGTCTAAAGTGTCTCAAGAGGGTCTCAACCCTGGCAGCTCAGTAATGCAATATATAAAATAAAATCACTGCAAGTTACTCTGACAAAAGCGTCCAAAGAGAAAAAGGCAAAACATGTTGATTTGAATCAATAGAAACTTGTATCTGTCATAAAATGACTTGACTCAACCATCCACGGCTGCGTTGTTATGGCCACCAACGACAGAACAACCAAACAATGGTAATGCTAGCTCATGTTGCTTCGCTACAGCACGACTATCGCTACAAAGATTGTTCGGAATCAACTTCAGGCAAGTATGGCTGATGAACGGCAATAAAAAAACAAGTTCCTGCTGCGTGATACCAGCTTCAGTGATTGGATGTTCAAAGCCCACCTGCCATTGAAATTGACTCAGCAGCACAATGTGGCAGTTGGCATTGAATGAGCGAGACAGGGGGGGGCCCGCTATGCTAACAACAGGGAGGCTGTGGTTTTTATACACAAATTGAAAACACAGAGCTCCAGCACTGTGAAATCAAGACAAATACTGTGAAATAACAATTAAAAAAACAACATCTAACCCAATATCTCATCCAAAAAGGCTAATAACACTTTATTTTGGGGATTCAAAGCGATATTTCATGTTTGTATACACATAAAGATATTTATTTAGAGATGAGTACTGCATGCGGGCACGTCCTTATTTAATGAGGACGCTAATAAAGGGCATTACCGATGACGCCTTAATCAGGACTTCACCGAGCCATGTGTTGGACGGTGCTGTGGCAGTCCCATTAACCAACACCGGGACCGTGCAGCCTAGCGAACACTAGAATCAAAGCCTTTACCGTTCCTCTTGTCCCCCCCCCCCCCCCCCCCCCCTCCTCACGCCGCTTCTACTACACAAAAAAGTCAGAAGGATTTCGTGGACTGGCCACTCTGGTGAAAGCCAAGTTGGCTTTTAAGTCGCATGAGGCATTAGTAGAGCACTCCTTCTATTAGGTATAGCAATCCCTTGTGTGTGTGTGTGTGTGTGTGTGTGTGTGTGTGTGTGTGTGTGTGTGTGTGTGTGTGTGTGTGTGTGTGTGTGTGTGTGTGTGTGTGTGTGTGTGTGTGTGTTGTGTGTGTGTGTGGGTGTTGTGTGTGTGTGTGTGTGGCTGATGGTCTTCAAGGATGGGTGGTCTGTCCGGGCTGAAATGGGGTGTGTGTGGGAGAGTGGTAAGGGGGTGTGTGAGCGCTCAATTGTGTCCGGGAAGAGGCGGCCTTTGTTCCCTTAACCAGGGAGGTGGGGCGGACAGATTAAGCCTTTAGAAGTGCAACCGACCACCGTGGGGGGGCACGCCACCAGGGAGAACATGGCCGTGTGTGTGTGTGTGTGTGTGTGTGTGTGTGTGTGTGTGTGTGTGTGTGTGTGTGTGTGTGTGTGTGTGTGTGTGTGTGTGTGTGTGTGTGTGTGTGTGTGTGTGTGTGTGTGTGTGTGTGTGAGAGAGAGAGAGAGAGAGAGAGAGAGAGAGTATACATCTGCATGGGTGTAAGTGTGATGTGTACAACCATGTTAAGTGGATATTAAGAGACTTAGGAGACATGAATAAAGACAAGACGAGTGTTCAAACGGACTGAAGGAAAGAGGAAAGAGGGAAGGCAGAAAGAAAGACGGACGGACCAAACAGGCAAATAAACTTTTTATTTGATGAATGATGAATTGGTTAATTTGGAAGTAAAACACCAAAGATATCCAAATAAATATAGAATGTAGACAAAAAAGAATATATCGAAAAATAGCAACGTAACAATATAGAAAAATGACGAACAAATGTTCATGTATCATAATAATATTACACATACAAAGAATGTATTAATACAAAAGGGTGGAGTGATAGTGGTAGTTTCTATTGAGGTGTCCAACGGTAGGAAAGTGCAACGTTTCTGACTTACAGAAACACAGAGACAGACAGAGAGGAGAGACAGAGAGAGAGACAGACAGAGACAGAGAGAGAGACAGGAGAGAGAGAGAGACAGGACAGAGAGACAGACAGGACAAGAGAGACAGACAGGACAGAGAGAGAGACAGGACAGAGAGACAGACAGGAGAGAGGAGAGACAGACAGGAGAGAGAGACAGACAGAGAGAGACAGGAGAGAGAGAGAGAGAGAGACAGACAGGAGAGAGGGAGAGACAGGAGAGAGGGACAGACAGGAGAGACAGAGAGACAGCACAGAGAGAGAGGAGAGACAGAGCACAGACAGATAGACAGAGACAGACAGAGAGACAGACTGGAGAGGAGACAGAGACACAGACAGAGAGAGACAGAGAGACAGAGAGAGATGACAAGAGAGCATGATACAGAGAGACGACAGAGAGACAGAGAGACAGAAGAGAGACAGACAGAAGAGACAGAGCAGAGACACAGACAGACAGACAGATAAGAGAGACACAGAGACAGGAAGAAGTACAGAGAGAGAGACAGAGAGCACCAGGCACAGAAACGAGGAGAGGACATGAGACAGCGTGCGAGGACACATTAGATGAACTGTTCGCTGGATTGTGAGCCAGTCGAGAGTTCACCGTCCATTTGAGTTCTATTCACATCTGTCCCCTCTGATGGCATGCCTCTGTCTGGTAAAAAGTGAGGAACGGCGTCTCTGGCCATACGAGCGAGTGATCCCGGTGGAGGGAGGTGGAGGAGGTGGAGGAGCGGAAATAAGCTCCACGGAAGCGCTGCACTGATCCTCCAGCAAGCACCTCTCTGCTCCCCTCAGCCCGCCCAACACACACACACACACACACACACTACCACCACAACACCACACACACACACACACACACACATCACACTCACACACACACACACCAACACACACACACACACACCCACACCACACAACACACACACGCAGACACACTAACACGGCACCACACACACCACACCACACAACCACACCACACACACACACACGACACACACCACAGGACACAGAGATCACACACACACCAGAGACAACACACGACAACACACACAACAGACACACACGCACACACAACAGGACCAAAACACACACACACACAGACAAACACCACACACAGCCAAACACAAACAACACACACACCACATACACACCATACACAACATACACATATACACACATAACACACCAACACCACACACAGCACACACAACGCTCTACACAGAAACGACCCATATTATCATATACGTAATACTATATATTATATAACTATCATTCATACGTTATATCATATATAATTATATTTATATAGAAGCTATATCTACATATAAGACACATACTTAATTACAACCCACCCTATCAACCACACTGACACTCCACACAGCACATTACTGGTTTGTTTATTAAAGTATAATCACGCACTACACAGCGCCACATCAACAAAACACACGACATGCGGTATGTGTATTATGTACACAAAAAAAACCACAGTCGAGGCACACTCATGACACACACACATTACCAACTCGCCTATAGTTATTTTCCCATAAATAAATAAATAATTAATATATATATCATATATATATATATATATAACTGTATATAGATATTATATATAAACAGACAAACATACTTTACGAATGTATATAAAGAAAAAGCAAACATGACATCATAAGAAACCACTTTACCACACAAAATACACATGGTAACCACACCCATATACACAAAACAAATTATATAATGACAGACACAAGCACACTCGGGAAGCCTACAGGAACACCAAACGTGGACGGACACACCATGCATACATATTTGTAACACAAGTGATGCACACAAGCGCACGGTGGTTCGTGGT
>OLKM01000677.1:0-112697 GCA_900291075.1 Melanogrammus aeglefinus
ATGGGTATCTGATTGTGGCAACTGATTACCTTGTCCATGTGACCAGGTGCTCCAGCAAGCTGTTTTCCACTGGAATTCCTGCCTTTCTCCGTTTGGGATTGCTGTTTTCCACACAGGACCAAGATGTTGCTGAAGGCCTGGTGAAATGTCACAGCCCGAGGTTAAGGCACTAACCTTAAACACTCGTAAACCAACAGCTTCCCCTAGTGGTCCTAATCGGTATGTAAGTGTAACTTCACCCAGGCATGATTCAGATTGACTGATGCCCGTTGGCACTTATCTGGACAATTAATCAATAACCAAGTATATGAAGTAATAATCGTATATTAAATACTTGTATCTATTGAATGAATCTACTGATTCATTGATTAAGCTTAAAAAAGGCTTATTGCTAAATGATAACCAATGCTTTGTAATAAGGGGGTCTATGCAATGATGCTTTAAAAGTGCCATATTAGGGATGTACAATATTACATATGCAATTTACATGGCAGGGGAGGCCAGCTGTTAGTATGTTGCCTTGCTTATTTTTAATTATTGTAGCTTCATGTGTTTTGTATGTACTGTGTTGGGCTATTCTTTTGTGGGTGCCTTTGTTGCATTGGGGTCAAATGAGGGTTGTTGTCTGAGGTATAATTGAGTCCAAAATAGATTTGATGGTGGTGGCGAGAAGTTTAAACACTACATTGTTAGTATTTGTGCTCAGTTTGGGGGATGTTTTTTCCCAGCATCTTTCTATTTCTGAAGGGACTTTACGCTGCGAGCCGAGTAGGCAATAACCTTAGTGTTATCCTAGCGCAACAAGCTTTTACAGCTCACCTCAAGTTTCTGTACAGCGAATATTGTTCAGAATGTAAATCAACGGCCACATCACTTATATATATAAATACAAGATTTTATATAAGATTTCAGTTAGAAACAGCTGGTATAATTAACCTGACCTGCAGATACAACCATGATAATGATGACAAAAATAAATTTAAGTAAAAACCGGGTTTATTGTACACATAGAAAAAAAGTACAACTTATGGTCAAAGTTCAATTTCATTAAACCGAGCCATTATAACGTTTAAATAATTAACGGTTATATTTATATAATTATTATGTTAACCGAATCAGTACAAAGTAGAAATTACAAGCATAGAAGATTAAGATAATAAGAAAAATAGAAAATTATATCTAAAAAATTAAAAATAAAAGTAAGAATTAAAAGCAAGAAATGGACATTCCCTTAGTGGGTTTATTATCCGTCCATATTTGGTTCTCCTGCGCCTGTCGGTTTCGAGTGACAAAGTTACATAGTGCAGTTAACAAAAGATTATTAAGGAAGGGACGCTGATGGAGGGGCCTTGTCCTGCTTTTTTTTTTTTTTTCTTTCTGCTGTGGGAAGATCCAACCGCTCCAGCTTAGCCATCATCTGCTCAGCAGAGGGTCGGGATTCAGGGTTTCCACGTAGCATCGATTTAATTAGAAATGACTGCAGACAGACACAACAAATATATATTAAAGCACGCACGGGTCGTCATACATGGCATATCTAAAAGTTGACTTGGCATAAGTTGGTAGGCTGACGATTTGAAGCACAAAATTAATTGTGACCTCTTCAGGAAATGACAGCGTGAAGTCTGCTGGAAATCTTTGTATTCTGATCTCATCCCAAATCTGTTAACATGAAAAATAGTATGAATTAATTCATTAACACAATACTTGATATGGTGTTCAAAGATATGATTAAATAATGCCATCTATAAACAGACTTACTTTACTCATTTCATGACCGGAGATATTCCACAGCATCAAAAAATATACCAAGCCGGATGCAAATATATCCACCTTGTTGTTGTATACGTTTTTGTACCTCTGTAATAAAACATACAAAAAGATCATGATGAAGAGATATCCTGTTATGCTGCACTTCATGTACAAAGTTTTTTTTTTTAGTTTATTAAAACAAGGTGTTCTCACTTGGTTCAGGGGGCATAAACGCGGAGTGCCAATGTCCACCGTTTCTGTCTCCAACTCATTGCCAGTCCTCGTTCAGTCTCTGCGTCACCAGACCAAAATTCCACGATCTTCACCACTCCAGTCGAAACCAACCATATGTGTAGAGGGCTGAAAGTCACCAAGACAATAATTTTGAGTTGTTCCATCAAGAGGAACCATGTGGCAGAGTAACTATGGCCTTTTTCCACCGACAGTATCAGCTCAAATCGCCTTGACTTGTGCGCGCCTGTTTACGCGTTTCGATCACCAAAATGAGGGTACCTGTACCTTTGTTTATTTCTACCTCCGACGGAGGTTCCAACAAGCCTGATCTGATGTTTGTATTGACGGTTTAACGGGCTGTGTGGCCACTGATTGGCCAGAGAGTGATGCCACTGGGACGAGTCATGATGAATGCGACGTCCGAGCCTGACACCCGGCTTCTATAAATACAAGCATCAGAGCAAGACCACGTCTTGGACCGTGACAGAGTTGGACACGCTCCTGCCCTCAAGCAAAGCCCTTTATGTGTCGCGTGGATAAGTATGTCACTGCAGTTTCGCGCATGCGTGCCATGTCAACCTGCCCACATTGAAGAAGTACTCTTTATTCTAGATGGAAAGACAACGTGCCTTGCCTGGAACAAACCAAGTCTTGTTCCACGCCAAGTATGGCGTGTGTGGAGCTGGTACTGTCGGTGGGAAAAAGGCCATAAATTAACCCAAACTGTATGCCACCCTTAGGTCCCGGTGCATTAGGTTTCTTGGAATGGATGTAATTCCACGCCACGTATTTATCTCCCTCAGTGAATATGAGGACTCTCCTTCTTCCGAGTGGGATCCTGAACTGCAGCAAGGAGTTCCTTCTTCTCTATATCCATTACTTTCAGGATTCTCCATGTCACACAGCTCCATTTGGATGTACAGGAACCGCTCGGACGCATCGCTGCTTGACCTTGTTATGAAGATAGAAGTCAAAATGTGAACCACCTGTAGTATGCCGGATATTGTTGACTGTTGAACCTAATTGTAATGGTAGAATTACTTACTGGGATGTGCTGGAACCGTCACCTTTGGGAGGCTTGTAGTGCGAATCCTCAATCCAGGAGGTGTAATATCGAACAATATTAGGATGCTGTAGATCTGCTAAAAACATTGCCTCACGCAGGGCTTTCCTGATCAAATGAGTGGTAGCATGAAAATGTTAATTTAGGTTACATGAGCAACAAAACTATACAATGAGATAAAAGCTGGAAGACTCTTACTCTTTATTGGTCACTATCTTCACCGCGTAATACTTATTGAAGAGTTTCAACCTGGCCTTGTAAACTTGACCAAAGCCCCCATCCCCAATTGGCTCAATATGGTCGTATTCTGTTAAGAACCTATTGGAAGTAAGATGAGTTATTTTCTCCTCACACATTCATGGAGACATGATCATGCAAAACTAACAGACATTTGCAGGTGGGGGTTCGTGTTTGCCTTACCTAGGAGTAGTTGGACCTCTTGGTGTATTGGATGGTTCTTTGTTGAATTTCTCTCCAAGTCTACCAAAACAGCAATAATCACAATTCAGATTAAAGAAAGTGTACAGATATGGCAATTTTGAGAAATATTTAAATGACTTACTTGATTTTAGCCTTGCTACCCAATTTTTCTTCCTTCATAATAGAAAAGTATAAATGTTATGACTGAGAGAAACACAATCAAATGAGTCACCCATGAAAATGCAACTTTCCAAAAAAGCAATTGGGTACCTTGGGGAGGATCAGAGGAAATTTTTGGACTGAACCAGCTAATCTGATGCGGAGGACGCCCTTAGTGATTAAAAACAAAGGATATAAAATAAACTTCTGGACAGCAAAGACACTAGTACTAGTACTAGTAGGTACGTCATGGTTCCTTTTGAATCCTTACACGTCTGATGTTGCTTTATTAGATGTGCCATCCTCTTCTAATTTGGCAGACTTCGCATTTGCCTGAAATAATAACAGTAATAGGCATTATTTAGTGGAGAACAGGTGGAGAACAATAATCTATCTGTCCCTCCATCTATCAAGAGAGGCAGAGAGGCATTAGAGAGAGACAGAGACTGAGAGAGACGGGGAGAGACAGAGGGCGACACAGAGAGGCAGAGAGAAACAGAGGCAGACAGAGGTGTACCGTTTCTGTATTGCTCAACCGCTTTGGCAATGTCAATTTAGTCTCTCATGCCATTTAACCTTGTATGTATTTGTATTTCAGAGGCCGAGAGACGGAGCATCAGATAAGCCTTTTTCAGGGTATCTGCAGGTTTCAGCAAGTCAAATTTAAGACTTTTTAAGACCTTTTTCCTTTTTGATACCACCCTGAATGAAATTTAAGACCTAAAACTCGCGATGGTGGGGGGGTTGGCAACAGACACGAGCCAACTTCAGAAACGGGCGTCTTCCAGCCAACTGTCCTTGAACTTGCACCTACCCAATGTCGCAGACTAGCTAGCAAGCATTCAGATAATCGTTCATATATGCAGCTAGCAAGAAAGAAGCCTCTCTACATGTCCTCCCTGAAAAGTCCCACGAGAAAAATTAAAAAATATAGTCCTGCCCAGACAAATTTAAGACCTTGAGTTACAGTATTTAAGACCAGCATATGACATTTGTAACAAATTTAAGACTTTTTAAGGCCTTAAATTTAGAAACATGAATTTAAGACTTTTTAAGAATGCGCCGACACCCTGTTTTTCACACATCCACACATCTTTTCGCCAAATTTGTATATCAGAAGGTTCGACCCTTAGGGTCATTCACACTTATCCACACTTGATGCTTTATATGCGGACATCGATGTTGTTCCGACATCAGTAGAATCAACGTGGGGGTATAGGGGGGTGGGCTAACAAGGGGCAGGATATGACTCAGGGTCTAAGGTCACAAGGGGCGGGATAAGTGCGGCCGCTGTCACTTTGTTTTGTTTGACCGCAGACAGCACGGAGGCAGAATGGGCAGAACTCATCGCGATCATCTTAAATGTTTCTGCAACGACGCATCATTGGTCCACGCATCCACAATATCAGAAGCATCGATCGATGAAAGATTGGAGCGTGAGTTAGAGACAAATAGAAGAAACGACGAAGAAGAAAGGCGTCGCGAAAGACTGCGTTACCGGAGAAAGAGCATCTTGTGTTGCTTCATTTCACATATAACAAACACTGGGACAAATGTAGTTGATTTCTGTGTTTAATTGAGAAAACAGGGAGTGGAATGCCGGGACCATATAATGTTCAGCTACAACAGTTTTTTGTAAGATGAATACTTTTAGGGTTATGATGAGACCTATCTTTTAACGTTCACCACGAATGACTCTGAAAAGCAGTTCCAGCATATAAATATTTTTGTAATCATTCAGCAAAAAAGGCGACAGGCTGATTATCATTTAGGGTGCCACTCAATGATATGCAAATGCAGACCAAAGCGTCATCAACACGGCCGCTGAAATGGTGTGAAATACCAACTTTCTACTCCTCATTCACATATAAGGTAGTTAACGTTTCCGCCGGCGAGAATATTACCTCAGGGCGAGTATTTTTTCAGGAGGCACAGAGACGGAGGAGAGAGAGAGGCAGAGAGCGTTGTATTGTTTCTGTATTGTTTACCCGCTTTGGCAATGTAAATTTTGTTTCTCATGCCATTTAACCTTTTTTGAATTTGATTTGAGAGGCAGAGAGACAGAGAGAGGCAGAAAGAGAGAGTCAGAGAGGCAGAGAGACATAAATACCTTGCTGTCCCAGTCTGACGACTCTTGGAGCACAGACCAGGCCTCCTTTGCTGCCCTTTTTTTGGCCTTCTTTTTAGTCTTCCCCTCGACTTCACGGTACTCCCTACCGTCAATAAAAAAAACCCTGTAAAAGAAAAAGGAATATTTATAATAAAGTCCCTCCATGGGGACCATGGAGGGGTTATTGATAGTGACCATGACAACTAGTTACCCATCAGCTTAACATTACCCAACACTAGGATCGAAACAGTACACAATACACTTTCTTATTCTCTCACATTACTGTTGATACTCACTGAGGGCAGTGTGCAGGACCACATCTTTTCACCAATGAAGAGTCCACGTTGCACATGTTCTCCTGCCGATGATGGCTGTACAGTCCCAGGTATGTAAGCCCAGTCAAGCCAGAATGCTCTCTGAAGCTCACCTCCATGTTTGCAGGTGAACCACTGGGGGACAGACGGTTAACAAAAACATCAACACTTAATCAAGAATCGATCGTCCACCGTGTGACGTGTTCATCCTCTCTGTACTCACATTCCCTCCGACATGTCTTGATTCAATTCATTGTTTTGAGGACTCGATGGCTCAACACTGCCACTCTGACCTACAGTCTTTAAAAGAAGAAGTTATATTGTGCTTTTAATACATTGTGCTTATTACATCAGAATACACGATCTCTATTCACACCTCCCCAGCCTGCACTTACATTTGAGAGTGGATTTCTCCATGGCTTCTCATATGCAAGCCTGGGTGCTTCCTCCTTTGCCTCCTTCTTCGTTCTCCCAGAGCCAGACGGGTACTCCGTACTGTCAAGAACGAACTTGCAACTTCTGAAAACACAGACAAGCACAACTTGCAAGATCTGAAAACACATAACATTCTGATCCGAATGGTTAGCTCAACACATATGGGTAATGAAGGGATGAACCGCAGTCGCAGAGACTTACGGTTTAGCGTGGCCCAGTTCCATCGCGGTGGACTCCAGTGCCTGTATAGGAACCCGGTTCTTCTGACTGTGCTCATTGAGCCAGCACGTGTAGTTGGGTTGGGTGAGCCTTGCCTGATTAATTGGCTCTGTAGTGTCCCTCACGGACCGTCCTGAGACATGGGAGTGGTCTGAGTCTGTCTCTAAAACGCTCTCTAAAGCGTGTTTGGCTGCATTTTGCCGGGCCTCCTCCTTGTTTTTTCCAACGCCCTCTGGGTATGGTTTGCCGTTTAATATCACCCTTTGAGTAAACCTGGGGGACACATTTTAAAACCATTAGTTATAAAGACTGAAACAGTAGTCTACAGTGTTGTACAAGGTTGAGCAGTAGGCCTTCTTCTTACACATCCTGATAAGGGACAGGTGATGCTCATTGTGTCTTATAGGCCTATTATCCAGACATGCCTTGCTATAACGGCAATTGCATGTGTTGGTGGAGGCATGCCTTAATATTGAAATCTGTGATTGTTCCTTCTAAACATTAATATACAGTAATACAATAAAACAGATGTTGGTTTGCGTTATGAGAGGTAGGCCTAGCGAATGGGACAACTGTTAATAAAAAAAAAAACTCCCTGAAGCGGAATCCAAATAACAATCCGATGTTGAACAAGCTCCAATATATACAGTATCAAATACAACAGATGGGCTGCCTAATAAAAACCCTATGCGTAACGGGGGCGCAAACTTACGTTTTAATATGAGCAGGGCCTTTCGAACCCATGTCTTCGTATTTCAACTCGAGACCAGTTTTCTGCACAAACTCATTGAGTTTAGCGATGTAGTTGATTGATTCCATGGCGTGGTATGACAATATAAATATCCCAAGTGTATGTGATCATGCATGTGTAACCAATAAACAGAATTTACTTGGGTTGTGATAGCAGTGTACTATCATCCAGATTTATTCAACAATTGCTGGACTGAAACGGATCTTCTTCATCATAATGGAAATCGGATACACCATATAACAGTATATTTAAAGCACATGGAAATTAAATTATGTTTTGGTTAACAATTGGAATACGAAAATAGAATATAAAAATAACATTTCCTTTTTTTAGGACTTCAAACCAAACACTTAAATGTCTCAACAACAACGTATGGTCTTTCTCAGTCCATAAACAAACACTACACTACACACTACAAGTGTCCTTGTATTTTCAATTTTTTTTTGTATTTACAATATTATAAAGCTCTTATGTGTGTGTGGTGATTGAAATGGTTTTGCCTGTAATCCTCGGGTCGTTCAGAAAATGTCGACGGCTCCTCACGAGCCACTGCGAAAGGCCACTTCAGGGAAAAGGAAAGCGGCCGTCTCACTTCACCAAATGTTTCATCAAGTTCCCTTCTTGCGGAATACACAGCTTCTGGTTTTTCTATCAAAAAGCAAACCGAGTACTTTGTACGGTAAATAAAATCCTTTTAACAAGTTAAACTCCCGAACAGCGGGAAAATGACAGCTTGTCCACACATTGCTTGCGTGCCTTTAAAGAGAAAGAACCCGCGCTTTTTCATCTCTGACGAAACGATAACACTGCAGTCTTTTTAAAGCTGCAGTAACATAAAGTGGTCACTTAAAGAAACACACACCAAGAAACAGTGATACAAGAAAGCATTAAAGGGTAATTCCGGTGTAAAATGGATTTGGGATATGTTTTGTATGATAACGAGTTGAAACGTTCGTTTTGGAGCACAAAAACCGCATATAGTCGCTTTCTTCAGTTGGCTGTTTTTAGCTGATTCTATCAAAACGCTATAAACTTGGAACGAAGGGGGCAGTGGTTATGGTAAAAACTAAATCGCTATTTTAAACCACTTAAAATGCTAGAAGTAGCCCGACACTTCTTTGGTAGTATAATAAGGGTGTTAACATATACAATTAGGCATTGAGAACTTTGTAACTGTACAGATTGTTTATTAAAAATTGCATTTTATACATACATTACCATCAGTAGATCACCCGTCGACGCCATTTTGTTTTTAAGACTCGATAGGTAGATTGACAAACACAGAGATTGTGACATCCGTCAGCAACACGCAAGCTCTGTGTTCACCAATCTACTTATCGAGTCTTAAAAACAAAATGGTGTCGAGGAAATGTAACATTTAACATCAATACAACCTCCAGCTTTCTTCATGAGTGCCCGTTTGTTTCAAGCAACGGTGCATACTTCCGTAATCCACCAGTGCTCAGCGGCCAAGCCTGGTATTGCAGCTGTTTAAGGGGCCATCTATTCAAGGTGCCCATATCTCCGTTCACTCCAATACAAGTGGGGAACAGGAATGTGTCTCCGCAAAAAATGACTGGATGTCAATCAAAGGCTCATAATTATCTTTATGCCATGTATTAAGAAATGTAACTTTTCTCTTTTCAAAATGCCACCTCAAGCGTTTTATGTTATTTTTTGCTGGAGAAGGAGGGGTGGGCAGCTCAAAGGAGTCGTAGTGAAACAAATGTTGTTGCCTGGCATTCGAGAAGGCCTAGTGCACTGTTCCGTTAACTTCTCGTGTCCAAGGTTTTTCCTTTTACTTAACACGAATGACGCTGATGGTTTTTAGGCACTGTGGTGACTTTTTATCACTAAAAGTTTTTTAGTGAGAAAGGAATTTTTAGACTGGTTCCGCTGCTCGCGATCATTGCGATTCACCATTTATTGATCAATTTATTCAAAAGATCCAAAGACTAAGAACGGGTGCATTACGGTATCATTTTGATAATATTGTTAATAGCCTAATAAACATTTCAGTTGTGTTAGTATTTAATTTTTCAATTTGCTTGTTTTGCTATGTTATGACAGTTAACAAATGTTGTCGTAGGCCTATTACAAATATTTATGTGGGTAGGCTACTCCAACCTCGTTGCTGATCGATATGTAACCATTTATTTGTATATAAATTATTGATTGCAATTTTCACAACTAGTTGGATGGAATCTGTTTCTTAAGCAATAACATTGAAATGCATTGTTTTCTAGGCCAACATACATTTACTATGTTGTTGGTATTATATATTATACGGAGCAATCTTTCATATTTATGAAGTTAACTTATACTTCCATGGTCGGTAAACAATGCGACTGCGGTCGCTCAGACCTCTCGCTTATGCTACAATGCTAAAAAACAAGAATATTTCTGCATCCGGTATGTCATGAACTAGGGCATGGCTAGGCTTATGGCTAGGCTCCCATGATGCGGAAGCATATCTCTTCTTGACGCTGCCCTGCGCCATTAAGCAGTTTACATAGGAATGAATGGGCGCCATTTTGGAATCCGGTGTCCATAAATGTTCATGATGGAAACCAGCGGACGAGCGGTGGGTGGAGATGTGCGTGCAATTGACCCTTCGCTAAGCCCCGCCCCCCTTAGTTACTGTTGCTATGTCTGTCAAGCTTTCGCTCCTAGCAAAAGAAATATGGCGTTTTCAATGATACCATCAACACAATTTCCAAAGGAAATCACCTCACATTTTTGGAAAAACGGTTCTGATATATCAGAGAGAAACCGCAGAAGGGTCTGCAGTATGCGTTTGAGGGATATATCCACAATATCGTCTGCTGGCGGACGATATACACCGGTTGTTTTTGTTTACAGCGCGCCAGGATATTGTTCCCATATAGTGGGATTAATTTATACCCTGGAGCTCATAAACAGACAGCAAGAAAGCCCAACGAAGTCCTGCACAAGTGTGCCACAACAATGGCATAAACCGAGGAGTAATAAAATAAAAAGCTGTGCCCATATCATCCGTAGGTGGTCGCAAAAGCCAGATGTGACCGCAAAACGGAGACCTAATTGAATTGCCACTACACAGGGAGCAGGTAAACTTACATGTATTAAGGATATTATTTAGGTTTGATTGGTTGTGGGTCTCACTTTTTTGTTACTATGATAATACAGATGATGGCGCTCTTAATAACATACGTTTTCTTTTATTAATCTTTTCCGTGATTCAGCTGTTGAATGTGGTCTTCCACACTGCTTTAATCCACGTGTTGCACCTCTCTTCTTGGGTCTTGGGCTTGGGGAAAGGGGAAAAATTGAGCACACTACCTACGACACTTTGAGAGTATCGGGTGTCGGATTTACAGGTCCCGTATGCGCACCGCTTCGGCATATAATGGCGCATTTCCACTAGCACGGCTCGGCTCGATACGGCTCAGCACGACTCGGCTCGGCTCGGTTTGGTTGTGTTTCCATTACAACTGGTGCCTCCTCGACGTGGGCGGGGTCGTCATAACACGGCTGCGCGTGACGGCTGTGACGTCATTTACACGGCGCCGAGCAACGTACAAATCCGGAAGACCAGTGCCGTGTTCCAATACCCCTACTTCCATGAGTATACTTAAAGGAAGTACACTTTCTGCACTATCCGTACTCACTTGAGTACACAATTTTTTCAGATGTGAGTGCTGTTCCAAATCGAGTACTCTGTGGTGCACTTACCGGAAATGACGATTGCGACAGCCGCAGCTGCAGGCGCTGTCACTTCGGTATCCATTATTTTTTCGAGTTGAGCGCTCAGCCTGGCTCCGCCTCTTCCGCTACGTAGCTAAGATGGCTGCCGTTGAGTACGGAGAGTGTCCTTCGATCCACACTTCACGATTAGCCCGTTTTGAGTACGACATCCGGGTCCTTGAAGTGTACTTCTTTTCGCCGGATCTGAATTGGAACGTACTGTGTACTCAAATTTTGGCTAGTAAGTACGGACAGTACGGGTATTGGAACACGGCACAGAACAACAACAACGCGTGGTGCCGTCGAGCTCCCTCTGAATCCGTTATTCGGCAACCAGAGTCAGGAACGTCTGGACCTCCTCCACCGACCAAGGAGTGGATTTTTTCTGAGAAGCCATCTCGTTCCAAGTCAAAAAGCAGTAAAAAGTGGTGTCTTGTCTCGCGTCTTGTTTTTATATTTACATTCTCGGCGGTCGTCGCGCGGTTATGACGCTTCCAGTGACGACACTCATCGGCCAATCAGTGGAAGGCAGTCGGCTGACGTCACGTTTTAGTAACGCTTTGGCTCGCTTGGAACCACGGCTGAGGTGATACCAAAATGTACCCGGTTGCAGGTACTGCGTGCTAGTGGAAACACGCAAATAGCGCGCTGAGCCGAGTCGGACCGAGTCGAGCCGTGCTAGTGGAAATGCGCCATTAGTGTGTGCATGTGTTGAAAGCTTGACAGACCTCTCGGTTGCTACACACGGTTGCTAACGTAGGATTGGTCAGTGGCTGTTTAGGGGAGGGGCTTAGCGAAGGGTCAATTCAGAAGCAGGGAGATACCGCACAAAAAAATATTTCTAATTTGTCAGTTTGCCGTGTGTCTGCCTGACACACACACACACACACACACACACACACACACACACACACACACACACACACACACACACACACACACACACACACACACACACACACACACACACACACACGCACACGATAGCGATCAACTAAGCTATTATCTAGCATATAAGCAATCGCTCCATTAATTAGTTATTCAGTGTTTCATGTATTTATGCTTATTATTCTTTTTCTATTGACCAAACTTATGACTATCTTGTGTTTTTGTGGCTCGGCATAAGCAGCAGCACTTGCATCAACTGCGAGCGAGCAGGCAAAAAGCGCGGCTCCTTTAAATGGAAAAAGCAAAATCGCAAGAGCGATAGGAGCTGTAAATATTTTGGACAGCGTTGCGCTTTGAGCTATTCAGCGATTTTGCATATTTTAAAGCTTTTGGTGTGAAAGTACAATGCCGTGTTCCAATACCCGTGCTTCCATGAGTATATTTAAAGGAAGTACACTTTCTGCACTATCCGTACTCACTTGAGTACACTAATTTTTCAGATGTGAGTGCTGTTCCAAATCGAGTACTCTGTGGTGCACTTACCGGAAATGACGATCGCGACAGCCGCCGCTCGTCACCCGCCAAAAACATCCCGCTTTGAAGTGTGGAATAAAGTACCCGTTGTGTTTAAACATCTTTTTAGTTGTGCAATATGGGTCCGTTAACGCAGCAAATGTGGAGAATGCGCCGACGTCGTCGACGTTACCTCCTCCTCCTGACGGAGACAGACAATGCTAGGGTAGGTGTTATTTAAACGTCATGTATGCTTTTTTTTGTCTACCAACGTAGCCCATATAAAAGCAGCATTAGACCTGTCATTTAAGTTATAGTGGGGGTTTACTTTTGGGATTATAGTTATTAGTCGTAGTCATGATATTATGATATCAATGATCAATGCCGTGTTCCAATACCCGTAATTCCATGAGTAGCCTATACTTAAAGGAAGTACACTTTCTGCACTATCCGTACTCACTTGAGTACACTATTTTTTCAGATGTGAGTGCTGTTCCAAATCGAGTACTCTGTGGTGCACTTACCGGAAATGACGATTGCGACAGCCGCAGCTGCAGGCGCTGTCACTTCGGTATCCATTATTTTTTCGAGTTGAGCGCTCAGCCTGGCTCCGCCTCTTCCGCTACGTAGCTAAGATGGCTGCCGTTGAGTACGGAGAGTGTCCTTCGATCCACACTTCACGATTAGCCCGTTTTGAGTACGACATCCGGGTCCTTGAAGTGTACTTCTTTTCGCCGGATCTGAATTGGAACGTACTGTGTACTCAAATTTTGGCTAGTAAGTACGGACAGTACGGGTATTGGAACACGGCATAAGTTTAGTCTATTTTTTCGAGTTGAGCGCTCAGCCTGGCTCCGCCTCTTCCGCTACGTAGCTAAGATGGCTGCCGTTGAGTACGGGGAGTGTCCTTCGATCCACATTTCACGATTAGCCCGTTTTGAGTACGGCATCCGGGTCCTTGAAGTGTACTTCGTTTCGCCGGATTTGAATTGGAACGTACTGTGAATTGGAACGTACTGTGTAATTTTGGCTAGTAAGTACGGACAGTACGGGTATTGGAACACGTCTAGTTTTGATTTCCAGGTGTCTACGTCAACATCAGCTCATCTCACGACATGTCCCCGCCCATCTGGTGAAATTGTTCTAAAATACCACTCCTTATTGTTGTGCAGTTAATGTAATGCATATACAGTAGGCCTACATGTATTTACGAACCATGTCACGACCACCAAATGAATGTCAAGTTATGTTGGTTTGTTAATACATTATTATATCAACTGTACAAAAACATGGATTGGTGTTAGACGAGCAATCTGTGGAACCGGATTGGCCGAACCATGAAGGGGACGAGCTTGAGTCGAAACTATGAGTCGTGGTCACCTGGTTATGTAGGCCTATACCTTTCCAAAATGTTCCCTCTTAGTTACTTGGATCATTTAAATAACGAAGCAATCGCTTTGAACATTTTCAAGAGTCCAATCAGTAGTTAAACCCAGATGGTTGAATACTGTGGCGACCACGGGTGTGGGCGCTGTCACACCAAATTTGTACTGGGTGCCAAACTTGTACCGGGTTACGTAATCCATTCCAAACCTGCCTAGCAACAGATGATCGCGGACGATCGCGTCGAATGACTAGGAAGCTACGCGAACATTCTCGATATCGTTCATGGAGCGCGACAAGACAGATAACACTTATTCTACAAATTACATTTATTAGCGTTCCTAATTACATTTATTAGCGTTCCTAACTTTATATTTGTATTGGATTTAATTGTTTAATCGCATTTAGCTAGTAAACTGAGTGTATAAAGCAGTTTCAAAAAACATTCGCGCTCATGTTGCCAAAGACGAAATAACATGATAATACAGATAACGGATCGCTAGATAACTCTTGTTTTTACTTTATATTTGTATTGCATTTAATTGTTTAATCGCATTTAGCTAGTAAACTGTGTGTTTAAAGTGTAGGAACGCTTTAGGAATTTGCGGTTGGCTCCCTGGTAGTTGTAACAGGTACATGATAAATAAGTTGCTCCACTAACTAGACGTGTAGTGGCTCATTGCTATTCTATCTTAGTCATTCAGCGCATTACCACATACAGTCTGAGGGAGCTGCTGTTGCGTCAGCCACCATCCTCATCCTCATTCTCATCTTCAACCGCTTCTCCGGGGTCGGGTCGGGGGGGGGCGAATCTTTTTTTCGCAGGATGGTATGGGCAAGTACTGCCTTTTTCGCCTCTGATTGGTTAGAAGGGCTCTCAAGAACGTGTTTCGATTAGTCCTAGCTGTTCGAGGGAGGTTAAGGTTAGGTTTAGGGTTCTGTCGAAGGAGAGCCATTCTAACCAATCAGAGGCGAAAAAGTGGAAAGGGATGCCGATTGGCTAACATGTGATGTATCCCATATGTATCCTGCCACACTACCTCCCTCCCGCCCCCTGCTGTAAGCTCCCATGATGATTGGTCGATACTTCACATGGGACAGGATCAAGCCCCAGTGAGGCTTTTCTAGCTTTTTCTCTTAAAAACACTAACACATTTTTTTATCCAAAAGGTGGTAGTTTAAACTGCAACACTATATCCAACCATGAGAATGATGACACAAAACATTTAAGTAAAACCGCTTTATTACACCATTACAGACATGGGTTAACAAAGGCAGATTGTGAATTCATGATTTTATTTTCATTTGAAACGTATTAACCATATGGCTACCGTTATTTTCTTCCTGACGTTTCACCACACGGGCCGTAATTACTGTAGTTATGAAAACAGTGATCAATAGTGCAGTGTGAGAAAGGGATCTGCCAGGGGGGGGGGGGCTGAGAGCAGGGATAAGGTGTCATCAACTAACCCCAGGGGTCAGAGACCGGGAGGGGCGTTAGGGAAGGGATAAGGTGTCATCAACTAACCCCGGGGGTCAGAGACCGGGAGGGGCGTTAGGGAAGGGATAAGGTGTCATCAACTAACCCTGGGGGTCAGAGACCGGGAGGGGCGTTAGGGAAGGGATACAAGGCATACAAGGCAGTCGATGGAACTGCCCCTGCCTACCTCCAAGCATTGCTAAAGCCACACACCCCAACCTGATCCCTCCGCTCAACTACCTCAGCTGGACGTCTGGTACCGCCATCGCTAAGAGCTAGCAAAGGTCGTTCAGCAAAGTCACAACTTTTCTCGGTTTTGGGACCTCAGTGGTGGAACGAGCTCCCTGCCGTTCTCAGGACCGCAGAGTCGCTCACTATCTTCCGAAAAAGACTCAAGACTCACCTGTTCAGAGTCCACCTCGACTCTCCATAGCCACCACCCCCCCCCCCCCCCCCGCCTCTGGCCACCATTGTACACTGTATTGTATTGTGTTGTATTGTATTATATTAGAGTACTTAACTGTGTAGCAACTGCAGTAGTTGCTATCATTGCTGTAACACGGGGGAATTGGTTAGCCTAGTGATTGTTGTACTTGCACTTGGTTCTATGAACATCCTTACTGTACCGATAGCGATATATTGTTGCACTTCTTATGACAAATGTACGTATTGTAAGTCGCTTTGGAAAAAGCGTCTGCTAAATGCCCGAAATGTAAAAGTAAATGTAAGGGATAAGGTGTCATCAACTAACCCCGGGGGTCAGAGACTGGGAGGGGCGTTAGGGAAGGGATAAGGTGTCATCAACTAACCCCGGGGGTCAGAGACTGGGAGGGGCGTTAGGGAAGGGATAAGGTGTCATCAACTAACCCCGGGGGTCAGAGACTGGGAGGGGCGTTAGGGAAGGGATAAGGTGTCATCAACTAACCCCGGGGGTCAGAGACTGGGAGGGGCCTTGGGTTGGGATGGAAACCCAATGAGGCGAAACGTTATCTAACTTTAGCGATTAATACCTTCCTCAACAGAAGTCATGGCTGCAGTGACAAAGTTACATAGTAACTTTAACATAGTAAAATAGATTAAAAATGTTAGATGGTCATTGGTCCCAACACCTCCTTCACCTCGTCCGTCCACTTGGGTCAGATCGTTCTCGGACTCCCTGTAGAAAGATCCGACCCCTCCAGCTTAGCCTTTATCTTCTCAGCAGAGGGTCGGGATTTGGGATTTTTATGTAGCATCGATGCAATTAGATCTTGCTGCAAACGGACACAAGTATCTACATTAAAAATATATATATTATATCATACATAGCAGTATCGTAAAAGTTGACTGCATAATTTATGTCTAGGTAGGAACAGTACAAATGAATGAGACCTCTTCAGGAAGATGACCGTGTGAAGGCTGCTGGAAATTTTTGTTTTTTTGATGGCGCACAACAATCTGTTGATGGATTAAACAAAATTCATTCATGAACACAAAACTTATTTATGATCATAAAGATATGATTAGAAAATTCCATCAATAACATGACTTACGTCCTTCCTTTCCTGACGGGAGATATTCCACAGCATCAAGAAATATACCAAGCCCGACGCAAATATGTCCACCTTTTGGTCGTACACGTTTTTGTTACTCTAGAATTAAACATACATATAAAGATCATTGATTAGGGATATCCTTTATGCTGCGCTGTATCACAAACCGTTTTTTTACTTTTATAAAACAGGGTGTTCTCACTTGTTCAGGGGCCATAAACGACGGAGTGCGGCCGTTCCGTTCATCGTCTTCTCTATCACATGGCCTTCCTCGTCCCTTTCCGCCGTCACCAGACCAAAATCCACGATCTTCACCTCTCCCCTTCGATCCAACCATAATGTTGGAGGGCTGTCCGACACAAAAGACAATATTCAGAGTTGTTCGTCAAGCGGTAAACCATGTGGCATAGTAACTAAATGTAGCCCAAAACAGTATGACACCTTTAGGTCTCTGTTGGACTAGATTCTTGGAGTGGATGTATTCCACCGCCACATATTATCTCCCTCATGATGTCGAGACTCTCCTTCCCCCGAATGGGATCCTGATCCAAGGAGTTCTTCTCAATTATCCACGCCTCAAAGATCCTTCATTTCACACAGCTCCATTTGGATGTACAGGAATGTCCCGGACGTATCGCTGCTTGACCTTGTTATGGAGATAGAAGTCAAAATGTGAACCACCTGTAGTATGCAGAACATTGTTGACTGTTGAACCTAATTGTAATGTGGTAGAATTACTTACTGGGATGTGCTGGAATCGTCACCTTTGGAGGCTTGTAGTGCGAATCCTCAATCCAGGAGGTGTAATATCGAACGATATTAGGATGCTGTAGATCTGCTAAGACCGCTGCCTCACGCAGGGCTTTCCTGATCAAATGAGTGGTAGCATGAAAATATTAATTTACGTTACATGAGCAACAAAACTATACAATGAGATAAAAGCTGGAAGACTCTTACTCTTTATTGGTCACTATCTTCACGGCGTAACACTTATTGAAGAGTTTCAACCTGGCCTTGTAAACTTGACCAAAGCCCCCATCCCCAATTGGCTCAATATGGTCGTATTCTGTTAAGAACCTATTTGAAGCAAGATGAGTTGTTATCGCCTCACACATTCATGGAGACATGATCATGCATGGCACATCCATTCAAAACAAAAACAGACATTTGCAGGTGGAGGTCCGTGTTTGCCTTACCTAGAAGAAGTAGTTGGACTTGTTGGTGTATTGGTTGGTTCTTTTGAGGGATTGTTGAAGATTGCTGCAAGTCTACCAAAATAGCAATAATCACAATAACGCTTAAAGAAAGTGTACAGACCTGAAGGGAATTTTGAGAAATATTTAAATGACTTACTTAATTTTATTCTTGGCCACCCAATTTTCTTCCTTCATGATGGAAAAATATTGCGAATTATAAAATTGTGAATAAAAATAAAATAATAATAATGATATCAAAAACATTTATTTTATGTCGGCTGTAATAATGAGAAACTCATCAAATGAGAAAGCCACCAAATAAAACCTTCCAACCTACCTTGGAAGGTTCTTTGAACTGAAACTGAATCTGATTGAAGACGTAGCCTTTAGTGATTAAAAAGAAAGATATAAAATAAACTTCTGGACAGCAAAGGTACTATTAGCTGGAATGTCATGGTCCCTTTTTGAGTCCTTACACTTCTGATGTTACTTTATTAGATGTGGCCATTCTCCTCTGATTTTGGCAGATTTCCCAGATTGCCTGAAATAAGACCAGTAATAAGCAAATGTGTTTGGTTTTTCCATAAGTGAAGAGAACAGGTGTTTAAATCATTATTTGATTTATTATTTGACTAAATCTATTAATCTATCAAGAGAGGCAGAGAGACAAAGAGAGGCAGATAGAGATTGGGACAGTGAGAGGTGCATTGCTTCTGTATTGTTCAGCCACTTCGGCAATGTACATCTTTATTTGTCAGGCCAATAAAGCTTTTTTGAATTTAATTTTAAGAGGCAGAGAGGCAGAGAGATTCAGAGAGACCAAGAGAAACTGAGAGAGAGGGAGGCAGAGAGATACGAGGCAGGGAGAGGCGAGAGAGCAATGACTAATATAAATACCTTGCTGTCCCAATCTGACGACTCTTGGAAGCACAGACCAGGCCTCCTTTGCTGCCCTTTTTTTGGCCTCCTTTAGAGTCTTCCCCTCGACTTCAGGTAACTCTCTACCGTCAATAACACCCTGTAGAAAAAACCTGGGGCACAAGTGTACAGGGATTACAATCGAATATTTACTGGTAGGTTCCCTCCATGAGGATACCATCATGGATTGAGGTAGATTGATCCAGCTGTTTAACCAATCTTTTTTATATAATATATTGTTGGCAGAACTATATCCGGGGATAACACATATACATAACATTATACTTTCAGATTGAAGTAGGAAACAGGTCAGACCCCAAAAGAGTAACTTGAAAACAATAATCATATTTTTCAACATAAAATGGACACTAGCATCTTCGCTGGAAAAACACTGGTTTATAAAAACATTTGTTGCCTTTCCGGTTTAGTGAATTGTGTACACATTACATTTTCTTATTCTCTATGCATTAATTGTTGAATACTCACTGAGGGCAAGTGTGCAGACCAGATCTTCTTCACCAATGAATAGACCATGTGGCACAATATTCTTCTGACAATACTGGTTGAGAAAGTTCCTATGTAATTAGGCTCACCATCAAGCCAGATGCTCTCTGATGCTCACTCCCCATGTTTGCAAGTGAAAACACTGAGGGATAGATGGTTAACAAAAATATTCAATACTTAATCAAGAATCGATCGTCCACCGTTTGACGTGTGTTCATCCTCTTTGTACTCACATTGCCTCTGACATGTCTTGATTCAATTCATGTTTGAGGACTTGATGGCTCAACACTGCCACTCTGATCTACAGTCTTTAAAAGAAGAAGTTATATTGTGCTTTATAACATTGTGTTTGGTTACATCAGAACACAACAATCTCTATTCACACCCTCCCACCCTGCACTTACATTTGATGGTTGATTTTCTACATATTTCCTCATATGCAAAGCCTGGCTGCTTCCTCCTTGCCTCCTTCTTCGTTCTCCAGAGCCAGACGGGTACTCCATTACCGGTCTCAAGCAACGAACTTGCAACATCTGAAAAACACCGACACAGCACAAAACTTGCAACATCTGAAAACACTAACATTTTGAGAGCTGAATGATGTTAGCTCAACATATGGGTGGAATGAAGGTACGAACCGCCAGTCGCAGAGAACTTACGTTTAGCGTGGCCCAGTTCCATCGCGGTGGAACTCCAGTGCCTGTATAGAACCCGGTTCTTCTGACTGTGCTCATTGAGCAGCACGTTGTAGTTGGGGTTGGGTGAGCTTTGCCTGATAAATTGGCTCTCTGTAGTGTTCCCTCACGGACCGTCCTGAGACATGGGAGTGGTCTGGAGTCTTGTCTCTAAAACGCTTCTCATAAAGCGTGTTGGGCCTGCATTTTGCCGGGCCCCCTTCTTGCTTTTTCCAACGCCCTCTGGGTATGGTTTGCCGTTTAATATCACCCTTTGAGTAAACCTGGGGGACACATTTTTAAAACCATTAGTTATAAAAGACTGAAACAGTAGTCTACAGTGTTGTACAAGGTTGAGCAGTAGGCCTTCTTCTTACACATCCTGATAAGGGATAGGTGATGCTCATTGTGTCTTATAGGCCTATTATCCAGACATGCCTTGCTATAACGGTAATTGCATGTGTTGGTGGAGGCATGCCTTGATCATAGACACTATTTTTTGGGGTGCTCACGCATACCAAAATTTCCTCTCTTACCCCTAACCCATAGGAATTATTATTCATTGATATTATTTCAGAAATCATTTTTAGAATAAGAAGAAGTAGGTAGTGAATTTCAAGGTTGTTATTCCTGTGCAATTGGCAAAACAAGTCAACTCAATGACTCGTAGCATATAGATTAGATAGCATTTTAGTCTCAGCACAGACACTTAATTAACATTCTTAATATGGCTTGAACTACCATCCCTGGCCACTCTTAGAGCCATGGCTTCTGTCTCTGCCATAATGTCATATAGGCCATTATTCAGAATACTCCACATTTTATGTACTGTAGCATTCAGAAATGTTGATTCAGTCACTCTTTTTTGACTGCAGCAACTGATCTTCAGCCACTGAAGGGTTTTTTAGTCTGACACCGTTAGGTCTGATCAGTTTGCTTTTCTTGTCCATATTTTATTCTTCTTTCGTTGCTTGCTTGATATGGGGGATAGGTCCCCATGTGGTTCTAGAGATTGAAACGGCGATATGTTGGTTTTACATTTTCTCCCTAATCTGCTTTTCTACAGCTTGTTAATTTACTTACTTTAGAAACGTGGCCTTATTTTTCATAAAGTAAATGAGGTCATGTGTGATGGTTCCTTCCAAAACCATATACTTTTATATAAAAACAAAACAGATGTTGGTTTTGCCTTATGAGCGCGTAGGCCTAAGCTGATGGGAGACAAACTTTCATATCCAACCTTGTCACTTAATAACCAAACTCCCTGAAGCCGAAGTCCAATTAAACCATCCAGACGTTGTGAAAGAAGCTTAAATAACATACAGATATATATATATATATATATATAATATATATATACTATATATATATGATATTATATATATATAATAGTATATATATATATATATATAATATAATACCATATATTATACATATATATTTAATATACATATATATATATATATATATTATACTATATATAATAATAATATAGTATATATATACATTATAATATATATTATATATATAATATAATAATATATATATATAATTATATTATAATAGATATATATTATATATTATATATCAAGAGTTGCCTTTGAAAGTTCTATTTTAATTTACTTTAAGAAACTTTGCCTCATTTTTTCAAGCAACTAACTGAGGTTCCTCTCTGAAACAGATACTACATTGAACTACCTACATCTATGTGATTGTTCTTTCTAAACCCATTAATTAATGGTTTAATGCCTCGAGCAGTAGGTTGGTATAAATACTGTAGTACCGCTCTTCAATGGTTTTCCTCTTATCTTAGCAATAGGTCTTTCACATTGTCTATCGGCCAGCTCTCCTCACCCTCTGCCCCTGTGTTCTGTGGGGTCCCCCAGGGGTCCATAGGCCCTGTGGCGAGAGAGAAAAACTCTCTCTCTCTCTCTCTCTCTCTCTCTCTCTCTCTCTCTCTCTCTCTCTCTCTCTCTCTCCTCTCTCTCTCTCTCTCTCTCTCTCTCTTCTCTCTCTCTCTCTCTCTCTCTCTCTCTCTCTCTCTCTCTCTCTCTCTACTTATTCAGATATAATATTATTATAGATACTAGAGAGAGAAAAGCTGGATCAGTGAATGTGGGGCTAACTTCAGCGTCCTCCTGTCACTCATATAGCCTATCAAACTCCTTGAGTCCAAATAACCATCCGATGTTGAACAAGCGGCAATATACTGTATAAAATACAACAGATGCCTAATCAAAACACTATGTGTAACGGTGGAGCAGACTCACGTTTTAATATGAGCAGGACCTTCGGAACCCATGTCGTCGTATTTCAAGTCGAGACCACTTTTCTGCACAAACTCATTGAGTTTAGCGACGTAGTTGATTGATTCCATGGCCTATGAAAATATAAATATCCGCATGCATATAGCACTAACGGAGCGTGGTAGGCGTCTCACTACTTTATCTGCCCAATAAGGTTTAGGACATGGACCTTGGTTTATGACTGTTAGTTTCGATTTCCCGGTGTCTACGTCATACATCAGCCCGTCACTCGGTGACGGTAGCGTCAACGATAAACACAACATATCATCTCATCCATCCCGTGCTGCACGCCACAATATAATGCATATACTTAAATTTACGAACCATGTTACGACTACCAACTAAATGGCAAGTTATGGAGGTTTATTAATATAAATGTACATTATATCAACTGTGCTACAACATTAGCGCAGGTCTGTTACCGGTGTAAGCGCTTACACCGGGCCATGACGAGCTTGAGTCGAAACTATGGGCCCGTCCACACGGAGCCGTTTTTTGGTTAAAACGCAGATGTTTTGCATCGTTTTGGCCGATCGTCCACACGAATCCTGTAAACGCATCGCATGAAAACGGAGTTTTCTGAAACCAGGTCCCAGGGTGAATAAATTCAGAAACGCACCCCTTGAGTGTTCGTCTGGACGGCCAAAACGCATACTTGCGTTTCGATGATGTCATCGCCACACCCCTCGAGCGTAACCTCTTGTAACCTGTGACGACGTCTCATAACAACAACTATGGCCGACTACATGCTCGTGTTCCTGCTGGAGAAGATATTGTGCCTATTAGGGTTACTATCACAAAATATTATGCTCCTGTGCCTCATTCTCATTCAGATTGTGTTTCTGCTACTGTTTATTTGTATACAGCGCTCAGCCTTTTTGTGCATGCTCCCCGCCTCTTCCTCTCCGTTTCCGGTGAATTTCTAAAAAAACAGCGCCACCCATACGCCTGGAACATGAAGTAGCGTTCTTGAGTCGTATTGAGATGGATCCGTGTGGACGCAAATGTTCTTGAAACGATGCCAGGGAAAACGGAGAAAAAAAAGATCGTTTTGGTACGTGTGGACTTGGCCTATGAGTCACGGTCACCTGGTTAGTTATACCTTTCCAAACATGGAAATGTTCCCTCTGTTAGTTGCTTGGATAATTTAAATAACGAAGGAATCGCTGATCATTTTGAGGAGTCCAAGCAGTAGTTAAGCCCAAATGGTTGAATACTAAATACATTTTTTAAATTTGGGCAATTTCTTTGGCAGAAAGTATTTTGGATTCATTGGTTGTTAAGTTTATGTCAGAGAATAATGTTTAACTAATTATCGGTTTAGGGTTACCCTAAACCCTCAACCGATCAAGCCCCAGCGAGGCTTTTCTAGCTTTTTCTCTTTAAAACACTTAACTCATATTTTTTATCCAATAGGGAGTAGTTTAAACTGCCACACTCTATCCAACCATGAGAATGACACAAAAAATTTAAGTAAAACGTTTATTACACCATTACAGACATGGGTTAACAAAGGCAGATTGTGAATTCATGATTTTATTTTCATTTGGCAGGCACGTATTAACCATATGGCTACCGTTATTTGAGCCTGGTCTCACAGGAATCCGTGACATGACTACGGACGCTTAACTCAAAATCCGTGGGATCATCACGGAAACACGCCGATTTCCGTAATATGCGCACAGATTCTTGTTTCACCAAGCGAGTCGACCTGGTCACACAGGGATTCGTCAAATGACATATACATATATACACACACACACACACACACACACACACACACACACACACACACACACACACACACACACACACACACACACACACACACACACACACACACACACACACACACACACACACACATATATATATAAAACCTATATGTCACGTGATTTCGTGTCCCAGAGCACGGTTGCACCTTTTTCGTCTTCCACAGAACGGAATGTCAAACCATTCATTTTGAGTGAGGCGCCCGTGGTCGACTCGCTCGTTGAAACGGGGATCTGTGTGTGTGCCACGAAATATCAGGGTCATTAACTTGCATTGGCCCAAATTCCGTGCGCATATTGTGAAAATCTGCGTGTTTCCGTAATGATCCCACGGATTTTGAGTTAAGCGTCCGTAGTCTTTTTACGGATTCCTGTGAGACCAGGTTGGTTATTTTCTTCCCGACGTTTCACCACACGGGCCATAATTACTGTAGTTATGAAAACAGTGATCAATAGTGCAGTGTGAGAAAGGGTTCTGCCAGGGGGGGGGGGCTGAGAGCAGGGATAAGGTGTCATCAACTAACCCCGGGGGTCAGAGACTGGGAGGGGTGTTAGGGAAGGGATAAGGTGTCATCAACTAACCCCGGGGGTCAGAGACTGGGAGGGGCGTTAGGGAAGGGATAAGGTGTCATCAACTAACCCGGGGGTCAGAGACTGGGAGGGGCGTTAGGGAAGGGATAAGGTGTCATCAACTAACCCCGGGGGTCAGAGACTGGGAGGGGCGTTAGGGAAGGGATAAGGTGTCATCAACTAACCCCGGGGGTCAGAGACCGGGAGGGGCGTTAGGGAAGGGATAAGGTGTCATCAACTAACCCCGGGGGTCAGAGACCGGGAGGGGCGTTAGGGAAGGGATAAGGTGTCATCAACTAACCCCGGGGGTCAGAGACCGGGAGGGGCGTTAGGGAAGGGATAAGGTGTCATCAACTAACCCCAGGGGTCAGAGACCGGGAGGGGCGTTAGGGAAGGGATAAGGTGTCATCAACTAACCCCGGGGGTCAGAGACTGGGAGGGGCCTTGGGTTGGGATGGAAACCCAATGAGGCGAAACGTTATCTAACTTTAGCGATTTAAACCTTCCTCAACAGAAGTCATGGCTGCAGTGACAAAGTTACATAGTGCATGTTAAAAATAGATTAAAAATGTTAGATGGTCGTTGGTCCCAACACCTCCTTCACCTCGTCCGTCCACTTGGGTCAGATCGTTCTCGGACTCCCTGTAGAAAGATCCGACCCCTCCAGCTTAGCCTTTATCTTCTCAGCAGAGGGTCGGGATTTGGGATTTTTATGTAGCATCGATGCAATTAGATCTTGCTGCAAACGGACACAAATATCTATATTAAAAATGTATATATTATATCATGCATGGCAGTATCGTAAAAGTTGACTGCATAGTTTATGTCTACGTATGACAGTACAAATAATTGAGACCTCTTCAGGAAATGACCGTGTGAAGGCTGCTGGAAATTTTGTTTTTTGATGGCGCACAACAATCTGTTGATGATTAAACAAAATTCATTCATTGAACACAAAACTTATTTACGATCATAAAAGATATGATTAAAAAATGCCATCAATAACAGAACTTACGTCCTTCCTTTCCTGACGGGAGATATTCCACAGCATCAAGAAAATATACCAAGCCCCGACGCAAATATATCCACCTTTTGGTCGTATAACGTTTTTGTTCACTCTCTAGAATAAAACATACAGATAAAGATCATTTGATTTGGGATATCCTTTTATGCTGCGCTGTATCACAAACCCTTTTTTTTACTTTATAAAACCAGGTGTTCTCACTTGTTCAGGGGCCATAAACGACGGAGTGCCCCGTTCTCATCGTCTTCTCTATCAACATGGCCTTCCTCGTCCCTTTCCGCCGTCACCAGACCAAAAATCCACGATCTTCACCTCTCCCTTCGATCCAACCATAATGTTGGAGGGCTGTCCGACACAAAGACAATTTTCAGAGTTGTTCGTCAAGCGGTAACCATGTGTGCAGAGTAACTAAATGCTTAGCCCAAACAGTATGACACCTTTAGGTCTCTGTGGACTAGATTCTTGGAGTGGATGTATTCCACGCCACATATTATCTCCCTCATGATGTCGAGACTCTCCTTCCCCCGAGTGGGATCCTGATGCAAGGAGTTCTTCTCAATTATCCACGCCTCAAGATCCTTCATTTCACACAGCTCCATTTGGATGTACAGGAATGGTCCCGGACGTATCGCTGCTTGACCTTGTTTATGGAGATAGAAGTCAAAATGTGAACACCACTGTAGTATGCAGAATATTGTTGACTGTTGAACTAATTGTAATGGTAGAATTACTTACTGGGAATGTGCTGGAACCGTCACCTTTTGGGAGGCTTGTAGTGCGATCCTCAATCCAGGAGGTGTTAATATCGAACAATATTAGGAATGCTGTAGATCTGCTAAAAACATTTGCCTCACGCAGGGCTTTTCCTGATCAAAAAATGAGGGTAGCATGAAGAAAGTTAATGTAGGTCAAATGAGCACACAAAACATTACCAATCAGATAAAAGCTGGAAAGACTCTTACTTCTTTCACTTATTGGGTCACATCTTCACCGCGTAAACACTTTTGAAGAGTTTCAACCGTGGCCTTGTAAACTTGACCAAAGCCCCCATCCCCAATTGGCTCAATATGGTCGTGATTCTGTTAAGACCTATTTGAAGCAAGATGAGAGTGTTAGCGCCCTCACACATTCATGGAGACATGATCATGCATGGCACATTCCAATTCAAAACACCAAAACAGACAATTTGCCGGTGGAGGTCCGTGTTTGCCTACCTAGAAGAAGTATGGTTGGACTTGTTGGTGTATTGGGTTGGTTCTTTGAGGGAATGTTGTTGAAGTTTTGCTGCAAGTCTACCAAAATAGCAATAACACAATAACGCTTAAAGAAAGTGTACAGACCTGAAGGATAATTTTGAGAAATATTTAAATGATGACTTACTTAATTTTATTCTTGCCACCGACGAATTTTTCTTCCTTCCATTGATATAAAATATTGCGAATTATAAAAATTGTGAATTAAAAATAAAATAATAATAATGATATCAAAATAGTATTATTTTTATGTCGGCTGTAATAATCTGAGAAACTCATTAAATGAGAATACCTACCAGATAAACAACCTCGAACTTACCTTCAAAGGTTCTTTGATCTGAATGCAGCTATCTGATGAAGACGTAGCCCTTTAATAAACAGAAAGAAAAAAGAAAGATATATAAATAAATTCCGGACAGCAGAGGTACTATTAGCTGGAATGTCATGGTCCCTTTTGAGTCCTTACACTTCTGATGTTATTTTATTAGATGTGCCATTCTCCTCTGATTTGGCAGACTTCCCAGCTGCCTGAAATAAGACCAGTAATAAGCAATGTTTGGTTTTCAATAAGTGAAGAACAGGTGTTTAAATCATTATTTGACTAAATCTATTAATTTATCAAGAGAGACAGAGGCAGAGAGAGAGAGAGAAACAGAGAGAATGAGAGGCAGACAGACAGAGAGACAGAGAGATACAGAGGCAGAGAGACAGAGATTGGGACAGTGAGAGGTGTATTGTTTCTGTATTGTTCAGCCACTTCGGCAATGTACATCTTTATTTTTCAGGCCAATAAAGCTTTTTTGAATTTAACTTTAAGAGGCAGAGAGACAGAGAGAGAGGGAGGCAGAGAAAGAGGCAGAGAGAGACATAAATACCTTGCTGTCCCAGTCTGATGACTCTTGGAGCACAGACCAGGCCTCCTTTGCTGCCCTTTTTTTGGCCTCTTTTGCAGTCTTCCCCTCGACTTCAGGGTCACCGTGCGGTAACACCGTACCGTTAATAAGCACCTCTGTAGTAGAAAAACCTATGGAGGGCAACAAAGTACAGTGAGATAAATTATTAGAAATCGAATATTATACAGAAGGGTCCTCCATGGGATTCCATTATTGATTGCGGTTATTGATCCAGCTATATTTAACCAATCTTTTTTTACTAATATATATTGTTGGGCAGAAACAATTCTGGCACTACAATCAAGAGACATATACTTTCAGATTGACTTTTGTTCCATGTAAGAAAACGGAAATATAGGTGAGGAAGGCTGGACGACGCGACCGAAAAAGAAGAATAATCATTATTTTCAAAAACACAAAGAAGTACACAAGCATTTTAGCAGGAAAACACAGTGTATAAAAAATATTTGTATCTTCCGGTTTAGTGAATTGTGTATTTTCTTATTCTCTATGCATTAATGTTGATACTCACTGAGGGCAGTGTGCAGGACCACATCTTCTCACCAATGAAAAGTCCACGTGCCACATATTCTTCTGACAATGCTGGTTGAGCAATCCTATGTATTCAGGCTCACTCAAGCCAGAATTCTCTCCGGTGCTCACCTCCATGTTTGCAGGTGAACCACTGGGGGACAGACGGTTAACAAAAACATCAACACTTAATCAAGAATCGATCGTCCACCGTGTGACGTGTTCACTCTCTGTACTCACATTCCCTCCGACATGTCTTGATTCAATTCATTGTTTTGAGGACTCGATGGCTCAACACTGCCACTCTGACCTACAGTCTTTAAAATAAGTTATATTATGCTTTTTATACATTGTGCTTATAACATCAGAACACACCATCTCTATTCACACCTCCCAGCCTGCACTTACATTTGAGGGTAGATTTCTACATATCTTCTCATATGCAAGCCTGGCTGCTTCCTCCTTTGCCTCCTTCTTCGTTCTCCCAGAGCCAGATGGGTACTCCGTACCGTCAAGCACAAACTTGCAACATCTGAAAACACAGACATTCTGAGCCGAGTGGCTAGCTAAACAGATGGGTAATGTAGGGACGAACCGCAGTCGCAGAGACTTACGGTTTAGCGTGGCCCAGTTCCATCGCGGTGGACTCCAGTGCCTGTATAGGAACCCGGTTCTTCTGACTGTGCTCATTGAGCCAGCACGTGTAGTTGGGTTGGGTGAGCTTTGCCTGATTAATTGGCTCTGTAGTGTCCCTCACGGACCGTCCTGAGACATGGGAGTGGTCTGAGTCCGTCCCTAAAACGCTCTCTAAAGCGTGTTGGGCTGCATTTTGCCGGGCCTCCTTCTTGCTTTTTCCAACGCCCTCTGGGTATGGTTTGCCGTTTAATATCACCCTTTGAGTAAACCTGGGGGACACATTTTAAAACCATTTGTTATAAAGGCTGAAACAGTAGTCTATTCTTCCTGCACATCCTGATAAGGGATAGGTGATGCTCATTGTGTCTTATAGGCCTATTATCAAGACATGCCTTGCTATAACGGTAATTGCATGTGTTGGTGGAGGCATGCCTTGATCGTTGACACTATTTTTAGGGGTGCTCACATGCTTACCTAAATTTCCTCTCTTACCCCTAACCCCTAGGAATTATCATTCATTGTTATTTCAGAAATCATTTTTACAATAGGCAGAAGTCCTAGTGAATTGTAATGTTGTTATTACTGTGCAGTTGGCAAATCAAGTCAAATAAATGGACTTCAGGACTTCATGGACTTCTCAGCTCATCTCTAAATAACATTCTTAACTTGACTAGAACTACATCACTGGACGCCCCAAGATTGATCCTTGATGATTGAGCCCCTTTTCGAAAAAAACAATGGCTTCAAGTCTTGCCATAACGTCATATAGGCCAATATTCAGAATACTTCACCAGCTCTGCACTGCAGTATTCAGAACATTTGTGTTTTTGTCTGAGACCGTTAAGTCTGATCAGTTTGCTTCTTGTCCAGATTTTATTCTTCTTTCGTTGCTTGCTAATATGGTGGATGGTCCCCATGTGGTTCAGAGCTTGAAACGATGTTGTTTACATTTCTCCATCTGCTTTTCTACAGCTTGTTAATTTACTTACTTTAGAAACGTTGCCTTATTTTTCATAAACTAAATGAGGTAATGTGTGATGGTTCCTTCCAAACCATTACTTGTATACAAAACAACAGATGTTGGTTTGCCTTATGAGAGGTAGGCCTAGCTGATGGGACAACTATTCATATCCAACCTGTCACTAATATACCAAACTCCCTGAAGCCGAGTCCAAATAACCATCCGACGTTGAACAAGCTGAAATATATACTGTATCAAATACAACAGAGTTGCCTTTGAAAAACCCTCGTCCATGCATAAAAGTAGAGCAGACTCACGTTTTAATATGAGCAGGACCTTCGGAACCCACGTCGTCGTATTTCAACTCGAGACCACTTTTCTGCACAAACTCATTGAGTTTAGCGACGTAGTTGATTGATTCCATGGCATATGACAATATAAATATCACACGTGTCTGTGATCATGCATGCATTTAGCACATACTAACAGAGCATGGTAGGGTCCTCCACTTTATCTGCCCCATAATGGTTTGTCAGTTTCCCGGTGTCTACGTCATCATCAGGCTCGCGCTCGTCCCACAACATGGCCCCGCCCATCTGGTGAAAATCGGGATTATTGTTCTAAATTACCACTCCTTATTGTTGGGCTGTTATTATAATGCATAAACATGTATTTACAAACCATGTCACAACCACCAAATGAATGCCAAGTTATGGAGGTTTTACCGGAAGGGCCGGGCCATCAAGGGGACGAGCTTGAGTCGAAACTATGAGTCTTAAAGTCACCTGTCACCTGGTCATGTATACTTTTCCTAACATGGAAACGTTCCTTCTGTTAATAGCTTGGATCATTTTCATAATGAAATGAACAAACATTTTTATGAATCTAATCAGTAGTTAAGTCCAATTGGTTGATTACTAATACTTTTTTTTTCTTATTATTTTAAATGCATTATTCATTTTAGAACAATACTACTCACTTTAAAGTACACAGCTGAAACACATGTTATATGCAAATCAACATGCATATAATTATACAAGCTTTAGTTATATGCTTTTGGATAACTTCATTGGCATAAAGTATTTTGGATGAATTGGTTCTAACAAGGTTAACTGTTTAAGTATTATTTTTTTAAGCTGATATTTCATGTAAAAAAATGATGTTTTACTTAGTACCTCCTTACTACTCACCAACTTGCTGGTTAAACTTAAATTGATGCACAAGGTTCATGATAAATAACTGTACAAGTCTAATGTATTTCTGGATCCAACAGTGGTCTTTATACAACCACTGGTTCCATTTGGTAGTACTCTCAGAACAGACAATACACATACATTACAAAACGCTTTATTTACAACAAACAAGAGCTATATAGTTAAATATAGTCAGTAACACCATGACGAGTGCTCTGTCCCTGGTATAAAGACACAACCCATCATCTATCTTCACATATGGTCGGCGTCCGTATCCCCTGGACAATTGGCACACAAATCCTCTTCATCTGTTGAAATAATTGTGATTTATTACTATTATTTTTCACACAGTAACAAAGCAACACAATGAAATCTTGTATCTCCCTTACCATTGTACGTGGTCCCACACCATATGCAGTAGAAATGGACCCCCCTGAGGTAGGAGGTCAGGATCTGGAGCTTGTCAAAGGTCTATGATAGACAGAAACAGAGATCTCCTTACACCGTGTCAGTATATCCTGAAATTGGCTAAAAGACTTGCCAATTTATGTGGATTTGGAGGTTTCCGAGGGCCAAAATGGCCATAGTTAGTAGCACACTCATTTAAAATCAATCATCAAGAGGGTAATACCGTTAATTCCACTATCTCATCCTCATCCTCTTCTTTTTCTTCTTCCTTAACTTTCACTTCTTCCTTTTCCTCGTCATCATCTTCCTCTTCAACCGGCTCTGGTGCGGGCCAATACCAATCCTCCCTGGGAACGGAGATGCTCTAGAAATAGGACAAGAGTTTCAGTAAAGACGGCGTCCAATGGAACCCAGATAGCATTTTCCAAAGGTTTTTCGAGAGGTGTATGCATAAAACCGGAGGTTGTTGGAGGACAACGCTTTTCAAAAATGGAGGGTTTGTCGCTGTGTCTAGGCTGGTGCTTCACTAAGGCAGCTTCCCCAGATTGCGTTGCTGCATGAAAGCGAGCTTGCTAGCATTGATATTTGAATAATGGGGAAAACCAGAACCAATAAATACCAAAATAGTGTCCCGTTGCCTACAGATTCTGCATATATATATGCAGATATCAGTGCCTTTTAAAGAGATGGGTTTAACCCGGGTGCAGGCGTGTGTCATAACTGCATTATACAGAGATAGACCAGAAGTAAGTGCAGCATTTCTTTTATGTATATCATGGTTTGGAAGGAAATCAACAATAGCTAACCAAATTTGGACCGTAGAGCATATTTGTATTTCATGGGAACTTTAAAGATGTTCTTTTCTGTGATGAAATGAGAAAACAAACCAAGCAAGTTCAAAAACCAAGTTAATGTGCAGATGAGTTATCTAACCTTTTGACTGTCAAGTTGTTCACATGCCCGTTGACTCCTTCTAAGATCTCCTTCAATCTTTCTCTCCTCTCGCTCACTCCTCACCCTCACTCTGGAAAGAAGGTTGAAAAACGATTTGTTTGATTTTCCAGCTTGCATATCAACACATTTAGAATAGTATCAAATTTTCTTTGCCATCTCAAGATTGCTGCAAGCCTTACTTGAAATCTTCCAATGATTGTGTCTCATTCTGCTGCCTCACTTGTGCTTTATGTCGATAGTGTTCAAGTTCCTGCTCTGCCTTTCTCTTTTTGACTTTTTCCATTCCAATGCCCCCCCTGTCTTAGGTATAAAAAAATAGCAAAGGCACATTACAATAATACTTTACAATCAGGAGAATGGCATGTAATTACTAAACAGTTTTTGGTTTAGTTAAATTTAAGAACCTACCGGTTTTTATATTAAGCGGAATTGGTTCAACTCTTCCTGCACCTGGAAAAAAACAGAGAAACACAGTAAATATGCAAAACTAAAATGGTGATCCGTTAAAGGCAAAGATAGACAAGTACAGGTAAGGTTACCCTGTTTTCCAAGGCCTTGCCCAGCTTTGTAGCCCATTTTCTGCAAAAGTGCAAATCCTTTGTTCCCGCTGGTGATAGTGTTGTGCAAAGCTGCTTCTCTGCTTTCCTTCTCTTGCTCTTTATAGGTCTTCTGACGATTCATAAGATTCCTCTCCTTCATTTGCAATTCCTTCTTCATTGCATCCTTTACCCGCTTAGCCATCGGCAAGCCTGGCTTCACATCTTGTCTGACAGAACAGAAAGCAGAGAAAAGCACGATTACAATAGATGTTAATCTAATGACAGCCTTGAACTATTTTAATAATCTATCGACGTCTGAAGGAGCTGTAGCATCAGTGGGCCACAAACTAGATCCTTATGTTAAAAGTAACGTTACATTTATTACTCTGAGATGTCTACTTCTTTTTAACTCGAACCACATTTAGCCAAATTACGTTTTACTGATGAATGCGTCGGACATATAGTCCTCTTCCTCGTCTGACATCTTGAAATCGGGACAAAGTTTGAGCTCTGCCGTTTAAATTGTGACTTCTTAGCGCTTAGTAGGAGCTGGCTCTCGTCGATACCGCTAATGTTTGGTTCGCTGAATAATGCATTCCGAAAGACATGTTGCGAGGCGCATAGTTCCTGTTCATCACCCAACACATTCGCATGGTTAATTAATCTAATACAAATGTAAATCAAAAAGCATATAAATAGATTTTAATATTTATATACGTTTACATTGTATCGACCGACACGTATATCTGTGCGTCCTTACCTGTTATGTTTGTTTCCAATCGAACTTATTTCATCGCAACACCTCCATTGCCCAATGATACGTCGTCATATTCATCCCTGGTTAAGCGATCGACAGGTAGGATAAACAAATGACTCCCGTTTCCGATTTTAAAGTCTTGTTAATGTCATGCTTTCCTTTGTACAACACACCCGGGCTGATTTGAGAGCCGGGTTTGTCTCTCAATGGTACGATAGCACAGAACCCAGCCGGTTCCTTAACGAAGCTAGCTTACTTGTAGCTCCCTCCCATCCCCTCCACAGCTGGAGGGTCGGACAGACCGCTGTCAAAAACATAAGAGATTAACTATACTTCTTGTTGATGCCGGGTTAGGGCCCGATACACAGCACAGATACACAACACGGTCGGTACATCATCGTGCCAATTTCTGCTTGGGCATCAGTGGCAGTAGAGGAGGTATTTCACCCAACTTTGATGAATGTGTCACAGCCACCTTTGGCGCTGTGTGGGTTTTAAAGGTCTGACGTGAATGGATGCATGGATCAAGAATATAGAGTGTAATATAAATAATGTATGATGGCGTGTATCCGTGTTTGATGTCTCAATGCAGGGGTGAGGTTGTTTTGGCGTCGCCGCATCGCTCGTCCTTGGAAATATCCGATTCCTCAGAGCCCTGGGTGGTTGGTAGTTCGACATGGAGCTGGCGCATAGTCTCCTGCTCAACGAGGATGCCCTGGCCCAGATCACCGAGGCCAAGAGGCCCGTCTTCATCTTTGAATGGCTTCGCTTCTTGGATAAAGTTCTCGTGGCAGCCAATAAGGTGAGTTTGTATATTAAGCGTTTGTTATTGTGCGCTGATCAGACAAACTGCGGCGCATTGCATTGGAGTTAAATGCTCCAATCTTCTGTCTAAAAGGTGGACGTGAAGGAAAAGCAGAAGAAACTGGTGGAGCAGCTGACAGGACTGATAAGCAGTGCCCCTGGACCCCCGACCAGGAAACTACTGGCCAAGAACCTGGCAACCCTTTACAGCATCGGTGACACCTTCACTGTCTTCCAAACTTTGGACAAGTGTAATGACATTATCAAAAGCAAAGATGACACACCAGCATACCTGCCAACCAAACTGTGAGTTCCCATTTACATATATCATTATTATATATGTTCATTGGAGTTAGTTTCATGCCGGTTATCTTTGCCTGCAATAACGATTGAGTGTTAAGGTCATCTGTGCAAATTATAGGCCAAAACCTTTCAATCTTGCGGTTGGTGTATAATGGATGCGCCCACACTCTGGTTTATTAGAAGATGAGATACGTTTTAATCTGTCGAATGATGATAGTATTTAAAAGAGGATTAGTGTTAGGGATCCTCTTGAAATACTGCGGCCTTCTGTTGCAAAGCAGCGCCACTTGTTACATGCATATCGACTATTAAACCATACACAGTGTAGTATACAATCGTACAATATAGTGGCACTTTGTAGTCTGAATGGTTTCTGTCATTTGTGTTAAAATAATTATTGCCATGAATAGGTGGAGGTTTCCACATATTCATATCTTACCTTATATAGATACATTTATAAATGTGTGTTTCAATATAAAGAAAAAAATGTATGCACTTGTTTTATGTTGTACATCCGGGCACTTAAAAATAGTACTTAGCATTGTTTAGAATCTTATCCTAGCTATCTTTGTGTACGGGGAATGGGTTAACCTAGCAATTGTTGGTGCTTTGCACTTGTTTCTATGAACATTCTTACTGTACCGACAGCGAATATATTGTTTCTCCTTCTGACAAATGCACTTGTGGCTTTGGATAAAAGCGTCTGCTAAATGTAAATGTCAAATGGACTGTCTTGCTTTGGCAGTGCTGCCGTGGCGTGTGTGGGGGCCTTCTATGAGAAGATGGGCCGAATGCTGGGCAGCTCCTTCCCTGACACCATCAACAATATGTTGAAGGCCTTGAAGAGTGCAGAGGTGAGCCTTTCATACACAACACGGTCTGAGCCGTATTAGTCCATTTTGAATAATGATGAGCACTGTTAACGGCGTGCAATTATTTACATTAATTAATGACAATAACCCTTCCCTCATAATGTATGTAAAAAACAACAACACTTATAATTGTTGGTAGACAGTACCTACTTCCACACAGGCTGTTATAATGATCAATTTATAAGTGCGAGCAACAATAACGCAACATTACTTGGACCAGGTTTACCAGGTAAAGCTAGTTTTGAAAAACAGGAATGTGTGATAATAATAATGATGAAATCCTCAAAATCCGAATGCCATTGTCTTTCTCTGCTGCCTCTCCAGTCCCAGGGTAGGGGGGAGATACTGATCAGCCTGCAGAAGGTGCTCTGTGGACTGGGCGGGGCCGCAGCCTCCTGCCACAGGGACATATACAAGAACGCCCGCTCGCTGCTCACAGACCGCTCCATGGCTGTGCGCTGTGCAGTAGCCAAGGTCTGTTGTTGCCCTCAACCATGGTATTATGTCCATCAGCGTCGGGCGAAAGTGCTGACGAGGAGGCAGGACGGATGACTCGTGTCAGCATTTGTTCGTCATGATTAGTAATATTATTAATTGGAATACAAATGTATATATAATAGATGGCCTAAAGTACATCTAATGCAATTGTATTGCATAATACATCAACGTTGTACAAATGTATGCTATATTGTGAATAGATGTGTAACATCTATTCACAAGTCCACAGTGCTTCTACAGTTGCAAAAGTAATCTATATGTGAAGAATCTAAACTTAGTACCAATGTTTTGGATAAGTGCAATTGTTTTTTCGTTCTTTTTTGGGGAGGACCTGCTTCATAGCTCTTCCACTTGTATCGAATATTTGTTACATTGCTTCTTCATAGGGATTGACTGATATGGATATTTTAGGGCCGATACGATTCCGTTTTTTCTTTCATCAGCCCAAGCCGATGACCGATACGCCGATACCGATTTTCTTGAGCCGATACTGCTTTTGCTCCCTCAATTTACATCATAAAAATTACACAATGTGTATTCCATGTAACAAGTCTCAATTTTAAAAAAGGAACATTTATCGAAATGTCTGTAAATCAGGCAGGTAAAAAAGAAAATTTAAAAGAAAAATCAGTGCAAAAAATTGGCCGATGCAAATGCACGTAAAAATCGGCCGACGATGGCCGATATCGGCCGATGACTAGTTAATGCCCTCCTTTCCTCCATGCTGTGCAGTGCCTGCTGGAGCTACAGAACGAGGCTGTGTTCATGTGGACCACGGAGCTTGAGAGCCTGGCCACCCTGTGCTTCAAGGCCCTGGAAGGCTCCAACTATGGTGTGCGTGTAGCGGTGTCCAAACTACTGGGGACGGTCATGGCCACAGCCCTGATGCCCAAGCAAGCAGCAGGTCGGGTTGAGAGCTCATCGTGTGTTGTTCACAGCTTAAGACCATTCCAGTGTTTGGCGTTTCCTCTTCTGAGCCGTCTAGCTCCTGTGCTAACTAGCTAGCTATCTAGCTCCTGTGCTAACTAGCTAGCGATCTAGCTCCTGTGCTAACTAGCTAGCTGTCTCCCGCTTGTTTACAGTCATGCGTCAGAACGTGAAGCGGGCCACCCTGGAGGAGGTGCTGGAGCTGATGGCGACCGGCTTCCTGCGCGGGGGCTCTGGTTTCCTGAAGAGTGGCGGGGAGATGCTGAAGGGTGGGGGCTCCGTCAGCAGGGAGGTGCGGGTGGGCGTCACACAGGTGAGCTGCCTCCTCCCACTCTTATTGGCCTTACAATTGGCACAAGTTTGCCAGTAAACCAAATATTGGAGAGTCATTAGTATTTCAGGTTTTTTGTCCACACGCTCACCCCCCCCCCCCCCACGTACTCTGCTTGCCCCCTCCCAGGCCTACGTCGTGTTCGTGACCACGCTGGGCGGCCAGTGGCTGGAGCGTAACTTTGCCACGTTCCTGTCCCACGTGCTTGACCTCGTCTCGCACCCGCGGGCCACGCAGACGCACGTGGAGGCGGTGTACTCGCGGCGCTGCGTCTCCTTCATGCTGCGGGCCACCCTGGGCGGTCTGCTGGGCGAGAAGGCCCAGATCGCCGCCGGCATGGAGCTCTGCCAGGCCATCGGCAAGCAGATGAGGGCTGTGGGTAAGGAGGAGGGGGGGGAAGTGTCACGGTTCAGAGCGTTGCAGAGTAAGTACTCATCTGTTATTATTACCTCCACTTTTTTTCGTTTGAAACGTACTCTCCCCTTCTCCCCTCGAAATGCTTTTATTGTTTCAGTTCGGGCATAGTTTGCTGGTGTGGTGTTGCGCGTTTGTGTGTGTGTGTGTCCCGTTGGGTTTTTCATCTTTCCTGCATGTTGCATGCTTTTATTATTTTGCTGGATTTTTTTTGCTTGCACTTTTCATAAAGTTATAATATAAAGAATACAATTTCATCATAGTTCCCCTTTGTCATGAAAAATTCACCCTATTGCTATTTTGCTGAGTCAGGCCGTGCCGGGCTTCTTGCCTGTTTATTACAAACAGTGTCAGTTAGCGTCTTTAGCTACCATTAGCCTTTAGCATACACTGCAAGAAAGCTGGCATGTGTCTCTTCACTCACACCGCATGCAAACTAAGCTGAGTAGTCCCTTCACCATCCCCCATCAGGCCATACCATTTGAAAGATTCCTTTCATTTATTGCACATGAATTTATTCCCCTACATTACATGACTTGTCAACCATGTTTCTAACCCCCCCCCCCCCCGCCCCATAACAAAAGGATGATCCTTACTCTGTGATTTGCTTTGAAACCTGAAAGATGACACATTCACGTGTCCCGATGCGGTCTCACAAGGCCATTTGTGTTCTTGTATTCCGTCTTGATGTTGGTACAGCCATTGATCCACCTCCATGTCCGCTGAGTCTTTCAGCAATTAGGATTTAATAATCTTGGATATTATAGTTTAATTTTCTGAAGACTGATGAGCCCAAGTAAAGGCTCTTAATTTAAGTATTTCTAACATAAAAAAGGGCTAAATATAAGAGGTGAAATGCATTCTGGGAGAGTAGCAGAGCTCTATTGCTCTATAATGGTTGATGACCAGAGTCCTACTCGTTTAGAATAACGTGCCTGTTATGTTTTGGTCGGAGATGAAATAATTTACTTATAATATATAATATATTAATACAAATAATGATATTAACGGATATTCTTAATATTATAAATGGGCTTCCTTCTTTTGTGTTTTTAATCTGATCCTCTTCTCTGTAAATTGTAAGGCGACTCAGGCCAGTGTAATTCAATCTTTTTCTTATTGCCACCTGCTATTTGCAGAAAAAAAGCGTTTGTGTGCAGATTTACGATGCTGTAAATACCTCGGCTTTTCAGTGGTTTGGTAGTCAATTTGATCAATAAGAAAAACAGAATCGCACTGACCCTTCTGCGTATACTTTGCCACACTCGATCAAAAAAAGTCCAACATCCTGTAGAGCCCCTTTCATCAAAGATTTGAATAACGGTTCCAATTTGTTTCAAATACAAAAAAATATAGAGATAATATGATATATTACAATCTTAAATTATCCAACACAAAAAAATTAATTAACACGAGTACAACAAACACCAGAAAACCTTGGTGGATATTTTAAATGACACCCCTGATAGTATTAACTGTGTATTGACAGCACAGCGAACCTGTTCTAATGTGATAATGGTCAAGGGAACAAAACAACCAGGTGTTGGGGTCAGAGGGCCATGTGCCAGGGGTGTGGTACGACCCAGTTCCTTAGCCTTTGTTTCCATTTGATTGCGTGTGGTGACAGTGGTAGCGTGATGGATGCCACGGTGGCCTGGCCCAAATGAGCTGCTCTTAATTTGGGAAACCTTGCCGCAGTGCAAGTTCAAACGAATCACTTTAACAGAACTCAAAGCTCGGCAGATTTTTAATCGGCAAGGCCCCCGTCTCCCACCATGCTGTGTGTTGATAAACAGCGTTTACGTCGCAAAAAAAAGCCACTAATCACTAATGAATTCATCTACCGTGTATTGTTATTGTTCACCTTACTGACCATGTCCCCCCACCACCTCCACCACCTCCACCACCACCCACCACCTCCACCACCTCCTCCACCCCAGCCTCCACCACCTCCACCTCCACCGCCTCGCTCCCCTCCCCCACAGAGGCCGTGGTGAGCGACCCCAGCGGGGATAACAAGGCCGGGGCGGCGGACGTGTCGGCCAGCCAGCACGTGATGGTGTGTGCCCTGAAGGAGCTGGGCAGCCTGGTGCACAGCCTCAGCGCCACGGCCTCGCCCCTCATCCAGGAGCCGTCCATCGGTAGGAGGGGGGACCAGGGGGGAGCCCGCACATTCAAGATTCTTATCCTTAGCCATCATGGTTTTATACAGGGAATGGGTTATCCTGTTAATTGTTGGTGCTTGGCTCTCGGTTCTGTGAATCTCCTTACTGTACCAACGGGGATATATTGTTGTTTCTCCTCTTCGGGCAAATGTACTTAATGTAAGTCGCTTTGGATAAAAGCATCTGATCAATGCCCTGAATGTGAATGTAAGAAACACAGAGTTTTATTTGTCACATTTATACAAGTGTGCGGTGAAATGAGAAAGTGAACGTGCCGCAGAAGCAGTGGAATATATAACATTCACTCACTCACTCACTCTCTCCCTCCCCACCCCACAACACTCACTCACTCACCCCTCCTTCCCCCCTCCCTCCCTCCTTCCTTCCCTCCTCCCTCCCTCCCGCCTCCCTCCCTCCCTCCCTCCCAGGCCTCCTGGAGACCGTCACCTCCGTCCTGCTCCACCCCAGCATGGCGGCGCGCCTGGCGGCGGCGTGGTGCCTGCGCTGCGTTGCCGTGGCACTGCCCTATCAGCTGACCCCTCTGCTGGACCGCTGTGCCGAGCGCATCAACAACCTGAAGAGCTCGCCGGAGGCCGTCAGCGGCTACAGCTTCGCCGTCGCCGCCCTGCTGGGCGGAGTGCATCCAGTGCCCCCTGGGGATCCCCCACAGCAAGGGCAAGGTGTGTGTGTGTGTGTGTGTGTGTGTGTGTGTGTGTGTGTGTGTGTGTGTGTGTGTGTGTGTGTGTGTGTGTGTGTGTGTGTGTGTGTGTGTGTGTGTGTGTGTGTGTGTGTGTGTGTGTGTGTGTGTGTGCCGTGTGACGGGTGCCACGGCAGCAAGTACAAGAATGTACTTGCTAAAAATAGAAAACAAAATACACAGAACATATGTCTGTATTTTTTCACAATATACATATGCTTAGAGAGTTATGGAGGTTTATATCTCCGCAATCATTAGTGGTCGTACTGTACTGAGTCCCTGCCTCATAATACTTTTACATTACAACCTTTAGAGCACAAAAATCAATGTTACAATTACACATAGCGTACATCATAGGCATTTCCTGCAAAGTAAATATGTAAAAGATAAATCAAAACCATAAGGCGAACTTTGATGGTTTCAGTAAGATGACTCCCTGGCACATTCGCTGATTACAACGTTGTGTCCCCCCCCCCTCTAGTTAGTGGTGAGCATAGCAGAGGACCTCCTGCGGACTGCAGCCCAGAATAGTCGCCTGTCCCTGCAGAGGACCCAGGCAGGCTGGCTGCTGCTGGGGTCCCTCATGACTCTGGGTGAGACAGCCGCTGCATCTGATTGGTTCGAATCTGATTCTAGCCAATCAAAATCAACCACGGAATTTACCTGTGTTTTGTGTTTTCCTGATCCTTTCCCTCTTTGGTCGTTGATCCTGATCCTTGTTTTTTGGACGCTAAACATTCTGTCTTCTGATTGGCTGCGGCCCTAGGCCCCTCCCTGGTGCGCTACCACCTCCCCAAGATGCTACTGCTGTGGAGGAACGTGTTCCCCCGCTCCCAGAAGGAGCTGGAGGCGGAGAAGGCCAGGGGGGACTCCTTCACCTGGCAGGTCACCCTGGAGGGCCGCGCCGGAGCCCTGTGCGGTACGGGAACATCGGCCCAGTCGTTTTCCAGATGCCCCCTGTTCCCCTCCCTGGGCATCGCAACTCATTCACCTTAACCTTTACCCCCTCCCTGGGCATCCTGACTCATTCACCTTAACCTTTACCCCCTCCCTGGGCATCCTGACTCATTCACCTTAACCTTTACCCCCTCCCTGGGCATCCTGACTCATTCACCTTTACCTTTACCCCCTCCCTGTGCATCCTGACTCATTCATCTTTACCTTTACCCCCTCCCTGGGTATCCTGACTCATTCACCTTTACCTTTACCCCCTCGGCCTGCAGCCATGCGGAGCTTCGTGGCCCACTGTCCCGAGCTGCTGACGGAAGACGTGATCCGCAGGCTGATGACGCCCATCGAGTGCGCCATGACCATGCTGTCGCAGTGAGTACGAGGCCGCTTGGTGCCTCCCTCTATGAAGGGAACAGGGAGGGAGTGATGGTCACGCCCTCGGTGGAGTGCAAAATTAATTGTCATTGATTATTAGTATATTTTTCGTGGGGATTTTAGGGCTGATTTGATTGTCCGGCTCCGCAACTATGCCTGTGTTTTTTGAGAGAATTATGTTTCGGAGCGTACCATTTTCCATTATTGCTTAGATTTGGAAGACTTGGGGTCGTCTTAGCTCAGGAGGTGGAGTGGGTTGACTTGTAACCGGAAGGTTGCTAGCTCGGTGTGTGAATGTGTGGATTGAACCGTCGCTTTGGATAAAAGCGTCTGCTAAATGCCCTAACAGTAAATGTAAACACCCCTATTTCGTGCTCCGCTGTCTGAAGTTGTAGCATGGAGCAGAGTTGATTAGCGTCTTTCCTCATTGCTGCGGTGGTGTGTGTGTGTGTTCCTCGCAGTGTCCCGGCCATCATCAAGGTGTACGGGGCTCACCTGAAGGCCAGTGCGGCCATGGTGAGGCTGAGGCTGTATGACATCCTGGCCCTGCTACCGCCCAAGACCTATGAAGGTACGGGGGGCCGACGGTGCACGCAGTCCTACTCTGGGCCGGAATATGAACCCTTTGAAAAATTGTAGCTGTCATTTTCAACTTTTTATGTAATGCAGAATGTGTGCCCCTGACAAAAGTGGATGAGATTAATCCAATTGTTTTCTATCAAATCAACTGATTCAATATCACGTTAATATAGGTCTAGATGTATCCCTGTTAGCGTAGCATAATTGCCATATCATATTGTTGTCACCATATCATCGTCATATTTCAGCCAAATTGTTATATCTAACCTAACTCTCATAATGCTGCTTTTTAACAGTTCCTCATTGTCTATAGCCTAAGCCAATCAGAGTCATCATAAGCTTTTTTTTACGCTAAATACAAGAGAAACCTTAAAGTATGACTTGGGCAGTAATGCTATGAGGCTAACAATATTTGTATGTTGAAATAAACAAGTAGAGAACACGGGGGGGATCTTTGATTACCACATTGAATGTTCAGGGTCAGTTCTTCGGCGTATTAAGCCGTTGCCCCTTGAGGTGTGATCTGAATCGCTTTCCGTCTCCTACAGGCAGCTACAACGCTCTCCTGAGGGAGCTGGTGGCCGAGTTCACGCTGACGGATAACTCGGCCAACACCACCACCTCGTTGCTGCGCTCGCTGTGTCACTATGACGACAGCGTGCTCATGGGCTCCTGGCTGCAGGAGACCGACCACAAGTCCATTGAGGATCAGGTAACGCTCGGGGTTCTGCTGGGGATGACGCTGGGTTCACTTTGCTCACATGTACACTCCTCTGCACCATGAAGTACGTAGCGGGTTTTGGTGTATCACTCTAGCAACCATTTCGTGATGACTATACCTATAGTAACACAACTGACATGAAGACTATAACTGTAGTTACACTTTCATGACGACTATGGGATAGCAGCACTTTCATGACGGTTATAAATACAGTAACACAGCTGTCATGAAGACTATTTAACAATTATCCCTCGAGCCCGAATGGGCTATGGCTCAATAGCCCATGAGGCCTTGTTTTAGTAAAATTCAACTCTAGTAGGGCAGAACAAACATGAAAACATATCCAGAAAATAATTTCAGAACTGATTTATCTAATAATGAGCTTATAAAATCGTCAGAAACTTCATCAAAACGCGAAGCAGCCGCCATTGTTTTTGTTTACAAAGACGGCGTTTTCGCTACTAGTAGGCTATAACGTATAGCCTACTAGTAGCTCAGCCAATTAAAACGCAGCATTAGTGATAGCCCACTAGTTGAATTTTACTAAAACTAGTTACACTTTCATGACGACTATGGGATAGCAACACCTTCATGACGGTTATAAGTGCAGTAACACAGCTGTCATGACGACTATAACTATAGCAACACTGTCACGACGGTTATAACTAGTAACACAACTGTCATGATGACTATAACTATAGCAACACTGTCATGATAGTTATAACTAGTAACACAACTGTCATGACGACTATAACTGTAGTTACACTTTCATGGCGACTATGGGATAGCAACACTTTCATGACGGTTATAAATGCAGTAACACAGCTGTCATGACGACTATAACTATAGCAACACTGTCACGACGGTTATAACTGGAGCAACACTGTCATGTCATGACGACTATAACTGTAGTAACGCAGCTGTCATGGCGACCGTCGCCACGGTAACAATGTGCTGCTGCCGGGTGTGTAGCTGCAGCCCAATAGCGCGTCGGGCAGCGGGGCCCTGGAGCACGACCCCTCCTCCATCTACCTGCGCATCCCGGTGGGCGAGGCCGTCCCCGGGCCCCTCCCCCTGGGCGTGTCCGTCATCGACGCCTCGGTGGCCCTGTTCGGCGTGGTGTTCCCGCACGTCTCCTTCAAGCACAGGTGGGAGAGAGCGCCGCCGTTTGGTGTCACTGTGTTGGACACAACTGTGATGCAACCTCAGCTTTCATCCCCTCTGCTGCATTGGGTACATTTATTGTTCATGGTCCACCTCTCTAAGAAGTTCTGTTTCTTAGATATTTTTATTTTTATGTAAAATTTTGTGAGTGAATTAAAATCAATTAAGTTTCCGTTAATATGCAGACTTTAGGATTGCATTTCTTGATCCCCGATCGATTTTCAACAATGGTACAATTGATGCTGACCTGTCCTTTTCTGTGGCCTGCTGATTTTTCGACGAACCTACACCCAATGTGTTTCCAATTTGTGTACTATTAGCTCAGGCACCGTTTAACACAAGTGTCCTCTCTGTGGAGCGCAGGCTTCAGATGCTGGACCACTTTGCCGAGTGCATCAAGCAGGCCAAGGGCATCCGGCAGCAGGCGGTGCAGCTGAACATCTTCACCGCAGTACTCAGTGCCCTCAAGGTGAGCCACGCCTGCCCGCGCCTCACTCTCCAGTGGAGAGAGAGAGAGTCATTACTCAGACGACCCACCTTCAGCTGTGACCTCTCCTTTCTTCCTCCTCCTCGCTCTTATCTCATCTTTTCCTCTTCTGTTTTTTTTCTCCCTCCCTCCCTCCCCTTTCCTTCCCTCCCTCACTCACTCACTCACTCACTCACTCACTCACTCACTCACTCACTCACTCACTCACTCACTCACTCACTCACTCACTCACTCACTCACTCACTCACTCACTCACTCACTCTCACTCACTCACTCACTTCACCTCACCTCACTCCCCCTCCTTCCGTTGTTCCCTTCCTCAATCTTTCCCTCCCTCCCTCCCTCCATCCTCCTCTCCACCCTGCCCCCAGGGCCTGGCGGAGAACAAGAGCACCCTGGGGCCGGAGGAGGTGCGTAAGTCGGCCCTGGCCCTGGTGATGGGGGCCCTGGACAACCCCAACCCCATCCTGCGCTGCGCGGCTGGGGAGGCCCTGGGCAGGATGGCCCAGGTGGTGGGAGAGGCCAGCTTCATCGCCAGGATGGCCCAGTACAGCTTCGACAAGTAGGCCGCAGTTTATCACAAAGTAACATATCCGACTTTAGATCACTGGACTCTGATGGCGGACGGTTGGGGAGCTTGTTTTTCTTTAGCTTCATATTTCTTTAGACCAATCATATTGGCAGGGATCTGTCAGCGCGTAATTGGCTATTAAAAGCCTACGCAAACTCGTAGTAAACAGTATAAAAGTGTCCGTAAGGGTTTCCAATCAAAGACCGTACAGACCGGCCACTGTAGAAATACACAAATACGTTTCTCTTCGGTAGAACCATTTTCATAATGAATCATTTAACAATGTTGATCTGCCCCTTACATTCTCGGTGCTCCTAATGATTAATTTGATCCCTCATATGGTTTCTTATTGTTTCAATGCTCTCAATTTGCCCTTCCACCCCCTCCACATCGCCCGCCTCCAGGCTGAAGTCAGCCCGGGACGTGGTGTCCAGGACGGGCCACTCTCTGGCCCTGGGCTGCCTGCACCGCTACGTGGGGGGCATCGGGTCGGGCCAGCACCTCAAGACCAGCGTCAGCATCCTGCTGGCCCTGGCCCAGGACGGCTCCTCCCACGAGGTCCAGGTGGGCAGCGGCGGCGTCCCAGCCAAGAGGAGTTTCGCCCCCCCCCCCCCCATCGGTCCACTTTAACTAAAATGTGCTGGTTTTATTTGTTTGTTTGTTTCCAGACCTGGTCCCTGCACTCGCTGGCCCTGATCGTGGACTCCAGCGGCCCGATGTACCGGGGCTACGTGGAGCCCACCCTGTCCCTGGTGCTCACCTTGCTGCTCACCGTGCCCCCCTCCCACACGGAGGTGCACCAGTGTCTGGGCCGCTGCCTGGGGGCCCTCATCACCACCGTGGGCCCCGAGCTGCAGGGTAACCCGCCATCCTGATATAATGGGAGCTCAGGTGGAGCTGTTTGGTAGATTGTCCAGCAGGTGGCAGTGTGATCTCTTTTTTTTTTTTTTTTTTCAAGCAACCTGTATCAACACACATAAACAGGGACACTTATCTTTGGATTTGACTCTAGTCTGTAATCCTCCGACCTCAACCCTTGAGTGTTTTGTCTCTCCAGGGAACGGTGCCACCATCTCCACCATCCGCTCGTCATGCCTGGTGGGCTGTGCCATCATGCAGGACCACTCGGACTCCCTGGTGCAGGCGGCCGCCATCTCCTGCCTCCAGCAGCTGCACATGTTCGCCCCGCGCCACGTCAACCTGTCCAGCCTGGTGCCCTGTCTCTGCGTAAGAATCCACCCAGCACCCTTCTGCCCATAGACCTTCAAAGTATTAGTCTCCCAGGATCCAGGTTCCCTCGGTCAAAAGTCTATGGGAAGTAACATGGGGCTTTGAATGATCGTACATTACAAAGTCTGTAGGTGGCAAATAAGTTAAAGCTGCGTCTCGTTTTGATTGACACACTTTTTCCATCTAGTTTCGACTGGGTTTTGGGGTTTTCGTTGCCGTTAAAGTAGCAAACGATTATTAATGCTACTTTAACGGCACCGACAATCCAAAACAACAGGGGAAAATACTGGATGCGAAAAGTGTGTAGTTCAAAACGAGACGCAGCTTTTTACTTCCTCGCCGCCTACAGAGTTTGTTATGTACGATCATTTCAAAAACACTGTCATTTGGCCGAGGGAACCGGAGCGCTCGGAGGCGGGACTTATTCTTCAGCGGTCTATTGGCCTGATCTCGGGTGACTCAGTCGTCGTTTACCCCCCCGCCCCCGCAGGTCCACCTGTGCAGCTCTCACCTGCTGCTGCGCCGCGCCGCGGTGGCTTGTCTGAGGCAGCTGGCCCAAAGGGAGGCAGGCCGAGGTCTGCGCCTACGCCATGAGCCTGGCCAAGAGGGCCGGGGACAGCAGCGGCAGCATCAGTGAGTACGAGTGAGCCCTCGTGCTACCGCCACCGCGTGGATACACCCAACACGCTGCAGTAGGGGAGAGTCGAGAGAGAGCGCTGAAGAGAAGGGTTTTGAAAACAAACAACCTACCTCTCTGCTCCCTCGCTCACTATGATTCTCTGCCAAAGAGGAGTCTTGCATTCTTGCACTTTTGATTGACAGGCAAGATGGAGGTCTCTGAACCAATCAGGGGGTCAGAAATGTGCCTGGAGCGGTCTAAGATCAAAATTTGTTGCGCAAATATTATTATTACATTCCTTATTGCCACAGTGCATTTCACCCACTAACAGCTGCAGAATGGCTGGGCTATTTCTAACAAATCACCCTAAAATAATAGCTGTTAAAGCTAACTACAGCACCTTCAAGTCTAACTGACTTTATCCAACATGATCATGATTAAAATCAACGTGGGATTGCAAGTGTTTTAAATTTAATTTCCGTGCAAATGCTCACGCTATTTTCGGCCAACTTCGCAGTTTAAAAGTGTAAGAACGCCGTAACGGAGAGTCTGCTCCGCCACCGACTCTTTTTGGCATCCACACTCACACTTCTCGCTCGCCCCCCCCCCCCTGGCTCCCACCCCCACCATCTGGAGGCCCGACCCCTTAAAAACAGCAAACCCCCCGCCTCCTTGGACCGCTGAGGCGAGGCTGACCCTCTGACAGGGGGCAGCGAGTGACGGCGTGTTCCCTCTATGCTCTGATTATCTGGCCCTCCCTCTTCCTCTCCCCCCCCCCCCCCCCCTGGCCCAGAGCTCAACATCACGGAGACGGGCCTGGAGGGGGTTCTGTTCGGCATGCTGGACCGGGAGACGGACCGGAAGCTGTGCGCTGACATCCATGACACCCTGGGTCACATGCTGTCCTCCCTGGCGGTGGAGAAGCTCTCCCATTGGTTGAAGCTCTGCAAGGACGTGCTGGCCGCCACCACAGGTGAAGTACTCGTTAGTAATGCTGCGAGTCCCTTTCGTTGGGATATGTAGGAGAGGTAGTGTTTTCGTTTTTTTTTGGTCATCCTCCTTCCACTTAGATTTGATTTCAAAGGTCAGTGGGGAGTAGGCCTTTTCTGCACAATGTGGGTATGTATGTCTCTTCACACATTTTGTGTCTGTGTGCTCAGAGAAAGGCCAATGTCCCCGCAGCCAAGAGGACTCCTGGCTGATGATAACTCTATAGTCTGGGAACGCCGCGACGCGTTTCGCACCAACTGAGCCGAAACACAATGCAATTTGTAACGAGCAAATATTCAATTAGTAACGGCATAGCCCAGAAGGGTAACGCTTAAAGACGGGCTGACATCAGAAGCCAGATTAAAATTGATTTAAATTGAAAAGGGAAGGGGGAAGCTATTTCACAAGTTTAAATTTAGACCTGGAGCTCTACCTTGTGTCTCTCTCCGTCGAATCAATCCGACGAACGACACGGAGGGAAAGAGGTACGAAGCCCTATCATTATATAACAATTAAAAAAAAAACCTGACATCTGCTCCCGGACCGCACAGAGGTGGGAGGCGGCGCCGTGACCTTCAACGCGAGCCGGGACGACGAGGACTCGGAGAAGAAGGACGCGGAGATGGACGACGACATCATGTTCACGGGTCTGGGGGAGGACGACAAGGCCAAGCCCTCGGTGGTGGCCCCGCGCTGGGTCACGCGCGTCTTCGCCGCCGACTGCCTGTGCCGCATCATCCTGCTCTGCGAGAACGCCAACAAGGCTCACTTCGACCTGGCGGCCGCCCGCGCGTTCAGAGCGCAGAACCCCAAAGGTACCCCTCAATGAAACGCCGTCTCCACCCCCCCCAACCACCGTCACCAATAGGGCTGAACGATTAATCTAATTCAAACCAACAACGCAATGTTATAGAATATAGAAGGCTGTGACTAAAAAAAGGTTTTTAAGAGTGAATAATACAGAACGTAAGGAACTTTAAAAAGTGAATTTGCGTACTAAAGCGCAATCCCAATCCCAATATTGGCCGAAATCATCACAATTCGATTATTTCCCCAAATCGTTCAGCTCTAGTCAACAGGACAGCTCGGCTCCGGTATACCTCAACGAAACCCCCCCGCCCCCCGTCCCGTCCCGTCCCGTCCGCCCCCCGTCTACAGACAGCCTGGCTCCGGGACCCCTGGAGCCTTACTGGCTGTTTCTCCTCACTCGGTGACGGCTCATTAGTTTCTTCTCATTCCTCCGGGGGAGCTAAAGAATAGTCCCAATTTGTAGGAAGAGGGCTCCCCCTTGTAATTGGTTTCCTCCAGTTGAGTGTGTCGAAGTGTACTTTTTGTTCTACTGCACGATTTCGGGGGGGGTGGAGGGGGGATACTTCAAGGCGAAAAGAGGGGCGTTCACCCTAGCCCGTCTGGTCTGAAGGTTAGCTCATTTGAAACCAATGTTTTCGGGGTGGAAGAGACCACCCTGTCTCTCCCTCGGTGTTCCAGAATGTAACGGTGGAGCCAGGCTAGTGATGATGAGTAAGGCTGCTCATGCTGTCAGAGAGAGAAGCCGGCGTTTACATAAGATTGGTACACTCCAACGCAACGGCTAAAAATAAATGCTCCCTGTGAACGAGCCACTCTGTACACCGGTGTATCTGTCCTTTATGAAATGTTCTCAATTATCCCCCCGCCCACTCCCTTCAAGGTCAAAGGTCTTTGATCGGCCGAGTTTCAAATATGCTTCTCTCTCTAACTCTCTCTCTAACTCTCTTACTCTCTTACTCTCTCTCTCTCTTTCTTTCTTTCTTTCTTTCTTTCTTTCTTTCTTTCTTTCTTTCTTTCTCTGTGCCTCTCTTTCTGTACCTCTCTTTCTGTACCTCTCTCTCTCTCTCTCTCTCTCTCTCTCTCTACCTCTCTCTCTGTACCTCTCTCTACCTCTCTCTCTGTACCTCTCTCTCCTCTCTCTCTACTCTCCCTGTACCCTCTCTCCTCTACCTCTCTCCCTGTACCTCTCTCTACCTCTCTCCCTGTACCTCTCTCTCTCTACCTCTCTCTACCTCTCTCCCTGTACCTCTCTCTACCTCTCTCCCTGTACCTCTCTCTGTACCTCTCTCTACCTCTCTCCCTGTACCTCTCTCTACCTCTCTCCCTGTACCTCTCTCCCTGTACCTCTCTCTACCTCTCTCCCTGTACCTCCTGGGTGTTCTCCCATGTGTCCCCCCCGGGGGTGCAGGAGACCTGCTGGTACTCCACCTGTCAGACCTGATCCGCATGGCCTTCATGGCGGCCACGGACCACAGCAACCAGCTGAGGATGGCCGGCCTGCAGGCCCTGGAGGACATCATCAAGAAGTTTGCCATGGCGCCAGAGCCCGAGTTCCCCGGACACGTTATCCTGGAGCAATACCAGGCCAACGTGAGTCACTCGCAGGCTCGGTGAAACATTCTGCATATTGGGGCTGGGTAAAAAATATATAAGTCATCAATGCACCGCAATTTATTTGTTCTCGATTCAATTTCGATTCTGAATCTTTTTGAAATCGATTATTTCCATTTAAAAAAAAAAACAAAAAAACCCCTGCATACTCAATCATTGTAATCTAGAGGTGAGTATGCCTAAATGTACATGCCCTTTTACATTCGTCCATGTTATTACTTTTATGCTGCAAGTTCAGCTCAGGAACAATAATATACAATGGTGTATTCCCTTTCTTGCTAGTTAAAGCACAATGAAATGGTTCATCCTTTTTCAAATGGTTAATTCTAAATAATATTTAGGTATTTTTTGTCATCTGCGTGTATTATTGAATCGATGTCGAAGCATATGGATCAATATCAAATCGAATCGAAATCAAATCAAATCAAGACCTGAATAATTGAATTGAATTGTGAGGTACCTGGCGATACCCAGCCCTACTGCATACGTTACAGATTTGAACTGTTTGCAAAGCGGCTCTACCCTTGTAGAAACAACTGCAACAGTTGCAGCTTCCAGGCTAACCACTAATTGCACAATCCTGCAGGTCGGAGCGGCACTCAGACCTGCCTTTTCTCCAGACACCCCGTCCGACATAACGGCCAAAGCATGCCAGGTAAGACGCACACGGCGGAGGAACTCCCTCAACTCTCGATGACGTGTCCTTCATGTATTCCCTCTGAAGCGTTAGCGGCATGAAGCAAACTAAATAGACCTGTCGTCTGCATGCAGCGGTAGGCATTAGTGCTACGACTGTAGGGGTCCACAGTAGCACTGCCACAGCAGCAAATTGCATAGTGCCGAACACTGCATAGTGAGTCATCGTCACCGTTGGAAGCTGATTGTGCCGGTGCTCTGGCAGCAAGGGCTGTTGTGCGGAGGATGTAGCACTTCACTTTAAAGGTTTCCCCTGCCTCTCCTGGTTCTCTGTCTCTCTCTCTCTCTCTCGCTGGCTCTCTCTCTCTCTCGCTGGCTCTCTCTCTCTCTCTCGCTGGCTCTCTCTCTCTCTCGCTGGCTCTCTCTCTCTCTCGCTGGCTCTCTCTCTCTCTCGCTGGCTCTCTCTCTCTCTCGCTGGCTCTCTCTCTCTCTCTCGCTGGCTCTCTCTCTCTCGCTGGCTCTCTCTCTCTCTCGCTGGCTCTCTCTCTCTCTCTCTCGCTGGCTCTTCCTCTCGCTCTCTCGCTCTCTGTCTCTTTCTTTGTGTGTGTGTGTGTGTGTGTGTGTGTGTGTGTGTGTGTGTGTGTGTGTGTGTGTGTGTGTGTGTGTGTGTGTGTGTGTGTGTGTGTGTGTGTGTGTGTCTCTGAGCTTGACCCCTTTGCTTTATTTCGAGTGTTCCCTTCCTCACACTGTACAGAGTGACTCACTCTGCCATTTTTAACACAGCATTTTCCCAGAGGGGGGATTGGCAGTACGCCCACAGGCCGCTATAGAAAGAGATGCATAAAAGCATCAGGCAGCTTTACATGCATAATACAACAGCAGGCAGGAAGACGTGGCTCTGGGAAGCTGATGGAGAGCATACAGCCAGCCATACAGCCAGTCATACAGCCAGTCATACAGCCAGCCATACAGCCAGCCATAGCCAGCCATACAGCCAGCCAGCCATACAGCCATCCAGCCGATTCCTCACCAGTGACTGTTACTTTAGGAAGCATGTCCTCTGTCTCCCACTGGTGAGGTTTGGGTCAACCCTAAAACGACTTATCTAGAGATCCAGAGATCCCCCTTTGTCTACTTCTTGCTTTCGTCCTAAATTGGCAGCCAAACAGGCAGCCAAAATAGCTTAATTAAACGTTGTGACTCCCACTGTGGAACAGCGTTAGTGTCGGTGTAGAGAGATTGACTGATGCACAGCAAGCTTTCTTTTTCCCTGAATTTTGATTATTCATATATATATATATATATATATATATATATATACCAACTACACCAATGTACGTCAATAAATATAATTAAGTGGTGCATAATATGTAAGGTATCATTATATGAATATTATTATATATATATATATATTATATATATATATATATACCAACTACACCAATGTACGTCAATAAATATAATTTAGTGGTGCATAATATGTAAGGGATAATGTATAGTTCGGAGGTTGTTATGGAGAAATAAACCCCGACAGGTTGTATGGAACCCCGACGCGAAGCGGAGGGTTCTCCATAACAACCGACTAACTATACATTATCCCGCTTATTACACGGCTTTACGAGTGAAATAAATAATAAACAATAGATAATAACCCACAATGATTCAGCAGCGACAAGGATTCGTCGGTAAAGTTTTTATTTAGTAGCATATTTATATTGAATTGTTGCCAGGGATCAGAGCGCTGTCCCTAGCAACGGTCTGTTATACATGACGACGGTCCGTTATACAGAAATAACAGACCGCAGAACGCAGCGCTGGACCAATCAGAGATCAGCATTCAATAGAGCTGTGTAATAAAACCCTTTATTTCAACTTGTTGCCCAGAACCATTTTGTTAATATTGAAGCTCGGAATACATTTAATGAGAAGAATTTATAGTTATTATTTGATAGTTTATACAATTTGTAACCAACAACATATATTTATTATTTTAATGATCGTGCATGTGTCACCTCGTTCTGATGAGGAGGAGGATTGTGATGTGTGTGATTGACAGGTGTGCAGTGATGAGGAGGAGGATTGTGATGTGTGTGATTGACAGGTGTGCAGCACGTGGATCGGCAGTGGAGTGGTCAGCGACCTCAACGACCTGCGGCGCGTCCACACCCTGCTGGTGTCCTCGCTGGACAAGGTGCAGGCGGGGACGGGCTCGTCCAGCCAGCTGTACAGCGAGAGCGCCACCACCATGGAGAAGCTGGCCGTGCTCAAGGCCTGGGCTGAGGTCAGACTCTGCACGCACGCACACGCACGCAGGCACGGGCAGACACGCACCTGGCAGGCACACACATGCAGACACACACACACGTAAAGACAAAGAGCCAGGCACGCACGCACGCACGCACGCACACACACGCCTGGCATGCAAACACACACACACACACACACACACACACAAACACACACACACACACACACACACACACACACACACACACACACACACACACACACACACACACACACACACACACACACACACACACACACACACACACACAGCCATGCACATAAACACATACACTTGAGATACACATGCCTGCACAACACTAGTCTCAATAGCGGTTATGTTGTTTGGCATCCATTCGAAAAAGTGCTGCGTTCGATCTCTGATGCCGACACCAGCTTACCTGCACGATGTCTTTACGGCCCCCTCCCTCCCCCTCCAGGTGTACGTGGTGGCCATGAAGATCAAGAAGGAGGCGGAGTCCAAGCCAGAGCCCCCGGCGCGTGGCGGCGGAGGGTGAGGAAGACGAGGAGGATGAGGAGGAGGACCTAGGGGGGGCCGTGCTGCCCCCAGACAGCCTGATCAGCCTGGTGCAGCCCGAGCTGCCCTCCCTCAGCCGGCTGTGGCTGGCCGTGCTGCAGGACTACGCTCTGCTCACGCTGCCCGCCGAGTTCTCCAGCCAGCTGCCCCCTGAAGGTACCGCCTGCGTCCCCCTATGGCGTCCATCGCACACCCACTCCCATTCACCCTGTCCGTCGCATTCCTTCATTACATATTTGCATAAAGCGTGTTGTCTAGTTTTCTCCGTGTACTCCGGGAGTGCCTTGACCTTTTTGACTGTGCCAGGGTGTCCGCGCATCCTTAAAAAGTCTTAAATTCATGTTTCTAAATTTAAGGCCTTAAAAAGTCTTAAATTCATGTTTCTAAATTTAAGGCCTTAAAAAGTCTTAAATTCGTTACAAATGTCATATGCTGGTCTTAAATACTGTAACTCAAGGTCTTAAATTTGTCGGAGCAGGACTATATATTTTTATATTTTCCTCAAGGGACTTTTCACGGAGGAGGCTTCTTTCTTGCTAGCTGCATATATAAACGATTATCTGAGTGCTTGCTAGCTAGTCTGCGACATTGGGTAGGAGCAAATTCAAGGACAGTTGGCTGGAAGACGTCCGTTTGCGAAGTTGGCTCGCGTCTGTTGCCAACCCACACCATCGCGTGTTTTAGGTCTTAAATTTCATTCAAGGTGGTATTAAAAAGGTCTTAAATTTGACTTGCTGAGACCTGCAGATACCCTGTATTCGATTTGAGAGTGCGGTAGAGATGCCAAGGTGTGAATCAAGCCAAGTGTACATTTAACACCCCCTTATCCACCCTCGCTAGTCTTTATCCACTAATTATTTATGTGAACGCACTGACCTGTGCAAATAACCACCCAACAGCTGATCACACAACCCTGTGCTTTTTCATTATGCAAAGAAACGACTGCTCCCAACGAGCTGGCGGTCGTCTTGCATTGTTGACGCCGCCGTGAATGTGTGCACGAATTGTTGAATGTAAGGCACTGCCATTTACCTTGTATTAACTAACCCCCCCCCCCCGCGGTGCCTGTCTGCTGTCGGGGTGTGTGTGGCTGCAGGCGGGGCCTTCTACACGCCAGAGACCATCGACACGGCCCGCATCCACTACCGGGGCTCCTGGGCCCCCGTGCTGCACGCCGTGGCCCTCTGGCTGAGGAGCACGGGCTTCGGGGCCGGACAGGAGCCCATCGAACCCCCGCCGGACCCCACCAAGGCCCCCGGGTTCTTCCCCAAGGGGGCCTCCTCCGCCGTGGCCCCTAAGAGCTTCGAGGACCTGGTCAAGGACAGAATGCATCTCATGTTGGGTAAAGAGACTCAATACATACTGACACACACTGTCTGTCTCTCTCTCTGTCCGTCCGTTTGTCTGTCTGTCTGTCTGTCTCTCTTTATCTGTCTCTCTCTCTCTCTCTGTCCGTCTGTCTCTCGTCTCTCTCTCTGTCTGTCTGTCTCTCTCTTTATCTGTCTCTCTCTCTCTCTGTCTGTCTGTCCGTCTGTCTGTCTGTCTGTCTGTCTGTCTGTCTGTCTGTCTGTCTGTCTCTCTTTGTCTGTCTCTCTCTCTCTCTCTATCCGTCTGTCTCTCTCTCTCTCTCTCTCTGTGTGTCTGTCTCTCTGTTTCTCTCTCTCTCTGTCTGTCTCTCTCGTCTGTCTGTCTGTCTGTCTGTCTGTCTGTCTGTCTCTCTTTGTCTGTCTGTCTCTCTTTATCTGTCTGTCTCTCTTTATCTGTCTGTCTCTCTTATCTGTCTGTCTCTCTCTCTTATCTGTCTGTCTCTCTCTCTATCTGTCTCTCTCTCTCTCTCTCTCTCTCTCTCTCTCTCTCTCTCTCTCTCTCTCTCTCTCTCTCTCTCTCTCTCTCTCTCTCTCTCTCTCTCTCTCTCTCTCTCTCTCTCTCTCTCTCTGTCTCTTGTCTCTCTCTCTTCTCTCTCTCTCTCTGTCTCTCTCTATATCTCTCTCTCTCTCTCTCTCTCTCTCTGTCTCTGTCTCTGTCTCTGTCTCTGTCTCTGTCTCTCTGTCTGTCTCTGTCTGTCTGTCTGTGTGTCTGTGTGTGTGTGTGGGTGTGTGGGGTAGATGAGTCCTGGCATGCTTTGATGTCTGCTATCTGATCTTAAAATAGAGCTGTGGAGATGTTCATTCCGGGACGGATACCCGGCGCTTCATCAACCTTGTGCCTCTCGGTATTTCAATGAAAGACACATTCCACATAGTTGTAAGATTACGGAGGGATCTAGAGTCTACATTGATGCCAACCCTTATGAAGTTGATATTAATTTATACATTCATATCACCAATCCAAAACATACATGCATGCATCCGGAAAGCGTTCAACAAAATATCAGCGTCCAGCGACGCACTGGCTCTAGTTTTGTTGTTGGGAACAGATTTTCGCTCTCATAATATAAGATTTCCGTGCTTTTAACTCTAAACTCTGTATTTAGGTTGAGGCATCAAGAGTGCGGTTGGCGTTTAGGTTCAGTTTCTGTTTCAGAGTGTCACACAAGCGGTAATCTGATTGGACGCACTTCGACGGGTAGCCGTCCACCAGGTCAAAGTTGCCACAGTTTGAACTTTGGGGGCGACTTTGAGGGGTGAAAGCATCCCAAGAAGCGTCAACACCGAGTTGAGCTGCAACGCCGGCACGAACAACGCTGAAAGCTCATCACGTATTCACGCCTAACACCAGACGTCCTTCTGGTGTCTGACCCTCGGCTTGTCTGTGTCGTCTCCTCTCACAGGCGTCAGCATCGAGTTCCTCTGCTTCCCACGCGCTGAGGAGCCCATCGAGAACGTGACGTCGTGCCTGCAGGGCCTGTGCACCCTGCTGGACTCGCCGTGTGCCAAGACGCACATCGCAGAGGACCAGGTACAGGCCTCGGGTCCAGAGTGTTACAGCATGCATGGACGACAGTCAAGGGCAGCTATGGAAAGATCAGCTTTCAGAAGGAGAGATAATTGCCATGCAGAACACATTAGAGACGGTGCTATGTGAAACTCCTTCGGTTTTCCTGCAGCTTCTTGAACAGTACAGTTTGTATCGTTTTACAGTCTAAGAGCTTAGTCGTCTTGCGGTCTATATACATTTGCACAGTTAATCCATTTTTACAGTTATAGAAGCGGTGCTTGCTACCAGTGGGCCTTTGGAGCTGAGCCAGGGGGGGGATGAGAGTTATAGAGTGTAGGGCTCTGAAACGCATTCGACCTCCGGAAGCATAATGTACTCTGAACGTCATTCTAGTGGACTTTCACGGATGTGTCTTCGGAAAGGAGAATAAAAGTTGTTTCTTTCCACTCTCAAGCAATTACTACGAAGTACGGGTACTTTAAAATTAAACTTCTAATCAATTAATTGGGTTTTAATGGACCTCCCTCGTATTGTTGCCAACTACTTAAAATAATTGCATACCGTCGCACCTACATCCTCTATTCCTCACCTTCTTGAATGTTCCCCCCCCCGCCTTCACCTGCCTTCCTATCATGACAACCGCTAGGAGTTTTGGATCTTCCCGCCCTGTGGCGAAGGCAGACTCTGGGTCATTAATACAGACTGTGGGTTAGGGCTGCTCCATTATGGGAAAAATCACGAGTCACGATTATTTCGGGCAACATTGAAATCACGATTATTCAAACGATGATTTTTGAGTTTGACAACATGTTGTATTTATTCAGCATGTTTCTCCCCAAAAAAAACTTTTTAACTGAGAACTTTGAAATTTCGCCTTAGAAAAATAAACTAAATGGTCAAAAAGAAAATGTTCCAATCTAAAATAATATACAGATATGTATCAGCTGTTCTGCCCTTTCTATAAAACATAAAAAACATAAAAAAATACAAATAATCAAAAAACTTGATGATAATTTTGTGATCATTTGACGCTAAAATCGAAATCGCGATCTAAATTCGATTAATCGCCCAGCCCTACCCTGGCTCTGTACCAATGGACGTGTGCCTGTTCCCCAGCTGCTGGCCGTGGAGCTGCTCAACGTCCTCCACCGCCTGCTGCTGACCCGGGACCCCCCCGCTGTGCAGCTGCAGGTCACCGCCGTGGTCCAGGAGACCATCAGGGCCGCCGTGGAACACCTCCAAGAGCAGAGGACCAAGCAGGGTCAGGCAGACAGACAGGCAGACAGACAGGCAGACCGTCAGACAGACAGACAGTCAGAAAGACAGAGACCGTCAGAAAGACAGAGACCGTCAGACAGACAGACAGACAGACAGACAGACAGACAAGAAGGACAGAGACCGACAGACAGACAGACCGTCAGACAGACAGACCGTCAGACCGTCAGACCGTCGGACAGACGGACAGACGGACAGACGGACAGACCTGTGGAGCTACAAAGAGCTCCACATAGTTACAAACACCTGCACACAGTTACACACACACACACACACACACACACACACACACACACACACACACACACACACACACACACACACACACACACACACACACACACACACACACACACACACACACACACACACACACACACACACACACACACACACACACACACACACAAACACAGGACACAAAGGAACACAACAAGGTTAAAGACGTGCTACAGCATCCTCTTGCAGATTAAAGGGTGCCTGTACATCGTTTCTATATGGAGCTCCACTAGAGTGTGTTACCTTCTCTCCTTCAGGCAAAGAGGGCGAGGGGGAGAAGGACTGCCCGCCCACGGCCCTGGGAGAGGGGGGTGAGACGGGGGAGCTGGTGCCGGGCAAGTCGCTGGTGTTCGCCGCCATGGAGCTACTGGTGTTCATCCTGGTGCGCCACCTGCCCCAGCTCAACACGCGGGTGAAGGAGTCTCCCAGCCACGCCGCCCTGAGGCCCCAGCGGCTGCCCGGGGAGAGCGCCTGCCTGGTGGCCAACACCGTGTCCATCCTGGCTGAGCTGCCCTCGCTCTGCACCCCGGCAGGTGAGGCCCGGAGCCACCCAACACTGTACATACAGTCGGAAACGCACATGCAGTCACAAGCCCCCTTGCCTGCACACACCCACACCACACACAGACACACCATGCTGTGTGAAGCCCGCTCGCATGCACACACACACACACACACAACACACACGCAGCGCACACACACACACAGACACACACACACACACACACACACACACACACACACACACACACACACACACACACACACACACACACACACACACACACACACACACACACACACACACACACACACACACACACACACACACACACACACACATACTGTGTGAAGCCCGCTCGCATGCACACACCCACACCACACACAGATAGACAGACGCACACACACACACACACAGTCTCACACACACAGTCACACACGAGAATACACAGTCACACACCCGAACGCACACACACGTACTACACTACTACAACTAAACATAAATACAAGATTGTCGGACTGACTAGACTTGATTTGGCAGACAAAAGTCTATGCTTGGAAGGCTGTTGGGCTGGCTAGCCTATTGTGTTTGTTTGGGTGTGGACGTGGCCGAGTTTGTGTATGCATTGTTTAACGATTAAGAGACGCAAATGTTTTCATCAAGTCAACATATTGTTTGCTATGAAGCGGTCTTCCCACTCCCTCTCCCCCTCTCCCTCTCCCTCTCTCCCCCTCTCTCAGGGAGCATGACCATCCTGCCCACCGCGCTCTTCCTCATCACCGGCGTGCTGCGGGAGACGGCGCTGAAGAACGCCGATCTCTCGGTGCCCGTGCCCGTGTCCGCCGCCCTGCAGGGCCTCAAGACCATCGTCACCTCACCCCTGGCGCGGGTCGACAGCACCCAGACCCAGTGGACCAGCCTGATCCGGAGCAGCCTGGCCTCGGTGCTCGAGTACTCCCAGCCCGGTGGGTAGAAAACAGGGGTGGGAATCTCTTGGCACCTCACGATTCGATTCCGATTATGAGGTCAACGATTCGATTCTGAAGCGATTATCGATGCATCTCTATGTACATTTCCAAGCGTGATTTTCAAAAATATATATATATACATCTGGGTTTGCTACTCAGAGTTTGCTAATCACTTCCTACTTTTGTGATGATCATTAAAGACATCAACAGATGAATTAACTTATCTAATATTTCATAAGAGAGAAAGCTTTTGTCACAAATATGACTTTCTATGAACAATGCAATAATCAATGCAGCTTGCATTATAACACAATATGGAAGCATGCAAAAAATAGGTTTCAGTTTTATTTTATTTCTAAACTTTCTTTTCTGTGTCATTAAAGGAAAAGCTGCTCTTGAATTAGAAGGAGTTCTTGTGTCTGGCTGTGAGTTTGCGCGCATGCTATGCGTAGGCTGAATCGCAATCGTGTTAAGACAAATCAGATTGGCCAATACACACTGAAGATACATTAAATATTTTAAAATGACAAAAATGATCCCTCTCTGGCGAACAGAATGTTGCAGCAGCAATTCTGATTATTAATTTATCTGCATCGAGACAGAATCGTTCGAGCGAGAATCGCGATGCATCGAAGAATCGATTATTTTTCCCACCCCTAGTAGAGAACGCAGAGCAGTACACCGCGGCGACATACCTCCAGGGTGCTGTGTGGCTCAGCTGGTAGAGGGTGGCAATTCTAGGCGGCATGTGGCTCAGGAGGTTAGAGCTGGGTTGGCTGGTAACCAGAAGGATGATAATTTGAGGGTCGAGGTGTCCCTGAGCAAGACCCCTCACCCTAACAGCTCCCGACGAGCTGGCTGTCGTCTTGCATTGTTAACCCCGGCGTCGGTGTGTGAATGGTGTATGAATAGGCGAATGTTAGGTAATATTGTAAAGCGCTTTGAGTGGCCACTGGTTACAAACGCGCAATATAAATGCAGTCCATTCACCATTTGCAATCACACTGATAGGGTTAGGGGTGCGAATGCCACTGATAATGGGGCTGCCAATGCTAAGGATGTGTTCCTTCCTAGTTTAGCACGATGCTTTTATCTCAAGCATCAAACAATATAAACTGCGCTGTTCTACACTTTACATGAGAGTGATTGTTCTGGTTCACGCGTGTTCCTCAGATGACTCCAGGCCCGACATGGACGAGGTCAGCATGTTGACGGCCATCACCCTCTTCCTGTTGTCCGCCAGCAGCGAGCTGGTGGGGGTGACCGTCCTGCAGAAGGGCTGCATCGACCGCTTCAAGAACGCCCTGAACTCCAGCGACCCCATGGTGAGGAGGGGGCGCGCTGACACTGTGTTGGCAATGATCTCTCCACACACCTGACTCAATTTATTTTGTGTATCGCGTGTGTGTGTGTGTGTGTGTGTGTGTGTGTGTGTGTGTGTGTGTGTGTGTGTGTGTGTGTGTGTGTGTGTGTGTGTGTGTGTGTGTGTGTGTGTGTGTGTGTGTGTGTGTGTGTGTGTGTGTGTCGGCCTGTGTCTGTGTCTTACTGTGACAGGTCCAGACGCGGTGTTACCAGCTGTTGCTGTCGGTGTTCCAGCACCCTAGCCGGGCGCTGGCCACCCCCTACATCCACGCCCTGGCGCCCCTGATGGTGGAGAAGCTGAAGGCGGTGGAGCGCAGCCGGCCGGGCTTCCGCCGGGGAACTGCAGGCCGTCCAGGAGGGACATCAGGGTCCTGGAGAACCTGGTGGGCATGGGGGAGGAGCAGAACCGTAAGTGCAGTCCCATTGGTAACAGTCCCATCAAATTGTTACCTCCGCGATTCCAATTCCTAAACGTGAGTATCGACCGGTACCGAGTATACAGCATACCGATACAGTGTCTACCATTGTTATTACTAACAAGGGTTCTTGATAGTCGGGTTCTCTTACGATGACAGCAATATATAGTCGGTTCACTATCTGTCGACAATTTACATTTATAATCTATAATCAAAATAGCACATTTGCATTCTTGTAGTGAAGCGTGAGCATCTATGTTTTTCTGACTTGGTAGTTTGAATGGAGGATGAAGAAATTTCCGATGCTGGTATCGGTATCGGAACAATTCTATTTCAAAGCTTTGGGTTGTTGTTGTTGTGGTTGTTATGCTTATAATGTATTGACAGATCATGTGATCATCACGATGATCAAGTGGCTCAGTGAACATTTGTAACATTTGTGAAATAAGCGTGCTAATATAGCGAGTTACACAGTGGTATGTGGCGCCATTAACAACAGATATTATTATATTATTTATACATGGTTGTCGAAAAGGGCCTTTGAAAGCTGTGTGTACGTTTTTGCCATCTGTGCAAATACATGGCCAATCCGTGTGTGAACTGGTTGACAATCTCTGTGTACATTACTAATCTGTATGCATATATTGACAATCTGTGTGTCAAATTTGTTTAAACAAACAGAACTTCAATGCGATTTCAAACTGATTGATTTCAAAATGTAAACGTCAAGACAGCCAGGGGCTTGAATGAACGCACCGACGCACAGTAGACCCAACGGCCCTCTCTCCATCCCCAGGGGTCCAGCTGCTGGCCCTGCTGGTCCCGACCCTGATCTCCTACCTGCTGGACGAGAACACCATGGCCCAGGCCGCGCCGGCCTCCAGCGGGCTGCACCACTTCGCCCTGCAGAACCTGATGCGCATCGGGCCGCTCTACCCCGCCGCCTTCAAGACCGTGATCGGGGCGGCGCCCGAGCTCAAGACCCGGCTGGAGTCGGCCATCAGGGCCAACCAGGCCAGCAGTAAGGCCCGCGAGGCCGCCCGATTGGCCCAGCCCACCGTGCAGGCCGCGCCCACCATCAAGCTGAAGACCAGCTTCTTCTAGACACTCTGGACATGGCCTTTTTGTCTTTGTGTGTGTGGTATGTATGTGTGTGTTTTGTTTGCTTGGAAATGTGTGTTTTATTTTTTGGCTGGTGTATATTTTCCATATCGATTGCAAGCCTCTATCCGGTTTATTTGTATATTGTAAAGCTACATTCTGACCGTCGTTTCTCTTGAAGTGGGCTCTTTTGATTAATGTATTCTCATGTGATGGCCATTGTTAAAGGGTATTTGAATGTTTACTGTCTACTGACTGAATGTTGACAGATTTCTGTTAGAATGTACTTTTTCACACAATGCACATGCATAAAGGGACACAATCAAATATTTTTTCTTCAGTACGATTGTGTTGTTTTTTTTCCTGGATGCCCAGCAGTTAAATGTCACCAAGCCATTCTTAGACATAGTTATAAATTAACAATTTAATGGCAGTCCAGTTACAATTTCATTTTAAATATTTTTCTTTTGTTCATTTAAATCGAGATTGTTCACTGAATGAGGCCAGCTGATATGTTTGACACTTTCACTTGTTCTGTTCTACTTGAAGTTATGAAATCCAATTACAGATGTACATATGCGATTCACTTGCCTAATGTTAGATACTTACTATTAACGTCAGTAAGTGTCTTTAATTTAAATTGGATAACAAAAGTTAAAATAATTTACAATTTTCTCTGCTTATGATTTAATCGTGAAGAAAATAAACTCCCTGCAAATACATGAAAGCTTGTTTGACCCTTAATAATCCTTTCTCACTTTCAGATCATGAAGTTCTTTTAAATGTCAAAGTCGCTGTAGACAGAGCGCACTGCTCTCCTTTTCCTTCGTACATGGCGATATGAGACCTTAACATATGGGTTGTTGTTCCATATTGTTTGCAGATGATGAATAATGCAGGATGAGAGCCTCCTCGCAGAGCGCTGTGGTCTGCCAAATCAAGTGCACCCGACTTACATGTTAGGGGCGTGCTCTTCCCCGCTGACGTCACCCAGTGACAGCTAGCTGTCAGAAAGTGAGTTCATTCCCCGGAGCAGAGAGACGGAGAGCGTTGACGATAGTTTTTTTTTTTTGCCTTTCCGTTCATTACCTTGTACCTTAAACCGGCGACACAATAGACAGGGGTTTTTCACCGAGCCCGGCCATGGACGAACAGGCAGGGCCCGGCGTGTTCTTCAACAACAATAACAACCCTATTCTACCCGGTGGTGGTAAGGGACCTCTGCCTGATGGCGACGCTGGGGAGGCGGCCCGGGCTCAGTACAGTATCCCGGGGATCTTGCACTTCCTGCAGCACGAATGGGCCCGTTTCGAGGTGGAGAGGGCACAATGGGAGGTGGAGCGGGCCGAATTACAGGTGAGAGGAGTTCTAAGTGTGCGGGCAATGTCCGGGGCTTCGACTGTAAATACCGTAGTTGTGTTACTACGCGTCCGTGGCGGTGTCACGCTATGTGTTGGTCTGATTGTGGGAGCTAGCGGAGTTAGCTTGATAGCCGCCGCGGCTAACGGACTAGCAGGGCAGCTTCAGCGCCCCCTGTCCAACCTGAACTGTTAGCATAGCTTTCCTCTTTAAGTAGCTAACTGGCTAGCGGGTGAGCTAGTTAGCTGCCGCGGCTAACAGGCTAGCAGGTCAGCTGCAGCGTTACCTGCGCTGTTAGCATAACATCCCCGCGAAGCAGCTAACTGGCTAACGGCTAAGCTATTTAGCTGCCGCAGCTAGGCTAGGCAGGGAGCAGCTGCAGCGCCCCCTGCCTCACCTGAGCTTTTAGCATAGCATTCCTCTGAGGCAGCTAACCGGCTAGTTAGCTCCAAGCGCTGAGACAGCCGACAAGCCGAGTAGAAATTATGCATTTCCGAATACTTTGAGGACGGGGAACTCATAACCTTTCGTGAAACCGTCACTCGCAGCTCGATATTACAACTAGTGTAAAAAAAAATGTGGTTGTGTTACTTCTTACTATTGTGTCGTGACGTTCTGCACCCGTGTCATTCACGTATTTAAAAGCGAAACGCCACACTAGAGTGTTCATGGTTGAGTAATGATGGCCTGTGGTAATGCGTGTGAACCAAATGTCCCTTTTTTCTGTGCGGGATGTTTCTCTGCCTCCAAAGCGTTACATCAACAACACCATTTCAGATTATAGCAATACGTCAGTCCAGCATGTAACATGCGCATAGTCTACTCTAAACGACCCAACCGTTCAGCCAATATCATCCTAACAGTAATCCAGTTTGATGGAGTATGTTAACAAATTCTTGTTAAAATATGTCATTCCTAATGTATAAAACGTCTTTGTTTGATCTTTTGTCTGCCTTCTCTGGTGGTTACAAACCTATTCCTATTTAGTGGAAGCAGCAGGCCTATTTAGACCAAAACAACTTTGCCTATTGGCCTGGGGGCAACTATTAGGTTTGGGGTCTGTTCAATGATCGTTCACATGCCTAGTTGACCCACTACACTGACCCATTCGTCTCCTAGTACAATCCGCTCGTCCCATCATCTTCACAATGGTACTCCATTCTGTTAGATTAAACTGTGTTTGTAGCAGTCAAAGAGCACTTTGAGATTTTGTGTGTACATTGAAAATACTTATTGTGCCTGTAAATCACTGTAAGCTTCCATCTCTTCAAAGCAACGATGTAAGCTTCATGAACACAATATTGACCCTGTGTATTTACACTGTAGTGATGCCAGATATCGGTGAGAATGTGTCTTAATCCCATCTCATCAAAACTTTCCCCTTTTGCGGCAAGTGAAACAGTTCTGTTTGGTTGCGTAGAAGTGATACCCCATGTGTGGTGGGGTGAGATGAGAACATGAAGGGACAGTGGAGACAACCTTGCAGGGCGCTTCCTTGATACTTGGCCCAGTGGCTAACAAAGATGGGAGGAAAGAAGCGCTGATCTATTGTGTCTCCAAACGGATGATATCAAAGGCTGATCCGGTTAGTTTGGCGCGTGAGTCATCTACGTAATGCAGCTCTCCTCTGATTGGCGTGTAGGGTTATGTTTCCTGCCCGTCGTCGGTTAGCGAGCTTATCGGAGGAGAAACACTAATGCTTCTTAGCGACCTCATGGGTGGTTTGTGGTGGAATGGTTGTTATGAAATGCGCTCTGACTTTCTTCTTTCTGCTCCTCTTTTCTTCTACTGTGCCACTGTAAGATGACCACTGCATTTTAGAAGGTCTTTCCTGCGCCTATGACTCATTGCTTATCCCTTTCTCTGTGCAAGTGTGTGTACACACAGTCATACTATTCAAAGCCTTTATAATTATGTTCATGGGAAAAGACACATTGGTATTTCCCTGAATTTGCCTGCTGTTCATCCCCATGTTTTTATGTAAATGTTGCACTATTCATTGTTAGTATAAATGTGCAAGAGCATCTGATTATGAAAAATAAGTCTGCTCCTCGTTGATGCTGACTTCTTGCATAACAGTAGAGTAACCTTAAATAATAGAAACATGTTCAAAAGAGGTAGGCGTAATTGTTCTTCGATAAATAATGAATGCGGTTAATGTGTTTGTATTCGTCAGCATAGAATCACACACACATGTAGCTGTCGTTATTTCACTTCGCAATCGTAACGGCTTTGACACAATATTAACGTTATCAACATAAAAAAGCCCAAACAGTGTGTACCCGTGGAGGACACTACCTTTTGCCTTTTGAAACTGTTCAGCATAAGTCAGTGAAGCCAATCCCTGAGCTTGCTTGGAATGCAGTCAGGCCAGCTTGTTAGGTCATGCTGCAGCCACTCCTCTCTATTGTAGCACGCCTATATGTCTGTTCAATATAGTGCTCTGCTGGCTGCCTCCAACGCACACACTGCTCTCTCCCCTGTTTACTCCTAGTCCAGTGGTCATTGATAATCAATTAAAGGACTCGCTAACCGGAGATGATTTGCCTTGTTTTTATCCTGGTTATATTGGCTTCAAAAGAGGCCTCAGTTTTGACATCAGGAGGCTTGAGTGGGTCTCTTGGGTCTTGGCTGTGTCGCCTGAATTCAGAGTCAAGTGGGCACCGAAATTGAATGTTCAGGATTTCTCTAGGATCTCCTTTGTTGCAAACACCCACATGGCTTTGTGCTCTGGGCGTCAAAACCGAGATTAGCTTCTGAGATTCTCTCTGGCAGGGGGCCGGTGAAGTGGGCTCCGGTTACGCAGCCATGAAGACCACCCAGTCCTCCCTGTCAGCCCCCTCCCGTCACGGGAAATCCCTGCCCGACGGCCGTGGTTCCTTGCCAAAGGTATCTAGTCAGCATTCATGATCCGACGCCCCGTGAAGGGCAAAGGTCACTCCGGGTGTAAGGTGGCCGTAAATGAGTTTAGGAGTGAAAAGTGGGCAAGGGCGTGGGACTCTTTTACTCCTTAACTGAAAAAGAGACGCATTTATATGAGTTTTACTGATTGTTGTTTAAAACCCTTTTTTGTTGTGGTATGTTAAACGTCTGAAGATTTTGTGTCACATTTTATGATTTTTATACTCCTTTTTCTAGAAGGTCTGGACATGGTTGGACACTTTGGCTTTTCACTAATGGTAAAGGCAGAGAGAGTCTGGTAGTGGATCAACAAGAGGGAGGACACTGAGCCTAACACACATGGTGTGCTGTTGGAAGCAGTCCAAACGGGTGCCACTGTCGTTCCTCGACACCGCCTCCTCCCTGTAGAAGCTGTAGTTATTTTTGCTTGCCTGCTCAACTGGGCTTGGTTTAGACTGGACTAGGGCAACAGCACGCAGGCCCAGTTAAACATAACCTCCAGTTTCTTCATCTCTGTTCCCTACACTTATTTAACTATTTGTCTCTAGCATCCAAACAAGGACGAATTTGATTTTGATCAAATCCTTAGGACACCAAAATTTGCTTTTTAAAGTATTTTACTGGCAGAATACAATGGTGGGGTTTTTTAATAAGACGTGTGAGTCACTATCTAGTTCAGTCCTTTTGGAGCCACACAAGGGCCTTTCACCCTGGTCATATGGCTTTACCCGGTCAGCTTGTTAAATCCTCTGTCCTTCCTCTATTCACACTGGCAGGCTCGGTCCGTCTACGTAGGTGGGAGGAACAGCTGTCATGTGTGTTTGTGCGTGTGTGTGTGTGTGTGTGTGTGTGTGGGTGTGAGCGCTTCCCTCCCCCGGTCTTACAGTAAATCTGAGTCCTCCTAAATCGGGGTCCTCCGATCTTTCGAGGAGTTGTAAATACCAGTTCAAACTGCCTGGTTCGTCATCTGCTGGGAGTGAGCACTTACTGTACTTGCCACACAATTCACCACAGCTAGAGGCTTTCACAAACCGAAATCTGCTGTTGTGACTGATGATTATATCTTATTATTATCATATCAGTTGTTGATACTGCTACTCAACAAGCCTTTAATAATGCACACAGAGCTAAACGGCCACACTCGTTACTTCATTAATTTATTCATTTGCCGATTTTGATTGTGTCACTTATTTTCTCTGCTCTAGCGCTTCCTTGAAACTGCCTCCCAGTTCTGGGAAAGTTTGTCATGATATTTGCGGTAACAACGCTGGTTGCCGTTTGTCATTTGCCTCCGGGATATCATGTGAATGCATTTTGTGGCGTGGCCTAAAAATCAACCAGCCCATTTGTCAGGGAAAAACATGGAGGTGGCTGGACTGAGTCCCGTACGAGGGGGCAAGTGCTCTAAATGTATTCATAATGTCGCAACATAGATGGCGGCAGCAGCAGCAGCATCAGCCGCCGCATCCTCCCACACATGGTCAATGAATGTCTGTCTGCTTCACCTACCGCAGGGTAACACTGCAGTGTCAACTTGGTGCAGTCAATGTAACGGCACACTGCAAAATGTAGATCCGGATGAAGGCGGCACACTCCCGGGTACACCCCCAGACTTTAACGGGAGGAGGAGGATGGTCGGTTAAGCCAGCATGGGGCTGTGAAGTGGGACCTTTCACACTACGCACACAGCTATATACTTGCCTTATTTTTATTTATCTCTGGAGCAAAGTAATGGGGGGTAGCCTGGGTAATTCCTTACCAAGCGAGATCTGAAATATTGAACCATGCCCCGGCCTCACCTTGACCTTGATGGTGATTAGAATAATCCTCCTTGGAAGTGTGCTGCTTGAGTCGTTGGGCTGTGTCTCCGTGAGCAGGATTGACTTATCTTAATCGGGCTCCAGCTGTGGTCGGCCTGTCCTGTGTGTGTTGGTCCCCGGAACTTAATTTGTCCGAAGTAAAAGCCCTGTATTAGAAGAATGCAATCTCACAGGTCGGTGCGCTACCACCCTCATGATGCTCTCTGCTAGTCTTGTGGAAAATACAATCAGCTTGTTGAATACAATTGACTCGATGTAATGGACAAAGGAGAAAACTACACTCCTGGCTAATGGCTAATGTGTTTTATGATCATTAAACTACTGCCAATAATGTAGGCCCATTTAGTAAGATGGATTCAATCTTTTTATTTTACGTTATGGACATGAAGACTGGTTTTAAATCAACTTAATTCCACATTTCAAGCTAATCTTTATGCTCTCCTGCCTTTTGAGTTTCCAACATCACTTGAACATATTCTGGCATCGATATAAATAGACCTGCTCTGATATAGCTGTGTGGCAACATGACAGCGTTTCTTGTTTTGTGTGTCTAAACTTTAGCCTTTTATCCTCACCTTGTTGGGTCTATTTTGAAAGGGACGACTGTGGTTGTTGGGAATGCATATACGGTTCTGGAATTTTTGTTAATTATTCATAGCTATTTGAGTGTTGGTTTATTTTAAAAGCTATGCCATGGTGCCTGCTATGTGTTTTTTTTTTTTAAAGGTTTCTCTCTGCACATGGGAAAGACAGATTTGTGATAGCCATACACAAGTCACTTTCTATAGCCCCCACTCTGCCTTTGCCTGTGTATTTTTCTATACTTGTCTCTCTTGGTTCTAGTGTAAAGGAATTCATGGAATGTACTTGGCTTGTTATCAGGTTGGCCATCTTGGATTTATTTTCTAGGCTTTTGTAACTGACTGAGCAGTGTTTCCCAGGTTGTCGTCGGGCTGTTTGTTGTTTGGTTCCGGGAAACTGAAGTCAGGTCTGTGTGTTTTGTAAAGTAGTTCTTGTTCTGGGCTCCATTTTGTTTGTAAGCACATCGCGCTCCCAAGTGGACTTCTATATATTTTTGTTCAAGTTGAAGTCTCCCTGTGGTGGCGAGATGCACTGGTCTTCTCACAGCGTTGGCTGTGTGTGGATTAAAGGGCCTCATTGTGTCTTTGGCCATGACGCAGAACTAGTCTGGACGAAAACATGTCTGGAATGCACATATCCCAACCTTTAATAACCTCTTTTTGAAAATAATTGACGCTGATGTTTTGCAGTCCATACATGTACTCACAGTCCTCATTCTGGGGTGGTCTTGATGATATTTGTACCATATCAATGTCTCGCCAGTGCAGGAAAAAATATCCAATATTTCTTGATTCGATCTGCGGTAGCTGTTATTTAAATTGCCTACCTGTCTCGAATCATATATTATTACATTATCCAGCATAAAATGAACCTCACACTTCTAAAAAGTGAGAGGTTCAACCCATATTTTAGATTTTATTTTTGACTTCATTTAATATTGTTTTCCCGCCAGACTCTTATTGTTTCTGTCCTTACCATTCCTTATGATTCTTTTTAAAGTGGATGTCGACACACAAATCAACGTTAATAAAGTTGCGACATCATGGCTCATAATGGCACGTATCTCAAGGTGTCATTCCTTTTCAATCATCAATTGAAAAAAAACTGTTGCGACAAGCGACCGACACAGGCAGAGACTAATTTGACCGGCGTTTGGCTGGCCGCCTGTGTTGACGACGTCCCTATCAGGCCAGTTCCTCCGTCTCCCCCTTCCTGTGTCTGAAAAGGCCCAGCCTCACTCCATGGACGACCCATCCTACCAGCCGCTCTGGGACAGACTAAGAAGCCCTTATCCGCCCGGGCCAATAATGCAGTCAGTGTGAGGCCCTGGAATCAAACGCTTCCTGTGTGTCCTCCATGGCCTCCTCCACTCACTTTCACTGCATTCCTTCCACCGTTAATGTTTGATGGCCGGGAGAGGCCGCGCCAGATACTCACACAGCGACTCCCTTCTCCGTCTCTGGCAGCGCGGGGTGTCCAGCGCCCCTGGGGCCGGTGTGTCCCCGGACGAGGAAGTCAGCGGCGGCCATCTCCCATCCAATCAGAGCAGATGCAGTGGCTACATCTGCAGCGACATGCTTTAGTGGGTTACATGATGGTGTCACCCTGTTGTGGTCCAGGTACCACAGTGTCAAAAGTAGAGTTGTTCCGACATCGATACCAGTATTGGAAATCCCTTGACTCATCACAAAGAATATCACAAACGCGTGCTGCGTTATGCTGCGTTCTTTTTATGTTCGGAGGTGTAAAGTCGGACATGGGAAACGTGTCATCTCCGACTTACGTGCCTCGAGCTACCATGTCGGAAAAACATGGATGCATGGACACGTAACAACAAGAATGCAAACGTATTATTATAATTATAAATGTATATTATCTAGTTCTGAAAAAGGGAACCGACTCTACATTGCGTTCATCGTAAGAGAACCGTTAACTAAGAACAAGTGTTATTAGTAGTTACAATGCCAGATGCTGTATCGGTATATACTCGGTATCAGCTGATACATTCAGAAATCGGTATCAGTAAGGCAAAAATAGTATCAGATAATCTATCAGAAACAACAGCAAAGCGATTTAGCATTGTATCTTAGTCTTGATTAAAGGATCTTCGGTAGCTAGCCAAGTTTGAGGGACTCGGCATGGCAGACATCAGATAAACAGGCAGTCACCTTTTTATTCCCTCACAAGTTCGCTGCTAAAGAAGCTATTAGCCTAATTGGCACCTTTCTGGAACGGTCGCACTCACTCTTGGATGGGAGCCATTTTAGTCATTGTGATATTTTGGGCCAGCACACAGTCTGGCCCCTCCAAAACAGTGACATATTTCCTTGTGTGCATCTTGTGCTGTATGTGTAGGTGTCTGCCCCATATCTGCCTGTAGGCATTGTCCCTGCAGGCCGCCTTCAGTAGTACTACGCACGCAGTAGTATTCACCGTCTAAGCATTCTCCTGGTATATTATGGAAAGGCTTCCATCCAGTCAGCTGGTTGTTTGTTTTTTATCAATGGAGAGAGATCGGATGTGTGCTTTTTCTAAATAAGGAAGTTGCATACTTGTGTTCACGATGTTGGATAACACGTTAGATGACACTGTTTGTTATTCATATGCAGTGTATTACATATCTCTCCATCTCAAGGTGCCTGTTTTTATCTGGTATTGATCACCTTCTCATTGAAACCATTTTGAATATGGCAATGCAGAGCACATTGCGGTGTGTGGCCTTCCTCTGCAGACTGCATGGTTAACATGATTTTAAAAATGTAATTGGTACTATGTATGAATCCATGGGTTAGAGCCTGGAGATATTGCGCTTAGGGTCAGCGTCTTGTATGAGAAAGCACATAACTGAATCATTGTGCGTTGGGGTTGTTTTGTTGGATTATTTACAGCGCAGTTCTATGCTATCCGACTCTAGAGCTTTACATTATTTAATTTGGTTTGTTAACTGAAGGTCGTTTTCAGTTGCTATCATCACGAGGGGCTCGCCTACTACCAGAACCTCATGCGGTGCGGAAAGCAATTATTTCACTGAGATTGTTTTTGTTTTTTTTATTGGATTTTTAAAAAAAAATAAATAAGAAAAAATAAAGAGGTTGAATCCAAGACATCACTTGGGAACCCTTGATTTGTATGCTTAAAGTCAATAGATTAAATGAGAATGGCCCTAATCCTCATTAGCTCTAACAGCGAGTTCTGTGCCTCCTGGGGCAGTAGCAGCCCGGGGATGGCTCCACCACTACCCAACACTGCTCTCATTGTCTGGCTTAGTTATTGTGCTGCAGTGACAACACGGCGATGCAGGAAGACCGGAAATGATGTTCACAGCAACCATGAACCAGCATATCCACCACAGTTCAGCAGGGCATGATGGTACACACACAGACATAAAAGATACTAATGTAACTCGAATGATACAAAGATAAAAAAAAACAGAAAAACAATAACGGATACAAGACAGATGGCATTGGTAGGAGAACTATTCGGATACGGAGAAAGTGCCAAGTGTGCAAGATTAAGTACGAGAATCATATTATTGTGCAAATGTATTGCACATGGTACGAAAAAGGATTTATGTCTCCCCATGAACGCAGATGACAGCTTGCGAGTCATTTGGCGGCTTTCGCCTTGTTGATGCTGTGTTATTAATTGGCGCAATTAATGAAACGGCATATGCTAATATCAATATGTTATTTCAAATTGCGTGAAATGTAAGAAGTCATAAGGAAGGCTTAAGTTTAAGGTTAAAGGTTTTGCTCACTGAGAGGAGGGGAAATAAAATCTGGATCTAAAAGGATTTGCATGAGTCAGAAATGAGTAGACGAGAGAGGGAGGGACGCTCAAACGAAGAACCGTGGTGTCCTTGCATAGTTCTGCTTAAAAGGTTACTCTCCTAACTATGTAGTAAAAGCGCTTGCATAACGTCATGTGGTACGTGCCTCTAACCGTTGGGGCGACTTATACCCCAGTGTGTGTCGTAACGATGACTCAAGACTTGCTGTTGTTACTGAAGAGGGAATGTGGAAATGAGAATATAGATATGCACTAACATGCTATACGAGTGGGTGTGTGGGGGGGAGATTTCCGCTTAAAATAGAAGCCTGCAGAAAAAAACATTTTTCTCGTCCTCGCACTGCATATTGATTTGCTAAACTCCTATTCCAGTTTGATACCCCTTCATTCCTTCAGACGCCTGACGCGGACAAAGTTATCTTCACCTAGCCAGCCAGCAAACCCCTCAAGACGCCACCAACGCTGTCTGCTCTGCACCGGCTTAGCAGCCGATTATCTCAGCCCCCCCCCCCCCAGACTGTGTGCAGCAGCGCTGCTATAAGACGTGATGTTTCTGTGTTGGCAGGCCCAGATCGCCTTCCTGCAGGGGGAGAGGAAGGGTCAGGAGAACCTGAAGAAGGACCTTGTGAGGCGAATCAAGATGCTGGAGTTTGCCCTGAAGCAGGAGCGGTGAGTAGCCCCTCCTGGGAACCAGCCCCCCCCCCCCACACACACACAGGTCTTCCACTGTGAGCTTTCAAAATAGGTGAAGAGCATATTTGAAGCGTGGAAGAAATACGCGCAGCACAGCAGGATTCAGAGGGCCCCTGTCCGCGTGACGTCTTGTTCAGAGCGCCTGCGTCATTCTTCAGGGTTGTCCAATGAGGAGAGGGCGTGTGACGGACAGAAAGCTCCCCTTTTCCCCAGAGTGTTTTCCCCATTCGTCACGGTTGCTTCGTCGCTTCACCCAATCAAAGATTATGCCTACGGTCAAGCAAACATTTCATTTTGGAAGTGAGTCTGTTGCATATTAAATGTAAGCCTCTGCAGTCAGATGCTTTCACAAATCAAAACTGTGATGTTTGTGTCTGCAAACAACAGTCCCCCACGCGTGCGTAAGAACAAGTCACCGCTACGCCTTTGAGCTAGCGGCTACGGGGCTCACGTGGCTAGTTGTCATAGAAACCACAAACAGCACAGGGATGCAGCTGTGTTTTTTTTTTTCTTTTTTCAGCGCACGTACGCTGCATCCCAGCACATCACGCTCTGTGGACACGGGCCGTAATGGTGTAATCAGCTGAGCTAAACGGCACTATACGCCTCCACCACACACACGGACCGTCTCCTGCCTGGAACACTCTGTACACTGCCGTTGTATGCAGATTATATAAGGGCCGGCGGGGGGGGGGTTGGGTCCGTTTTAGCGGCTGCATGCGCCTGTTCATTTGGTCAATCGAAGAGGCTGGCTGTTGGTTGGGGGTCACGGACATGGTCAGTTGGCGTGGCAACGCAGCATCAGATCCCGCCCAGGGATTCCCAGGAGCTGTTGCTGGTGTCATGTGTCTGCAGAGGAGTCTGCCCGACCTGTTCTGATGACTCTGCATTGTCCTCGTGGATGAGGTGCAGGGGATAGAAAGCCATGCTGGTTAAAAAAAAATGTTTACTACGGGAACAGCGATCAAGGTCGCCGCCGCAGCCAGCTTTTTCCCCCCCCCCCCCCATATAACTGTTGTATTTTTCTTTCTTCTTCGTGTTGTTAGTTTAGCGTTTTCCCTCCTCCTGCTCACAAGCCTCTCTCTCCAGACCGCTCGGAACCAGGTCCCCGGAGCAGCTGCGCGAGCGTGGCACGTTCTCATTTCCTGTCTGCGCTACACATCGCATGGCTGAAACCCCGGAGCAGGGACACAGAGATGATGTCACTGCGTCTTCTCTTTCATCTTCCCCCTTTTGTTATGAGAGAGAGAGAGAGAGAGAGAGAGAGAGAGAGAGGCTTTAACGGTCGGGGGGGGACAGCGATAGGAAGGCTTGTAATGGCATTGCACTGATGCACACCACTATAAGGGGATTATGAGGTCTATAAGGTATCGCACGCACAAACACAGGTGTGTTCCTAACCACATGACTAATGTGGTGTAAAAGGTGTCCTCCTGACCTTACCTTTTGTTATGCTGTGGGTACTACAAACAGTAAAGACAGCTCGCCGGGGTACTCACAGAATTTACTGGCGCTAAATTACTTGCTGCAAGGTACACCATTTCCCCCAGTAATTTGAGTGCCGCACATGACACTGCTACGCTTGTTATGTCACCACTTTCTATGGGAAAGTATGGGACGGCAGTGTAATTAAATCTAAGTGTCACGTCAACAATTTTTGCTTTAGCCATCCAACTCCATTGTTGTCCTTTTCATTTGTTGATCGTAGGAACCTTAAGCTTTCACTTCTATTATATTATTTCTAATATTTCACACTGATGCCAAGTTTTTAGCTTGTGGTTAAATATAGGGCGGTTGTGGCGGTTGTCTGTTTGTGCGTCTCTCTCCTCCCCACTGCTTTCTGCAGTTGCATAGCAACAGGTCATCTCTTCGAGGGCTTCTGAGGGAATTTGAGCCAAACTGGCTGTTAATGCTTAGTGTTTACTCTGTTTACATCTTCCAACTTTTCTTAATTTGCATTGTTCTTTCCGTTTGACGGCATGTTGTGAGCCGCGTTTCCATTATGGCTCCTTGTTTATCTCTCAGGGACTTGCCTTCAAGTCTAAGGGTCTAGGGTCAAGTCTGTCAGAAATGGTACTAAAGAAGGTTTTAATGGGGTTTGTGGTGCCTCTGTAAGCACTGCAGCGCTCATCAGATGAATAGCTGCAGTTAAACTAAAAGTAACACGATGGGTAGTGTTGAATACCACCACAGCCACCTTCTGTGAGTAATAGCGTGTTAGCGCGAACATGATGGTTCCAAGTGCATTCTTTGTATCATATCTTGTGTCTTCACAGCCTCAAATGACACCATTTAATGAAACATTCTCTCTCCTATCTCTTATCTCTCTCGCTCACTCCTCTCCCTCAGGGCGAAATACCACAAGTTAAAGTATGGGACAGAGCTGAACCAAGGTGACATGAAGGCACCAACCTATGACTCTGGTAAGAGGCACATGCACACACGTCAGACGTTGAACCCTGTTCTTCTCTGTGGTTTCATCACGGCAGTGTTCCTACCTTGAAGGTATTCTAACAGTTCTCGCTGAATGTTTGCTTAAGTTGGGCGTGTGTGTGTGTGTGTGTGTGTCTGGCAAGCCCTCATTGTATTCGCAATGGAGCAGAGCAGTATAGCTCTGGTATAGACCCTGATTTTAACAGTTTTGTATGCAACTAGATAGTACACAAACTGGAACAAAGGTCTTACAAAAAGTAGTCCAGAGACAAGTGTTACCCAGTAGTCTCGACCTCAACATCACATTTTACAAGGCCCCTATTTTACCACCAGGTCTAAGTGCGTTTCAAAATCTGCCCTTCCCTGGGAATTAGTGACATCACACGTGGGCGTGTCAACTAGGGGTGTGAACGGTTCCAAAAAATTGTAAACGGTTACACAACCCCCTTTTTTTTTTTTTGTGTACACGGATAACTGGTTTTTTATATATTTTTGATCGCAAAATGAAAATTTGGCCATCCGGAGGCGCACAGAGCTTTCGGCCGTGATATTATAGATAAAATTATATTATACTATTATATATAGAACGTTATTAGACACTTTCACCGAGAATTGGCGCGCTGCCAGACGCTGTCACCGAGTGTGAGAGGAGAGTTGACGGAGAAGATGGCGGTTGACCTAGTTTCAAAGTTTATAGCGTTTATACTCGGTAATACTGGTGTTGACACGAGTGTATTACTCTAGTGTGTGAAAATGTCCACACACCGTGGCAACCCTAATGTCCACCCAGTATGACGGACAGATCAGCCTACTGGGTGCAACAGTCCAGAGTACGCTACAAGTAGCGCAATACTTTCAATTCCTCCGCCAATCAAGCAGGCTTTCTGCCGTCTGTCGACACACAACCAACCAAATGGTTGGTTGTGTTGGTTTCCTGGAGTTCCTCGATTTGGTGCGGCGGCCAACTGAACGAACGACAGACCCCGCCATTGGTCGGGACCGATTCCCCAGCGTATGCCAGAGATGGCATGTTCTGCACGCTTGTCTCGCTGGGAACCGCTGTTCATCTACAACGGAAACACTTCGGAAACACTGCCCGGAGTCGGGACGATAAAATAAAAATAAGAGTCTAGCCCCGATTTTATGAACAGTGATTTATTATTACTTTGGTCAGGTCCCCCCCCCCATCCCCTGGTGGTACCTGGAACCCCCGCGGCTAACGTTTGATCCAACCCGCTTGACACTTGACAACATGGACGGTGTAAACCTGGCCGTCTCCCCACACACGCGATAAACAGTTTGTTTGCGATGGGTCCACTCTGTCTCGTCTCTATTCATGAGGACTGCTCGGGATGGGGGAGGGGGGGGGTCATAGCCCCCCCAAAGTGTTGATGAGACGGGGAGACGTGTCAGCAGGGGAGAGGGAGGTGTTTTTAACACGTAGAGCGGCGCACCTGCCTGCTTTGCCACCCACACATCCCCGCCCCCCGCCCTGCCTCAAATAAGCCATGACCCAGTTTTGAGGCAACCTCCAGCCTCTTCCCCTGCCGACTCCCACCCGCAGCCTCCTGCCGCACAGAGACCCCCATCCAATCTCCATCCTATTAACACCACACACACACACACACACACACACACACACACACACACACACACACACCCCTTTTCTCACACACACACACACACACACCCCTTTTCTCTCACACACACCTATTCACACATACACACACACGCACACCTATTCACACAGACACACACACGCACACAACACACACACGCACACCTATTCACACAGACACACACACGCACACCTATTCACACAGACACGCACACCTATTCACACAGACACACACACCACACACACACACACACACACACACACACCTATTCACACACACACACACACACCTACCCATTCACACAGACACACCCACCACACACACACACACAAAGTCTCTGTGCACGTACTGTAGGCATGGCTCAGGCCCTCAGCAGCAGCCAGAGTGCTGACTGCGTCGAATGTGTAATATCAACGAGTGCTCCGATTCCCCATTGTTGTCGGTCACGTATTGGACCGTGTCGGTCAGGTATCAGGCTGTAGTTAAAGCCACAGTACAGTACCATGCCCACGGTAACATTGTTTGCCCGGTTGTACGCTATTGACAACCTTGAGGGAGTGGGGGGGGGACCTGGTCGATTATCTGAGTCCCTTGTTTGGGTAGTCTTTTAATAGAGTCGCGTGTTAAACATAGTCTTTGAAAAGCGATGAGTTAGAACTAGTGTTTGAACCAGGCCCTGGGTTGGTTCGCTCTGTGTTTGCAGAAAGCGTTACCCCCCCCCACTTCCGCAGACCCAACGAGGCCTCGGGTAGGCCCAATGTTTGCGGTTGCCTGGGTTGCCCTCGTACATGCAGGAATGTGCTGCTGCTGTTTGTGGAGCTGAATGCCAGTGGCTGCGTGTATCTTTGGGGAGTGCCCGCGTTGTGATTTGCGTCTTCCTTAATCAATCCATCACTGATCCTTCCCCAGATGAGGCCAATGAGAACGAGGGGCCCGGCCAACTCAACAATCAGCTGTCGTGGAAACAAGGCAGGCAGCTCCTCCGACAGTGAGTACACACATGCACGCGCACAAAGTCAACACAATCTCGCCATCTCAATCGATGATTTTTTAAGAATCTTTAAGAATAGCTATGGTTCAATATTCTATTAGGCTGTTGAGCCAGTCTTCTGTTATTTGCGTTTCCTGATGCTCAGCAGCCGAGGAAACCTTGCGCTGTAAAAATACATGGAATAGCTCCCCCGTGTGGTCAGAATGAGACATTACTTTCATCAGTGCTTTGAAGAGTGTTTGCTGCTCTCAATCCTGAATGCGTTGCCAGTGAGCAGGCCTCCTTTGGCGCCGTTCACAGGCTGTGTCACACATCATCTGCCATAACACGCCTCCTCGCGAGCCAGCGTGTGTCAAGTGACAGATCAACAGTGTTAAAGGCTTTCTCCACCAGCCTGCCCAAGTAGTGCTCCCACTGTGGACTCTCATACACGCCGCGCTCAAGAGGAACAGGAACATTAGCAGTCACGAAACGCTTACAGGCAGCGCCAGAGACTTTCTTTTACCAGCTAATTTATTGAAAAAGTGGGTTTGTTAAAATGGAGAAACCGTCTGCTTGTATGCAAAATTAGGCATTGTTTTCTACAGCTTTATAGATAGTAGGGATGCATTTTAATGAGTTCTATATTATATATTTAATTGAGTTTTGTCCCAGCCCTGTCCCGATACAAAGCCTACGCGAATGATTCCTATTAAAGAGAGACCGTTTCAATCCTCGAACACTACAGTTCAGCGACGATCCCACCGATTCGACTCTGCTCGTTAGTTGCCGTTTCTCACTGCATTCTTTGCCCCTCCCCCCAGGTACCTCCAGGAGGTGGGCTACACAGACACCATCCTCGATGTGAAGTCCCAGCGGGTGAGGGCCTTGCTGGGCCTGGCTGGGGACAGCGGAGGGGGCAAGCCGGGAGAGAAGGCCAGTGCGGAGCCCCTGGTCAACGGGACGGACACCTCGACGAAGGGCATGGCGACCAGAGGGTTAGTTGGAGGAGTGGAGTAGTGTATTTAAAATGGTATGCCTGTGCGTATGCATGTATGTCTTTCAATTATGGCACCCGTTGCACTCCTGATCATCCCTGGAAGGAGGGATCTGCGTTCCAGCTTAAGATTTCTTCTTTGCTTATTAAGGGAAGTTTTTTTCTTGCCCTCTTGGGGGCTAGGGTCGGGGGGGTGTCTAACAGGCCCTATAAATAAAGGGCCTGTTAAGGCCTTTGAGACTGGACCTGATTAAGGGCTATGCAAATCAAATGTTATTGAATTGAAGTACTGGTTGGGTGTATGATATAACTTCTGTGTTTCATGTCGGTGCTTCATTACGTGTGTGGGTCATAGTGTGGTCTGTGGTCTGCCTTAAACGGGGAGGGAAAGAGAAGTGTGTGTGTGTGTGTGTGTGTGTGTGTGTGTGTGTGTGTGTGTGTGTGTGTGTGTGTGTGTGTGTGTGTGTGTGTGTGTGTGTGTGTGTGTGTGTGTGGTGTGTGTTATCGGCCATCGTTCAGTCACTCCTTGCTAACGACATCTAACAAGTTTGAATGTGTCGGTTTCAGCGCCAAATAGTTTGTTTTGAGCCCGGCTTGGCTGTGCATGCTCTGTAGGGAAGTAACTCATAACTAATATCGTAGTGTATAAAAGCTTCAATGAATGTATGTTATGAATGTTTATCGTCTGGAGTAGTTCCGGAAATATGTACCTCTTTCTGTTTACTGAATCGATTTTGAGTCAGAATAGTTTTAAATCTTGATATTGTTTTGAAGCTAGAATCGATTTTGAATGAAGGAGCGATTATTATTATAATATTATTCTTATTATATCGTGACCACAACCACTTCCGAGAATCACTCAAAGATCCACATTTTGAGACGGGGAGTCCCGCCCCCCCCTCCCGGTTGTGTGCGCGTCTTGATTGGCCGGTGTGTCCACAGGAAAACGGAGCTGTCGGACCCCAGCGCCGTGCTGGAGGCCTTCAAGTTCATCGAGAGCACGGCGGCGGAGTACAGCGACGAGGACGAGGACGAGGAGGGCGAGGGGAAGGACCGCACTATCATGGAGTCCAGAACGGTGAGAAAAACAAATGTTCTCCAGCAGACACGCATAACACACACGCATGCACATACGCACGCATTAACGCACACACACGCCCACACACACATACACGTACTAGCACATACACAAACATATAAACAGGCATGGTCGCGCACACTCTTGCACACACATACACATGAACATGCACACGTGTGCACGCACGTACACACTGCTCACTCACTCACTCACTCACTCACTCACTCACTCACTCACTCACTCACTCACTCACTCACTCACTCACTCACTCACTCACACTATTTCCCACCACGCTCTGAGATGAAGGAGTTCCTCTCCGTGCTCCTCCTCAGATCCTGAGGAAGAAGCCGGCGTCGTCTTCCTCCACCTCGTCCCCGGCCAACATGGACACCAGCGAGGACCCCGACACAGAAGAGGCCCTGAAGGGCTTCGACTTCCTGTCCAGCCCGGACGAGATGGACACCTCGCCCGAGTCCAGGGGCACGGGCGACGGTACGGACTGGGGTAAGCCCTGTTGGGGTGGGGGGGGGGGGGGATAAACCGCTAGGTCTGGAGCTAGTAGGAACCGGCCTTGCAAAGCATGATGGGAAAAGGAAAAACGGTTTACAAATCAACCTCAAAAGTAGTACTACAAAAAAAAGAAATAGTTTTGTCATTTTAAGTGTTTTGGAAGAACTATGCAGTTTCTTTATAACACAAATTACCATTCTGTGTGTGTGTGTATTTTTTTTTTCAATCTAAATGTTGATCATCTGCCCATAGTTTGGTGGCTGTCGTAATATCTCTGCCCATTATTCCCACCCAGTCACTCTGTGTAAATCATCCAAATCTCCACGCTTGAACTCTCTGTATTTAATCCATAGTGTGTAAAACGTGTCCACTGTGTGTTCCCATAGCTAGCCCGTCAACACAATGTGTGTCCCCCACTCCCCACCCCCTGTGTTAGTATGGGATTACCCCACCACATCTTCTGTCCGGAGCGTTGAACACCAGGTCGTGATGTCACCTGCAGGTGTCCCTGTGTATGAGGTTGACACCGTGTGAGATGGATGACCCTTCGCAAGAAATTGCTGGGAAGGGCAGAGCAAAAGACCTAACGTTTTAAATTGAAATTTTAACTACAAGATATATCCAAATGGCCAGTTAAAGGAACCCTTTAACTACCAAACAAAGACCCTCCCTCCCCTATCCTCCACATTCACACAAGAGCTGAACGATGTGTAGGTCCGCAATCATCTCCCACATGATGCCAGATGGGCCTTCTTCCATGCCTTAAGAGGCCAAACACAACGTCAACACTCACCCCTTGCTGTGCTGGGGATGGCGGCGATCATCACCCTGAGAGACCCATCCCTGGTCTTAGCAAGGCCTGCTGCCACTCTCCTTGAGGCTTTCAAACCCTGCCCCTACCCCTACCCCCCTTACCGTATGGAGGCTCACCAGGACTCAGATCCTGGCCTTGTTGAGCCTTGTTGAGCCTTGTTGAGCCTAGCCTTGTTGAGCCTAGCCTTGTTGATCCTAGCCTTGTTGAGCCTAGCCTTGTTGAGCCTAGCCTTGTTGAGCCTAGCCTTGTTGAGCCTAGCCTTGTTGATCCTAGCCTTGTTGATCCTAGCCTTGTTGAGCCTAGCCTTGTTGAGCCTAGCCTTGTTGAGCCTAGCCTTGTTGAGCCTAGCCTTGTTGAGCCTAGCCTTGTTGAGCCTAGCCTTGTTGAGCCTAGCCTTGTTGAGCCTAGCCTTGTTGAGCCTAGCCTTGTTGAGCCTAGCCTTGTTGAGCCTAGCCTTGTTGAGCCTAGCCTTGTTGATCCTAGCCTTGTTGATCCTAGCCTTGTTGAGCCTAGCTTCGTTGAGACTAGCCTTGTTGACCTAGCCTCGTTGAGACTAGCGTGTTGCACGGGGGGACGTAAAACTTCCAGGAGAGATGCTGAGCACCACCCAGAGACGGTGGCGGGGCTAGAGGGGGGGTTTCCACACTCTGCCCCGCCTGCCTGGCGACAGTAGGGGACTCCTGGACCAGGGCAGCTCCTCAACAGCCTCTTGGTCTGGTTTTGTCCTCTCCTCCTCCTCCTCCTCCTCCTCCTCCTCATCCCCAACCTTCCCTGTGTAGACAAGGACGAGCAGGACTCTGAGGCCTGGGATGTGGACCAGGGCCTGATAACCAAACTCAAGGAGCAGTACAGAAAGGAGCGCAAGGGCAAAAAGGGGGTGAAGAGTAAGTCCTTGTCTGCAGCCTGCTGCCTCCCCTCTCCGCCTACTCCTCCATCTACTCCTCCTCCTCCTCCTCCTCCTCTGCCTCCTTCTCCTCTCTCTGGTAGAAGCTGGTTTCCTCACAAATCCTGTCAACAAAAAAAAGAACGAAAGCCTCAAATCAGGAGCAAACATCCTCGCCGTGTTTCTCATTTCCCAATCCTGGCTGCTCTCCTGTCCTCCCCTCTCCTCCTCCCCTCTCCTCCCTGTCTCCCGTGCTCTGTCCTGCACTCTTTCCCCCTTCTCTCTGCAATGTCCCTCGGAAATGTAGCCTTTAGCAACAGCCAAGCCGGCATGTACAACCATTGGGACAGACCTGTTGTTTCACCGGCTGAACGGTACAATTGTTGTACGTCGATGTCGGCGGCCACATAGAAACCGGCTGAACTCTGACCTGCTCCTCTTTTTGCAACGCCAACCGTGTCATGCGGGTTCTTCTGTTGTATTGGCTACACGCGCCCTTCACTCACGCACTCTCTCGGTCACCGGGCCTTTCTCCTCAACGGACGTCGTGCTTAATGTCTTCACGCTGCATGCTTTCATCCCCGCTCCACCTTCTCCCTTCTCATCCGTTTGTGTACTTCAGTTTTAACTGTGCAGAACCATGTTGTCTGTGATTACCATGTCCTCTCTCGGCTAGTGTTTGTAGTCTGCTACAACACGGACAGTTGCACCATTCACCGTCATACTCCATATTCTATTCATAGTCCATTTCGTCCAATTCCATATTATTATTTTTTTATTTTGGTTGGTAAGTTTTTCATTGGGCATTTAATGGTTATTTGAACATAATCATAGTTGGGTTATAGCTGTAGTTTTGATGATACATTTTCAGGGTCTCACCTTGTCTTTCTGGGTTTACATAAAACCCCAGAAAAATGTCCTATTTTTCTGATAAGACGTAATATTATTAAACCGAGACGAGGCCTGTTGAGGTTCCACTTTGTTCCCAGGCTGACGTCTCCCCTGAACCCCCCGGCACCCCATTCCCTCTTTATTTAGACCCATGAACGTCATCGTTTTATCAGTCTTTCTGTTTCAGGCACACTCGTTTCTCCTGCTCTCATTGTGGCGGTTAAGGTGTGGGTGTGGAAGAGGAGGATAATTTGCTACAGCATTGAGTCATCTGATTGTCTGAACCACACCAGTGCATAATTAATCATTGTTGGCAGGCCTGGTGTTTCCTTCCCAAAGTCTGTTATGAATCCCGCATTGTGGACGTTTACACTCTGTGTGTACAACGTATCGTACCTTTTAAAGATCATCCTCGTTCGCACACCACAGCTGTCACTGCGTTTTCTTTCAGTTCGGCTAGCAAGGACTCCCAGCTGCTGCTTCCCTTTTCATATTCTCCCTCCCTCTCCACCTCCCTCGCTCCTATGGCGCATCGATTATTCACTCATCTGTGTTCCCTTTCAAGGCTTCTTTTTTTTCCTCCTCACTCACATCGTAGGCTTCTCTTCCAGAGTGCCGTAACATTTCTAATCCTTTCCCCCCCCGCCCACCTTCCCTTCCTGAGTCGTGCCCGTGCTAACGTGTGCCCCGCCTGTCCTACGTCAGGGCCCAACCGGTCCAAGCTGCAGGACATGCTGGCTAACCTCCGCGACGTGGAGGACTTGTCCCACATGCAGCCCCCCGCTGCCCCCCAGGCCCGGCCCAGTGTGCCACGCCTCAACGAGCACGAGGCCAGCCGGCCGGACGAAGGTCAGTTCGGTTTGGGTCCACAGTGGGTCCGCTGCCATGTGCATATTTACAATTCTGTTAAAAAAAATCAAATTCATATTCAAAGAACTTTATTTTTCCTCGTGAGGGAACTTCATTTGTGGTCAGACACATACAAACAAGACATAACTTCAACAATAAATAGTAAGTAACCATGGAAAAAAAGAAGAGAACCAGTGGGTAGGGGTGGAGATGTGGTTAGGGAGAATAGATTCTTAGGCCCAATCCCATTTCTTCCCCTTACCCCTCCCCCTTACCCCTTCCCCTTCCCCCTTCAAAACAAGGGGGAGGGGTAAGAGTAAGGGGTAGAAATGGGATTGGGCCTTAGTGTGGGGAAGGTGTATAGGTTGAAACCTTTGAAAGTGCATTATCCTGCTTTCTAAGTAGCAGTCTCATCCAGAGTCCAGCTCAAAGTGCTTTAGATTAGATCTTTGAGTTGTGAAGAGAGAGACGGCAGAAGAGTGCAAGATTTTGAAAGTGTACCGCCCCTTCCCTCTCTGGTTCCTCCCTCACTACATATCTCAGTCGTGTCTTAAACGACCCTGAATTGAAACCTAATAAACACCTTGGTCTGTTGTCTTCGGCCTGTGGCTGACCGCTGGCTCTCAGCCCCCATCCAGGGGGTTCTGTGTTAAACCTGCCGGTTTTGCGTGTCTCTTCCCAGTGGAGGCGCTGACGTTCCCCCCAGCCTCGGGGAAGTCGTTTATCATGGGGGCCGACGAGGCCATGGAGAGCGAGCTGGGACTGGGCGAGCTGGCGGGGCTCACCGTGGCCAACGAGGCGGACATCCTGACCTACGACGTGAGTATCCCGCAGGGGTGGGAGGAGACGCACAGCCAGGCATCGGGATCAGAAGTCACAGGCGTGGGATACATTTCTGAAAATGCAATACAAAGCACTTTTACATAAAGTTCATACGAGTGCTTAAACTGGCAAAAGTAGTCACTTTTGTGTCCTGGGCAGAGTATTGGCATATGTTAGGGGCAATGTATAGAACGCCGGTCATTATCGGGCAAATAAGCCCAGACAGCCCCTGAAGGGACTTATTTTCGCTAATGACCTGGCGACGTTCTATACATTATCCCGCTTATTACACGGCTACTTGCCAAAATGAAAAAGATTACTTCACGCAGCGTTTCTTTTTACAAAAGATGTTTGTTACCAGCATTCGTAGTGTTGATCAGCAGAGAAATAGTCCGCCAAAGACGTTGACGTTCGAGTAGCAACCGAGTACAACGGGGTTGATAAGTTACCGGAATACTTGAGGAGTGATACGAAAGACGGCAAAAAATCCACTTTCCTTGACAGCGGTCAATTATACTTAGCAACGGTGAATTATCAAATATAATTCACCGCCGGAAGTTGTAAAGGGCCCATGCTAGTGAACGGAGCGTTCCGCGGTATTGAGGAGAGCCGTGTCATAATATAAACATCGATATGTATCTGTCAATCCTCTTAAATCTTCTATGTCTCTAAAATTACAGTGTCTCTAAAACTCTTAGTTCTTAAAACGTCTTAAATTTGTCACAAATGTCATATGCTGGTCTTAAATACTTTAACTCAAGGTCTTAAATTTCTCGGAGCAGGACTATATATAGGACTATATATACTATATACTATATATTTTTATATTTTCCTCAAGGGACTTTTCACGGAGGACATGTAGAGAGGCTTCTTTCTTGCTAGCTGCATACATAAACGATTATGTGCGTGCTTGCTAGCTAGTCTGCGACATTGGGTAGGAGCAAATTCAAGGACAGTCGGCTGGAAGACGTCCGTTTCCGAAGTTGGCTTGCGTCTGTTGCCAACCCCCACCATCGCGTGTTTTTGGGCTTAAATTTCCTTCAAGGTGGTATTAAAAAGGTCTTAAAAAGTCTTAAATTTGACTTGCTGAAACCTGCAGATACCCTGTAATAACATAATATAAACATTGATATGTATCTTGTCAATCTATCTCTATGTCCACAAAAACACGCCGACTCTGAACACTCTTGTTCTGAACCCGTCTCCTCAGATCGGCAACAACAAGGACGCGCTGAGGAAGACGTGGAACCCCAAGTTCACCCTGCGCAGCCACTTCGACGCCATCCGGGGGCTGGCCTTCCACCCCATTGAGCCCGTCCTGGTCACGGCGTCCGAAGACCACACCCTCAAAATGTGGAACCTCCAAAAGACAGCTCCCGCCAAAAAGTAAAGCAGGCCGCCGTTTTTCATGTACCATTTTCTACAATACATTATCGACTTCAACGTGCCTTAATGAATGTCCTTTTTTTATCCACAGGAGCACCTCTCTAGATGTAGAACCTATCTACACGTTCAGAGCTCACCGGTAAATATTATGTTTTTAATCAATTGATTTAATGGTTGGGTCAGTGGAACTGAATGGCGGTCGCTCAAACATGTGGTCCTCCACTCCACCAGGGGAGCTGTTCTCTGTGTGGTGATGAACAACACGGGGGACCAGTGTTTCAGCGGGGGCGTCGACGGGACCATCCAGAGCTGGAACACGCCCAATCCCAACATCGACCCGTACGACTCCTACGGTAACGGCATTTCCTCCTTTACAGCCGTTGATTAAGACCGACCAAATGTTGTCCATGTTCTGAGCCACATAAGGTGGTCGTCTTAGCTCAGGAGCTAGGGCAGGTTGACCCCGGCTCCTGCTAGCAGGGGTTCGGGTTGTGTCCCTGAGCAAGACACCTTACCATTGCTCGACATACAATTTGTGGCGCAGACCTATAAGAAACGTATCTCTCTCCCCTGCGGTCGCAGAGCCGTCTGTCCTGCGGGGGGCGCTGTCCGGACACACGGACTCGGTGTGGGGGCTGGTGTACAGCAGCGCCCACCAGCGCCTGCTGTCCTGCTCCGCCGACGGCACCGTGAGGCTGTGGGACGCCAACAACACCAACCCCGCCCTGGCCGTCTTCAACGAGAACAAGGGTAGCCATTTTAGAGTTGGTGTGTGTGTGTGTGTGTGTGTGTGTGTGTGCGTGTGTGTGTGTGTGGTGTGTGTGTGTGTGTGTGTGTGTGTGTGTGTGTGTGTGTGTGTGTGTGTGTGTGTGTGTGTGTGTGTGTGTGTGATGGATAGTCAACAGTATGCATTGTTATTCCCATGCCATAGGGGGCGCTCTACGGCCCCTGTTTAGTGTAACTTGTAGCATCGCTCTGGTGCCAGTGAATCCGTTAAAATGGATATCAACGTCTCAACCTGCGTTTTTGTGTCACTCCGTCACTTAAAAGTTATCCTTATATTATATAACAAACATAATGTATATATTGAATGTTTCTCTGTACGCATTTGTCCTTGTTTAAAGATAATTCAAGTAATAAAAATTACTTTATTGACGCCTCATGTGAAACGGCAGTAATGCCGTTTCACATGAGGCGTCAATTAAGTAATTTTTATGACTCGAGTGCAAAATAAAATGCACAGAAGCAAATGTATTTCATAATATAAAGGTCTTAAGGCTATCCGGAGCTTGTCCCCTGGCTGACGGGCGGTACTCATGACGTGTTGCTCCTTGTGTCCGTCCAGCGCTGGGCGTGCCCTCCTCCGTGGACCTGGTGTGCAGCGAGCCCGCCCACATGGTCACCTCCTTCACCAGCGGGCAGATCGGCCTCTTCAACATGGAGACCAGACAGCTGGTCCTCAGCCTGGAGACCGCCGTGGACTCGGGTAGGCCCCACCCCCCGACGTGCAGCCCCCCATCGAGTGCACCCCCGGGACGCTTCTGATAAACGACTCAATGCTAATCCTTAAGGCATAATAATTATATATTATCAATCCCTTATTTCTCATCTGGGATTAATAAAGTAGGTTTTTAACGCATAACCGTTACTAAAGAGACCCTCAGCGACGACCAAAATGTCGGTATTTTCCGTCACTCCGGAACCAAACGTCAGCCACATCGGACCGCCGATTTCGTTGCCCTAACCGCGCCGCCCCCCCCTCCCGCTGCAGGCACGCCCTGCCAGATCAACAAGGTGCTGAGCCACCCCACTCTGCCCATCACCATCACGGCCCAGGAGGACCGCCACATCAAGTTCTACGACAACAACAGCAGCAAGCTCATCCACTCCATGGTGGCGCACCTGGACGCCGTCACCAGCCTCGCCGTGGACCCCAACGGACTCTACCTGATGTCAGGCAGTGAGTAGCCGCGCCGGGGGCCCGCGCCCTCGCTTGCCGCTGGGGTGGGGGTTGGATTCACAGAGGAGCACATAGTTGAGAACATGGGATTTGTTCTTTAGGGCGCTTTCAAGCCTGTGGATTTGATTTCGCGTCAAACTGGTTGTTTTGGGACGAAGGGATTGAGCAGTACAGTACCCCCTAACTGAGAGTACAGTAGGGGGTTTTACAGTAGGGTTTTTGGATTGGATGCGTCTTCATATGTCTCATTCATTTTAAATGGAATCGTGTGTGTGTGTGGGTGTCAGTGTGGTGTGTGTGTGTGTGGTGTGTGTGTGTGTGTGTGTGTGTGTGTGTGTGTGTGTGTGTGTGTGTGTGTGTGTGTGTGTGTGTGTGTGTGTGTGATCAGACATCTGTGCGGGGGGGCGGGGTTTGGGGTGTATGTGTGATAGAGAGTGACCCTTCATGATGGATGTTTTGTAGATAGCGTAACCCTTCATGTTATAATCAGACACAGAACCCTTCAGTGGAACAGAGGAACCCGTGGGCTCACTGTGCCTCACGCAGACGTTCAGACCGCTCAGGGTGTAAACACTTTCTCCTCAAGGTTGGAGAGTTGGACATGTTCACGTTCCAGCGGTCTGGCCCTTGGTACACACAAAAATGTTCCAGTTTGCCCACTAAGACTTAATAACAATGAGACAATATCCAGAGATCCAGAACTATCCGTCAGTCTAGACTCCAAGCGCTATAGGGCAGTGTTTTGAATAAATAAATTCCTTCCCTCAATCGCTTTCTCTCCCTCCCTCTCGCCCTCCTTCTCTCCCTTGCCTTCCCTCTCTCTCGTGCGCTTTCTCTCTCCCCCTCCCTCCCTCCCTCCCTCCCTCCTTCACCATCTCTCCCTTCCTCTCCCTTCCTCTCTCTCTCTCCCTCTCTCTCTCTCTCCCTCTCTCTCTTTCGCCCTCCCCCTCTCTCCTTTCCCCCCTCCCTCTATCCACCTCACTCTCTCGCCCTCCCTCCCTCCTTCACCATCTCCCCCTGCCTCTCTCCCTCTCTCGCCCTCCCTCCCTCCTTCACCATCTCTCCCTTCCTCGCTCTTCTCTCCCTCTCTCCTCTCGCCCTCCTTCTCTCCCTTGCCTTCCCTCTCTCTCGTGCGCTTTCTTTCTCTCCCTCCTTCTCGCTTTCTCTCTCCCCCTCTCTCTCTCCCTCTCTCGCCCTCCCTCCCTCCTTCCCCTTCTCTCCCTCCCTCTCCCTTCCTCTCTCTCTCTCTCCCTCTCTCTCTCCTCTCTCTCTCTCCCTCTCTTTCGCCCTCCCCCTCTCTCCTTTCCCCCCTCCCTCTATCCACCTCACTCTCTCTCCCTCCCTCACCCTCCCTCTCCCTCTCTCCTCCCTCCCCTCCCCAGGCCACGACTGCTCCATCCGCCTGTGGAACCTGGAGAGCAAGACGTGCATCCAGGAGTTCACGGCGCACAGGAAGAAGTTCGAGGAGTCTATCCACGACGTGGCCTTCCACCCGTCCAAGTGCTACATCGCCAGCGCCGGGGCCGACGCGCTCGCCAAGGTCTTCGTATGACGCGGGCGCGGGCCCATCACGCCTCGCCCCGCCCTCCTCCTCCCCTCCTCCCCCCTCCACCCGCCAACCGCAGCCAGCCCACACCACCACACCACACCACCACACCGCCACGCACCGACCCGCGACCGCCCCCCCCTCGCCCACAGACGCAGCCTCCCACGGGTCAGGGACCAATCAGAGAGAGAGACGGACGTAAGGGCGGGGCGAACGCCGCACGCGGTTGTCCAGTGATCGCCGGCGCCCGCTGCCCTCCTCCCTGCACGTTGGTTGGTTGGTTCTCCCCCTCCCTCTCCCCTCCCCCCCCCCCCCCCCCCGTTTTGACGGGCAGACTATGTAGCCAATCCCGTGCTCCCCTCCGGGGGGGCGGGCCCTGAACGCTCACGCTGTGCGGGCCGTGGTTGGCTGGGAGGCGCGTTCGATTGGACAGACGGTTCCGGGGCGCACGGTACCCCGAGACGCCCATCGAGCATCCAGGCCGGACCTGGTTAACTGACAACAAGAGGACCCTCTCTCACACACACAACCCCTAACCTACCCCCAGCGCGCGCACACACCACACACACACACACACACACACACACACACACACACAACACACACACCACACACACACACACACACACACACACACACACACACACACACACCACACACACACACACACAGTCGCATAACACGTCGTACTCACACTCGCATACTGCACACACTTGCATAACACGTACACATAACACGGACACAGCATTATCCACTTCACAGGAGATTGAAGAGAGTACACTGGAGAAATGAGATTTTAAACAGCTCCTCTGTCCCCACCCCCCCAGGTGTGAGCCGCTGCTCCCCCACCTGTGATAGTGTTGCAGACGCGGGGGTCTCTGCAGGCTTACCTGAGCTATTGTGGAAATATTCTTTGGCTTTTCTCTAACCCCCACCCCACCCCTGAGACGGACTCTGCCTGCCCGCCTGCTTGCCTTTTGCTTTTCTTTAGAAAAAATACGACAACAAAACACTTATTGACAAATGTGCCTTTGATTAAAAAAAAAAAAAAAGGCATTGAAAAATGTAATTTTACCTTCCTTGTTTTGGGCAGCAGGAAGGGTTGGGGTCTATACGCTGGAGCTAAGGGTTGTCACAATGTTGTCCATTTTAAGAAAACATTGGATGTACAATTACAAATACTTATAATAAACAAAAATATATATCCAGTCTTAAAAATCTATCGTGCAGCGTGAGTTTGATTTCCTGTTTTTGGTAAAACGTGGCCGGGGAATCACATTCTGTTTGTTTTAGTTTGCGTTTTCTTTTCGTTGGGGAGCGCAGCTGGCAGAGTGACACAGATTACTGAGTATATTGCCTGTGTGTTGATGAGTTGTACACGTGAAAGAGCTAAGATAACAAAAAACTATGTCTAAACAATGTAAACCATTTTGGTTATATAACTACAATTTCAAATTGGTTCTACCTACTTGTCCGTTTTAGGAATATCCATTTGATATTTTGGCCAGTTTGCTCTTGTTTTAATGGATTGGCTTGTGCTGTATGTAGTTTCCCCCCCGATGGGCAAGACCTGCCCGAACCGCAGTCTTGACTGTTCATGTCCAAAATATAGATGAGTAGACCAATGTATAGCAGGACGGTTGGCGCAGTACATTATAAGACTATTCTAACTGAAAATGAAACCTAAAGGAGCGGTGTCTATGGTTATCCTTCGGACCGAAGGATAAGGATGTGTGCAGAACCGGAGTGGTCCGAATCCACATTATGTTTAAAGTACAGCTTCAATGAGCCTCTTTCTCAGTCACTGGTTTGTATATGAAAGTCTGTTCCAAATAAAAAAACTGCTGTAAAATCTTACCCGGGATCCTAGTTTTGTTAGTAGATTTGTCCGTTGTTGTCAAATTTGGTAAAAGTCTACAGCTTTTTTAAATTATTCTCAGCCTTACAAATGCCAAGGTCCGACGGGAAACGTTTCTTAAGACAGTTTCAAGAGTACTGCTAAAACTGTATTAATTGTGTATGAGCTTGAAAACGGAATAGAGTAAAAAAACATCTTTAACAAATGCTAAGAGCTTGTCACTCTGAATCTAAGACCTTGGCTCTTGTCTCTCATTTCAGATGATACAAAGGAAGAAAATGTGATTTTTTTTTTACAATTTTATTATAAACTGAATTTAAAATAAGGATTAATTATATATCTGAACATTATAAGCAAAATACCTTTTTTAATATGCATATGTACAAATAGGCCATAAGAAGGGGAAAGATATTATAAATACTCTCATTCAACACATCCAACAAATAACTGCCGGGTTAAAAAGTAACCCGGACAAACTTTTACAAAAAATATGAAATGGATTTCACTCAGGAGAACTGCATGTCCAGGTTTATATCATTGCTGTTTACAAGGGCTACGATCTTGCCTGCACCATATTCCTCGTCAGTCGGATTCTTACTGTTGTACCGTCCAATTTTAAACATGTAATGGCCTATTTTACATCAAGGTGTCAATGTATTGGTGATGGAATGTGAATGTGAGATCTACGATCGAATGGATAATACCAACATGAGCATGCAATAATATTATGCACCATTGTCTTCTTTTTGTTTGAGGGACTTCAACAATGTCCCCACTGGGAAGTCTCTTCTATTACGAAGTTCCCAATGCACCTCTGCCTCCTCTTAGCTCAGGGTGAGCCACAGGAGGAATCGCCAGGCGCTCCTTTGAACGCAAAACTCTTTCCAAAGGCCGTACAAGGTAGTATTACTTTAAATTGCACCAATAGAAATGGAGAATACATCCTGTTACCTTAGCGTCACTGACTGTCATCCACACACAACGTTTCCACTGGCCTTGTGGTCCCGTGTCCGGCCAGATAATGCCTTTTAACTTGAGATCATTAATTTTTCTTCCAACCCACCCCCCCCAACCCCAATCCCTCACCTTATTCCTGAACACTGACCCACCTGCCACAATCAAATAGTTTTACCCTGCAGTCAATCTATGACCGCAATCTGGGCCAAAGAACGCTTAACGTTTACAACCTGTCTGCTGTTCAGACCACTCCCAAACGGATGTCACCGTACAACTAACAAATAGACATTGACGTTGCCCCCCCCCCTTCCCCACCTATTCCATGTGTCCTTCCCAATTTGTCCCACCCCCTAGCCACCGTTCCCCTAATCTGATTGGTCAATAGGAACTTTAACTTAGTAAGGGCGGTCTCCCCCCTTCCCTCCCCCCTCCCCTCCCCCGGTCCCCCGTCCCGCCATGCTTCAGTTCCGTGGCTGCGAGTTGAATTCCTGGCAGATGTTGTTGATGATCTTGGGCACAAACTTGTACAAGCTGTCGAACTCGTCCACGAAGAAGGAGTGCTCTTTGTCAGGGTCGGTGGCGATGTACTCCAGCTCATCCTGGGCGGCCCAGGCGATGCCGATGGAGTAGGCAATAACACCTGGGGGGAGAGAGAGAGGGAGGGAGAGGGAGGGAGGGAGAGGGAGGGAGAGAGAGAGAGAAAGTCGTGGGAGGGAGGGGGGGAGAGACAGAGACGGAGGGAGAGAGAGAGAGAGAGGGAGAGAGAGAGAGAGAGAGTCATGGGAGGGAGGGAGAGAGAGAGAGAGAGTCGTGGGAGGGAGGGGGAGAGAGACAGAGGGAGAGAGAGAGAGCGAGAGAGAGAGAGAGAGAGAGAGAGAGAGAGAGAGAGAGGGAGAGAGAGAGTCGTGGGAGGGAGGGAGAGAGAGAGGGAGAGATTGAGGGACAGGAAGAAGAGAGAGAGAGGGAGAGAGAGAGTCATGGGAGGGAGGGGGAGAGAGACAGAGAGAAGAGAAGGAGAGGAGAGAGAGAGTGCAGAGGGGAGGGAGGGGGAGAGAGACAGAGAGAAAGAGAAGGATAGTGAGGGTGAGTAGAGAGAGGTTGAGGTTAGAAGGGAGGGTGAGGAGAGAGAGAGCGATGGGGGAGAGAGAGAAGTAGAGAGAAAGGGAGGGCGAGAGGGTGAGGTGGGTGGGAGGGTGAGGAGAGTGAGAGAGAGAGAGAGAGGAAGAGAGACGGTGAGAGAGCGAGAAGGTGAGAGAGAGAATGAGAGAGCCAGAGAAAGAATGAGGGAAAGAGAGGGCGAGAGAGAGAGAGAGAGAGAGAGAGACGGCGGGTTATGAACAGGCCTCACATCGCCCTGCTGATGTCACACGCTCAACCCCACCCCGCACCTCTGTGTGAACTCACACACAGAGGCGATGAAGCAAGGGGGGGCCTTCGGACAGGGTTAGCATGCGTGTGCGTCGGCTAACTCCCGGTCATCATCATGCCAGTGACGAGACCACGTCGCGCTCGCAGACTGACCCGAACCCAGACCTAGGTCGGGCCAGTCTTGTCGTAATCGTGTGCTTTACCCCCCCCCCCCCCCCCCCCCCCCTCCCGCCCCCCCCTCACCTGTGCGGTGGACGGCCAGTGCGGGGGCCCTGACGTCGTCGTAGCTCCGCCCGTCGGTGATGACGATCATGATCTTGCGCTTGTTGGGCTTGGACTTGCTGAAGAGCTGGTCGGCCGCGTAGGTGATGGCGGCGCCCGTGCTGGTGCCGCCGCTCCAGTAGTTGACGCGCTTGATGGCGTTCAGCAGCTCCGCCTTGTTGTTGTGCTGGCCGAAGCCGAACTCCAGCCGCTGCTCGTAGGTGTACTGCACGGCGCCGACGCGCGTGTCCGTGTCGGAGATCTCGAACTCCCGCGTGACGTTGGCCACGAACTGCAGCACGGTGCGGAAGTTGCCCGTGCCCACGCTGCTGGAGCCGTCGATGACGAAGGCGATGTCGTTGGCGTTCAGGCAGGTCTTGCTGCACATGAGGCGGTCGGTGTCGCACACGCGCTTCACCAGCGGCTGCACGGCCTTGCGCAGGGCGAACCAGCTGGACACCGGCAGGGAGTAGAAGCCGTTGGTGCGACACACCGCCTGCAGGGGGAGACGTTGTTGATTGAGGCTGCTGGGGACACGTTGAGTTCGGATGGACATTGGTGAGCAATGTGATTAGGTCTGGATGTGGATCTTTGAATCCCAGTTCTCAGAAATCCTTTTTAAACAAAGTGAAGAGTTCTAAACCCAGCGGAGAAGAGTTCTAAACCTAAGTGGAGAGACCTAAACCCCTGGGTTTAGAATTTTTACTGAACCCAGTGAGGAAGAGTTTTAAACTCCTTGAGGAAGAGTTCTTTCTAAACCTCGTGAGGAGGAGAGTACCTTATCCACAAAGTTGGCCTCGACCACGTTCAGCTTCTCGTTCTCGTCGGGGCCCTCGATGGTGACGAAGAAGATGTTGATGCCGGACTCGCGGGCCAGGCGCGAGGCGTCCTCCACCTTGTCCGTGGGCCAGCCGTCCACCAGCACCACCACCACGTTGGGCGCCGCCCCCCGGTTACCGTTGCTGTCGCTGAAGTACTGCCTGTTGACGAAGGAGAGGGCCTTCCCTAGGGGAGACACAAGGGGGCAGCAGAGCGGTGCGCTCAAAGCCGATCCTGGAGAACCAACACCTCAGGGGATGTCTGTCGGGGGCAGGCTTTGGTTTGGTGTGGAGATGATAAGCCTGATGCTCGAAGTGAAACATCTGGGACAGGTTAACATTGTTTACCGTGCTCAATGCTAAATTATATACGATCTTAGACATGGAGTCTGTCCTTAGTCTATCTGAGTTATGGAACACATTCAATAGGCTCTTATTATGAGCCTGAAGGAATAGTTGCAGGTCCATCTGAGAGGGAAATATCTGTTATCAAGTATGACTCAAAAACCCAACTACTGGAATTGTCGATCTGATTAGTAGGGACATTGGTGCAGAAATAAAGAACTGGGTTTGCTTCAGGCTTCTGCATTTAGGACACAGGCACAAAGTCCAATGAATAAAAGCTGACGCCAGAGAGAGGCAGAAAAACACCACTTACAGTTTGAAAGCTGACCCCCTGGGCTGGTAAAGCCAAGATATGCGTTTTGGTTAGACCAGGCGAAAACCACTGCTTACAATAGCTAGGCTGTAATTTAGCAGCGCCTCGCAACAAATTTAGACATAATTCTGTCCTCGCATGAGAACATGTGAGTGGAGATTGACTGAGTGACGAGTGGGTAAAAACATGATAATCGCCACGCTTTCCACTTTCACACTTTGAGCCGTTTGCAAAAAGCCTGCATGTGGCGTTCATCAGGGCAGCTCGATTGCTTACCCACGTTGGAGAGGCCTCCCTTCTGGGCAATCTTATCCACGGCCGTCTTCACGTCCCGGGAGTTGGAGTACGACTTCAGGCTGATCTCTGTCACCGGGTCGTCTCTGAGGGACGAGGCGAGAGAAACGACACAAAGCCTGTTGTCACCGCATTCACCTCAGTGAGTTTCCTCTATGAGACGCAGAGAAATTATACAACAAACAGGCAACACATTGCAATAGCAGCGATTAAGCAATTTATAACCATTAGTTAATGCAGCAATTACGAATTAACTGACAATTAACTAACAGTTAATTAACAGTTAACTAATGCCTATTATTAATTTACTAATGGTGTTCATGTTTAATACTGGTGTTACAAGTTGACTGAAGGGTAATGGTGTTCATGTTAACTAAAGTATTAATTAATACAATATTTAATAGGGTTAGGGTTAACCCTAAACCCACTAACCCGAACCTTAACCCTCGCCCTAACCCCTATGCTAATACTATGACAATACTTGTTACCTCAGTACCTAACGTTAAACAGTTAATCAACATGCACTAACCGTGAAAGCAGCAACAGGCAGAAGTTAAACACTGCAGTACAGCGCGTTGGTTACCCGTATTGGATGACCCCCATCATGGGCCCGGCCACCCCCAGGTTGATGACCTGGGCCACCTCCGCCAGGAAGTCCTTCTGGATCTTGAAGCGCCGCTTCCCGATGCTCCAGCTGCCATCCATTAGGAAGGCCAGGTCCACCTTGCAGTCTGCAGCGGGGAAGGGGGGGGGTCTCAGTGAGCATGGAAAGGGGGGGCGGGTCTGGTGTGTGTGTGTGTGTGTGTGTGTGAGAGGTTCTGGTTGGTTGCTGGAGGTACTGGACCTACTTGGGTCTCCCTGGGACACGGGTTCTGGGGCTCTGGGGACGGGGTCTTGCTCCCGGGTGTTGAAGCCTGGAGGTCAAATTAGGGTCGTATCAGGGAATCAGGAAGGGTTCTCTTGTATACAGATGCAGCAGAGGATCAACACATATAGTATGTATAGTTACTTCGAATGTACATGCTTCACTTGTTTATTCTTTTATGTTCGCAAGAAAAATGCTTGGATAAAAATAAAGTACTAAAATTGAGGTACTAATTAAATATTATTTTTCTTTCTGTTAACCTTTATTTCAGTGGTTGCCAGTTTTATACTTAGTACAGTACCATTCACATTTTATGTTCCCACATTGATGGTGGAAAACGAAAACCCAGTTGCCTCTAAAGTGGTGGATATCAAGACTTACCAGAAGAGTATTCTCATCCAGCGCACCGTTAGAATAACCAGTGGAGCGCCCAGTTTAGACACTCCTTTACAGCCTGTGATTGTCAGAACCCAAATGGGCCGGGTGGATGTTTTTGTGGACTGAATTGGCCACTGACTAAGCAGAACAAATAACCAGGAATCCTGCACTGAGCTTAAGGTCGGAAGAAAATCACTCTTCCCTTTTGATCCCGCCATGCTCTCTCTGCGTCCTCATAAACCCCAAAACACAGCATGCCTGAGGTGCCATTACAAGACAAAACCAAGGGATCCACAACATAACCTTGGTTGGGTTTCAATGTTTTTGGGATATTTTCTTTCGGACCGAACCGTAAAATCCGAGGCTTTAACTAGAGCCTGGGAAACAGTCGCAAAGGAGCCAGGCGTCTCATCTCACCTGATTCATACAAGGGAGTGTCTGGCCTCCAGGAATCCACCGGCTCCACTGCATGGAGGGAAGCACAATATTAGCATAGGAAAGGCAAATACACACACGCCTGCGGGTAATGTGTGGATATGGTTCAAACAGTAAGTAACCCATGCATGATTAAGCCTATTTCTTTATGGATGACACACGCATCACACAGCATAACCCGTAGAGGCACTGCCATTGAGTTTGGAAGTTAAGTGGTTTTGGGGGCGGAGCTACAGCCAGGTGATAGTGAATGGAGGGAAATTCGAACAGTGGGAGGAGCAGATGGGACCAGGAAGTACACAAAGGAGATCAGGTATTTTGGGCTCTGGTGGTTGGTGGGCCATGAAGAAATGCAGGCGACTGGAACAGCTCTGCATTAGCTTGCTGTTGACGTTTCATTCCGCCATTAGAGTGTAGAACTGGAGACTATTTGGAAGTGACTCAAGACACAAACCATACCGGATGGTCTCTGGCCTGGAAGGCCCAACTATCCTGTACACTAGGTGAGATCTTTCCTTTTGGATTATATTGTAGTGTCCCGGATGGTGCACATTGTTGAAGCATGTGTTGGTTAGTTAGTCTTTCAGTTCTGTTGTATGCTACTAAAAGGTGTCTGTGTTTCGTGCTCCTTTTTTTGGTGTTGTGTTTTGGAACTAAAGTGGGGGTCTCTTTTAGGGGACGGACACGCTGTGTTTTTAATCAGCTATTGGGTTATACAAGCTGTAGCTTTGTGTGTAAATGTCATCATTTCATGGTGACAAATATCCTAAACGTCGAAGCTTAAAACACTAAGTAGACTCTTACAATATCACCCAGCATCACAAAGTAGACAACCAATATGAGGGGGTGCTTGTTCACCAAAAATGGAACAGAAGCTTAAAATCAAAACCGGTTATTCAACCAAACAAGAGGCCCATCGGCTTCTGCTTAATTATAAGGAAGAGAATCACGGCTTCCTTTCAGGAGCAGCACAGTAGGAGGAGGGCTGGTGGTAATAACAGCACCAGCGGCTCACCTCGGGTGTGGGTTGCGTCCACTGCTGGTTTGCGAATGCCTTCTGAGTCGGGGGCGCGGGGTGCTGAACATAAAGAAAACCGTCAAAACCACGTACACTCATCTGGACATTGACAGAGGATCAACGTTGAACTTTGAATGTCTTCAATTTGCAGGACATATGGTCGCATCGAATGAAATCGAGTGCAGTATCAAGACGACTTGGCCCACGTTTAAAAGAGGGCTTTGTGGTGTCTTTATGATTGGTTAACTGTCGTTTGTGTGTTCTGCTGTGACGCTTGTGATTTTAAATGAGTGACCAAACACTCCAATAAAACTTCAGCCTCAATCAGCGTCATGTTTCCTTGCCTTAAGAACCACAGCAAAGGGTGTCATCTGGTGCAGTCTCTGAACATGAAGTACAGTTGCAATGACAGTGTTTCACCATGAGGGGCGCTTTCTCACAGGTTAGGAGTTCTATGTGCAGAGTTACTGTTGTTCTTGGTCGTAGTGTTCTAAGGAACTAGATAAATGTTGCGTGGTGCTTCTTCATTCGTGATATTATTTACATTGCTTGGTTTGTGCTTAATGGTGTTGTTTTGTTATGATGGAGAGAAAGAAGGAGGGTAAGTGTACATGGGAAATGAAACCTACTTAAGTTTAAAATAACGATCTCACCTTCGAAGAGACCTTAAAATGATGCATTCACATGGAACAATAAAAGCTTTAAACATAACAACAAACTGTTTTTAAATACTAAAGGCACAGCAGTAAACAAGATGTGTGTGTGTGTGTGTGTGTGTGTGTGTGTGTGTGTGTGTGTGTGTGTGTGTGTGTGTGTGTGTGTGTGTGTGTGTGTGTGTGTGTGTGTCAGGACAGCATCAAAACAACCCAACCCCTAGACGTTTGTTAGTTCCAAGTAAATGAAATAGAAAGTCACTTACGGTACGGTCCATAGTTATAAAACCAGCGCTCATACTCTGACAAGTCAGGTCTGTATTGACGAGCTAGAAGAGGATGGCGTGAAGCCCCATTAGTAGTCCCAACAGTTTGCCCGTAAAGAGAAAAACCCACACATTTTCATGGTTGGGATGTGGTCTTCTCTTATACAATTATATACATCTAACCAATCCCATACCAATGAAAGGAATTCCCACGTGCCTACTATACCGCTAGCGGCGTCTTTATTGACATGCGTAAACAATAAACCCGGCGGTATCATCCCGGCTGTGGCATACATAACAGGGCGGAGAGGCTTTCCATATGGCAGGCATACAGAGCCCCCCCCCCCGACCCCCCCCAGCGAGCCAGCCCCCCAGCCCCGAGAGCCAGGCCTGTCATGTGGATACACTTACACACTGAAAGAGCGGAGCCAATCATTGGATACCAGGTTAAACTTTGTTTACATTCAGACATGTATCAGAAGCAGATATCCATGGAGGGGGTCAACGGTGCAGGGATGGGGGGGATGGGGGGTGAGGGGGCATGCTCCTGGGACAGGGGAGAGAGGTAGGGAGGGAGGGAGGGAGGTGTAGGACAGTAGGTTGGTGTTGACTTACGTGCAGCCTCAGGTGTGTCCGTCTCGCCCCAGCTGTAGCCAGAGTCGGGAGCCACGTAGCTGACGTCTGATTGGACAGTGAGGGGAGAGGGTCGACCAATCAGCAAGGGAAGGGGGTGTGCTTCGCTGCTGATCACTTATTATAGCTGGATCGGGAATGTAACATCTAGCAACAATGTTTTATTTCCTCCTAAATCCTAGGAGAAACATTGTTTGTTCACCTCAACCTGAGGTCACCTTTAGGCTATTAACCTGTCCACATGATTAGAGGAGATTTAAGAAGGGTTAAATGATGAAGGTGGACAGTCCCTCCTCTGTGATGTGATACCTGCCGGTCGTCTGGCGCCGGGGAACCAATCGGGTCGTGCGAAGGGGGGTGGCGGCCAATCCCGTCGCGGAAAAGCTGTGCAGGAAGAAGACGGAGAAGAGCGCCTGGTTTTGTTTACAGGCATCAGCGGCTGCCACTCAACAGAGCCGGCCTATCTGGGATCTCCACAGGAGCGGTCACGTTGGTGGAGACTCTGTCAGAGTCTCCAAGCCGGGGATAAACGCACTATCCCCGGTCTCACCGATCAGCAGGAGACGCGCAAGTGAGGCTGTGGACGGCAGCCTGCTTTCAATTCAGTAATTGCGCGCCGGCTCCTGTTGTTCCTACCTTCGGGGCAGAAAGATAAACCTAAACGCACAGGAATCCCAACACTGCTGTCTGCCTTTTTGTTTGCTCAGGGGCACACATTCAGGCTCTGGGCGACGCAGGCCCTCGGAGAGACAGTCAGTCAGACAGTCAGTCAGTCAGTGACGGAAAACCCACTTTAGTGTCAGCAATTCGTCTGGCTGTATGAGACGTAGGAGACGACAGAATACCTGTTGACCTAAAACGGTCCAAACAAATACACCGTAGCAGCACCCTACACTTTAGCGGCCGGCTTTAGCTGACCCGCAGCGACACACGTTAATTAACCTCTCTGTTTAGGGTGGACGTGGAGCTTGTTAAGCATACAGCCCTGGGCTCCATGCTCCAGTAAGAGTGGAGCCACAGTTCAGGGTCTCTGTTGACCAGGAGCCGGTCTGGGAGACTGTGGAGCGTGGGAGTATTGTTGTAGCGCTGGTGTCAAACCAGGGACAGTATACTCGGCCGGCGCAGAGATTAGGGCAGTTTGGCACTGGTCGAGAGCCCATCCAGAGAGCAGCAGACAGTGGGGTTTAATTCGACCTGAACCTGGGGGTTTTAGAGGATTACCTTCAACACACACTCGGTTAATCTCCACTTTTTCTTTGTCTGTGATTGTTGCGACCACAAAGGTTCCAGGAGGCCTCTGTACACCTTTTGGGTAAGTCGGTTTCAAACTGGATCAGCCCATGGCTTCCATGTTGCAGAAGCACTCGATGACCCTTTAATAAGGGGATACTATTCTCTTATTGTTGTGGTTACCAAGTGGGTATCGAGGGCCTCATGGTGGAATGGAATGGGGGGGGGGGGGGACCCCAACTGTTGATAAGTAACAGGGGCTGAAAGGATTCTGGTATCTTTGGCATCCCAAACCTATTTTAGACAACCATGGTTTTTGTGTTTCACAAACAACAAGACCAGCCTTCCAACATTCCTTGGAAGGCTGATCAGAGGGTAAGAAGGCTGTTCTAGAAAAGATGCATGGATTGCAATCTTGTTCTCCCTCCCTCCCTCCCTCCCTCCCTCCCTCACCCTCTCTATCCTTCCCTCTTTTTCTCCGACCTCACCCTCTCTAGTCTTCCCTCTCTCTCCCTCCCTCCCTCTGAGCCTCAACCTCTGTCCTTCTCTCCCTCCCTTCCTCCCTCTTACTCTCCCTCTCTAACCTTCGCTCTTTCCTCCCTCCCTCCGAACCTCAACCTCTGTCATTCTCTCCTTGTCTCCCTCCCTCTCACCCTCTCCCTCCCTCCCTCCCTCCCAACTCACCCTCTCTACCCTTCCCTCTCTCCCTCCATTCCACCTCACCTCTCCCCTCCCACCCTCCTCCCACCTAACCTCCCCTCACCCTTCCTCCCCTCTCTCTCTCCCCCTCCCCTACCTCCCTCCCTCTGGTAACAACACAGGACTGCGTGGTGCTTCGTCTTTCATCTTGCTCCATGTTTCTGAGCATTTACCAGCAGAGGGACGAGGGCCAGAGCCACGAGGGCCGGAGCGAATGAGATCAGGTCGCCAGATTGGTATCGCAGCATTGACAACAGTTCATTACTCAGCCTGCTCTTATCTTAGGAGGGGGCAGCCAACTGTACTCTGAGTTCAGCGATGCTCAGCGAGCCGGCGGAGACTCGCAGAGGGAGCCATGACTCTGGTTCTTGTTGTGATTTTGCTTGTCACTATTCTAGTGTTACTACTGTGTAACACGTGTGTGTGGTAACTGTCTGAGGTTGAGGGATGTGTTAGTGTTAGTTTATCTCTCGTGCATGTTGTTTATTGGGAAAGGATTTCCCTGTTGGGTCAACTGACTAACTGACGTACTGACGTACTAACTAGCTGTGATGTGTCCCAAGACTCACGAGTCTTGGGACACTGTTTATAGTATTCCCCTACCCAGAGCCTGCTGGTTCTTACCGGGGTTGGCCTGGCCAGCGCTGGGGATCCTCTCTGCTGCTGGGGCCGGCTGCACCCTGTTAAAGGCTGAGAGAGAGAGAGAGAGAGAGAGAGAGAGAGATGAGAGAGAGAGAGAGAGAGAGAGAAGAGAGAAGAGAGAGAAGAGAGAGAGAGAGAGAGAGAGAGAGAGAGAGAGAGAGAGAGAGAGAGAGAGAGAGAGTCAGAGAGAGTGAGTCAGAGAGAGTGAGTCAGAGAGAGAGCGAGAGTGCGAGAGTGAGTCAGAGAGAGAGCGAGAGAGAGAGAGTCAGAAGGGGTTGGGGCAGAGGCTTCAATCGTCTAAATGCAATGCCCCACTGTTTCACACTTTATCCCAGCAATCAAAGTCTTTTTCCAATCGCGGTTTGATTTCACATCACACACCGTAGTGTATCACAGGTCCTAAAACATACATTATTTCTTTTCATCTTAGCTGTCGGAATATGAACATAGGAATACGATGAGGGGCGATGGGTGCGTGAACCTGCAGAGGCTTTGGGGAGGAATGCCATGAGTGGATGGAGATCACAAGATCACGGTGACGGCCAGGAGCCAGGAGGGGTCAGAGGTCAAACCCCAGAGGGCTCCTGGATCTCTGCTTTCACTCTCTCCCAATAAAACAACCATCTGCTGCACGGCTGCCTGCCGCTATTGACCTTGACCTTGTGTGTGTGTGTGTGTGTGTGTGTGTGTGTGTGTGTGTGTGTGTGTGTGTGTGTGGTGTGTGTGTGGTGTTGTGTGTGTGTGTGTGTGTGTGTGCGAGTGTGTGTGTGTGTGTGTGCGCAAGTGCGTGCGTGTGTGTGTGGGAATGTTATTACCGCTCTGTTTGTAAACATGTGTAGTACGGGTTAGTACTTGTATGGTTGTGTGTTTACATGTGTACAAATGAGTACTGGTGTGTGCGTGTGTCTGCATGTGTATTAGTATTGGCCTCTGTGTGTGTTTACATGATACGTATTGTATTGCATGTGTACTTCCTAGCAGCGGTATGTGGGTAATTAGTCGGTTCTCGTGCATACATGTCTGAGTGAGCACTTGTTGGGTTGTGTTTGTCCGGGGGGGGGCCGCGTGACTCACCACTCCCGGACCCTGACGGTCATGTGTATGTGTGTGAATGGGCCTGTATTGCAAACAGAAATCCACACGCACGTCACATGTTTGTCTTTCAGAGCGTGTGCACTATACGGCCACACTTAACCTACATGTGTGTGATTCATATTTTTGTGTGTGTGTGTTTCTGTGTAAGTGGTGTATATATATGTTTTCTTGTAGGTGTGTGTGTGTGTGTGTGTGTGTGTGTGTGTGTGTGTGTGTGTGTGTGTGTGTGTGTGTGTGTGTGTGTGTGTGTGTGTGTGTGTGTGTGTGTGTGTGTGTGTGTGATGCACGCTTGTGTGTGAGTGCATATCAAAGATTAACCTGTGCCAACTGGAGCGATGGGCTGCCTTCGAATAGTGGACCCTGCTCCCGCCTCAGGTCTGCGCAGACCTGCCACCCCAAGAGAGATGTAACACAATGCACTCCAACACAAAACAACACAATGCAACACAATGACAGCACATCATGAGACAGCAAGGTAATAAACAGAGGAGGTCATCCCACACACAACCCGGTATCACGAGATGTCGTGCTCATGCGCACGAAACGCGTTAATCTATTGAATCGTGTCCCAGAGTACGATTGTTCGACTTTTTTCGTGAAACGCATCGCGAAATGTTAACCAATGCATTCTGAATGCACATCCTTCACACTATATTCTTCGTCATAACTATCAAACCAAACATCCTTCACATTCGCCGAGCGACGATTATGAAAGTAAAATGCACATTTCTCGATAAAAATGTTTACATAAACACTTTTAATGGCGTAACCCGCCATGAAAAGCATTAAAAGCAGCATCTTTACTATTGGATAGTTTTTAGGATATTTTTCTGTGAAAATGGCGGACATACTTTTTATTCTGGGTGGAAAATACGATATTTTAGCATAGTTACGCCATTAAAAGTGTTTATGTAACATTATTTTTAGCGAGGGAAATGTGCATTTTAACTTTCATAATCGTCGCTCGGCGAATGTGAAGGATGTTTGGTTTTGATAGTTATGATCAAGGAATATAGTTGTGAAGGATTGTGCAATTCAGAATGCATTGGTTAACATTTTCGTGATGCGTTTCACGAAAAAAGTCGAACAATCGTACTCTGGGACACGATTCAAAAGATTAACGCGTTTCGTGCGCATGAGCACGAGATCTCGTGATACCGGGTTGCCCACACAGTGACCGTGATGCTGGTAAACGACACGTTTGTATGAATGGCGTGCGACAAGCAGAGTACAAGGTGTTAGTAGCGTAGAGCTGCAGTTGTAGACGACGGCATGCTCTTTGCCAAAGACCGGCCGAACAACACTATCCACACAAAGGTACTGAGAACATGATTAAAGGGGTGATATTATGCCACCAGGTGTGAGTGTGGTTTGCCATCACCCCTTTTAATTTGAGGTGTTGTGGTGGAAATATTAGAGAGTCCAAGATAAACATCATACATTTGATGCTGCCTTCCTCCAACAGTTTATCTCTAGAGTGACATAACAACGTACACATCCACTCGTCCTTCCATCGTGTTGAATACTGAGATTTCAAAGGATTCTCCTTTTTAGAGATAACAAAATACGTTGAAACAAAACAGGCTCTGCTGGAGCCTTCTGGTCCCTTGGTTTTAGCGGTGTTGTCAAAGTAATGGCGCGGTGTTTTCAAAGTAATGGCGCTGTGCAGCAGCAGGCCACAGAGATGGCATGCAGAGTCCAAAGAGTTTGGCCTCGTGAGAACAAGGCAGCGTGAGTACATGTATAAATATGAACTCTAGATGTGTGTTGTTCAACGTTGTGCCCATGTGTGTGTTGGCACGCACGTGTGCGTGTGTTTGTGTGTGAGTGTGTGTATTTTTATGTGTTGTGTAGTTATGGGTGAGTGTGCATGTATGTTACCCTACATCCAAACACAGACATAGTATAAACGAAAGTGACACATCAGGATAATTAAAGCAGGGTTTACCTTGATTTACACGTGCTGGGAATCTATTCGGATAGACACTTCCTCTGAGCACTAGAAACGTAGGCGTGTTCGTTATTATACCACGGGATATTCAGTCAAAACAGGTTCCCAAGATCTTTTTGAAGTCTGTGAGAATGTGAACATACCTTGACTGGTCGCCTTGCCGGTCTGAGTCTGCCCTAAAGCAGTGTCGAGAACAACACAAGGTGGGCGAATTTAAGTGGAAAATACACTCGCTTGTTGTAATGTTTACACACAACATACACAGGCCTCGACAACTACCCCCATCTGTTAAACCAAAAAACACCCGTAAAATGAATTCAAACGTGTTTTCATTCTTTAAACGAACTGAACCCAAGTGCCTTCCGACCCTGACACACTACAGTCCCGTAGGACTAGCTGTTCACCTCACCCACGAGCACCGTGGCTGCCCTGGGATAACCCCACTACCACCTGCACCACCACCACCACCACCGCCAACAGGCCCACCAGCTAAGCAAAGCTCCCCCACCACCACCCCCCCCCCCACCCGAGCCAGCACCACCACATCCTGCCTCAACAAGCCACCAGATCTCTGCTGGCTTCACTTACTTGAACTAGCAGCTGCGGCCACAGAGGCAAAATAGGGGTGGCTGCTGCCTGGGTAGGACAGAGAGACGGAGACAGTCAGGCAAAGAGGAGGGGGGAACAACGAAGAAAAGAGGTGGATGGATAGGAGGTGGGCAGGAAGAAGAGAGAGACGGTACATGTGGTTTGTTATACATTAGGGTGTTGGGTCTTGGGTATAGATAAATATACCAGACCAACAGACAAAGAAACAAACGAGGCATGGTGAGCTTTTCATTTGATGGTTCAGGAGTGCTTTGGTCAAATGGGACAGCTCTAAGAGGCCATTTGTCCAACTCCTTCCCCTCTCCATCGACGCAAATGAAGGTTTCACGAAAAAGGCTGCCAAAGCAATAATTGAGAGACTGCCGGTTGTCAGTTGTCAGTTGGGAAATCATAAGGTCTCAGGCTGACAAACAGACAGAAGTGGATCCTTCTGGTTGGATTGGCATCATTGGATCGTCTCTTTGCAGATGATAATCAGAACATGTGATCATTTCCTGTTATTTCTGCATCCAAATGAATACGCAATCCTTCCCATCACATCCATGGATCCAACCTACTTGTATGTAGATAACATTTTAAATGTGTGGGTGGGACCAAATATAATGGTCACATTAGCGTGTCCATCATAGATATGTCTCCTACCTGCATCCCTGATCTTATGGATTGCGGTGCGTGCTTTGGTGGTGGTGGGTAGGGGTGTGGTGGTGGTGGTGGGGGCTTGAGTGGTGGTGGTGATGGTGGTGGTGGTGGTGGTGGGGACTGGCGTTGTGGTCGTGATGGGTTCGGGTGCCATCGTTGTCGTGGTTTCCTTCTGGCCTGTAACGCAAGGAGGAGGGCGCGGGCGATGCAGATTAAATGTCGATGAAACAAGAGCGGGAACGATCGAGCTAGGGTGCTGTAGAGCTATGGTGCTATAGAGCTAGCGTGCTATAGAGCTAGGATGCTATAGAGCTAGGGTGCTATAGAGCTATGGTGCTATAGAGCTAGGGTGCTATAGAGCTATGGTGCTTTTGAGCTAGGGTGCTCCAGAGCTACGGTGCTATAGAGCTAGGGTGCTCTAGATCTACGGTGCTATTGATCTACGGTGCTATAGAGCTAGGATGCTATAGAGCTAGGGTGCTATAGAGCTAGGGTGCTATAGAGCTACGGTGCTATAGAGCTACGGTGCTATAGAGCTAGGGTGCTATAGAGCTACGGTGCTATAGAGCTACGGTGCTATAGAGCTACGGTGCTATAGAGCTACGGTGCTATAGAGCTACGGTGCTATAGAGCTAGGGTGCTATAGAGCTAGGGTGCTATAGAGCTAGGGTGCTATAGAGCTAGGGTGCTATAGAGCTACGGTGCTATAGAGCTAGGGTGCTATAGAGCTAGGGTGCTATAGAGCTACGGTGCTATAGAGCTAGGGTGCTATAGAGCTACGGTGCTATAGAGCTACGGTGCTATAGAGCTACGGTGCTATAGAGCTAGGGTGCTATAGAGCTACGGTGCTATAGAGCTAGGGTGCTATAGAGCTAGGGTGCTATAGAGCTAGGGTGCTATAGAGCTAAGGTGCTATAGAGCTACGGTGCTATAGAGCCACAGCGCTATAGAGCCACAGCGCTACGCTCATGGATTCTCCACATTCCTGGACCCAGCTCATGGTTGCTCACGCCTGAAGAGGGTTCAAGGAGTCAAAGCCGAGCGAGTGATCTTTTGAACTGTAAGAAAACGTGATGCGTCGAGTTCTGTCAGGTACACAGGTGTGTGTTTTTCCCCTATTCATATTTTCCGGGGGAAATTCCATTCAAGCGAAAGGTGGGGACTGCTCACTGGTTTTCACGTAGGTCGGTCTGGAGGGGGTGAAGAACAGCGTGGAGGGGTAGATCACTCCTTTCTTTGGCTTTCCCACTGAAACACAGCAATGATAACAATGCTTAAAACACTTTACTCTATTACAGCGTTTTTATTTACAGATTGTTAGAGCAAGATTTGATATCATTTACATTTAGGGCATATATATATATTATATCATATCGCTGTCGGTACAGTTAGGATGTTCATAGAACCAAGTGCCAAGCACTAACAACCGCTAGGTTAACCCATTCCCCGGATGCAACAAAGACAGCTAGGATAAGATGCTACACGATGCCAAGTACTATTTTCAAGTGTTAGGATGTACAACATACAGTGAGTGTGTGTATATCGTAGTGCGCAGTGATGTCGTAGTATAATAAGTACACGTTATTATTATGGTCCTATTAGTCATAATCATTGTTTTAGTATTGGGGTTAGTATTATGAGTTTTGCATTAATATCAGTTATTAATAGTCGTTTTGTGACATGTTGCGTGTCCTGTTGACGGGTACCTGAGAGCACAAAGGACTCCCTCCACTTGGGCAGGGAGAGAGAGCGCACGCCGTTCGAGTTGCTCCCCTTGTAGACATTCTGCCCCGGGATCTTCTTCACGATGACCTTCCCCCCAGAGTTGGTGATGATCCCACTGAGAGGGAGAAGAGCGAGAGCTTTCATTACCAACACAAAAATACGACGCAGCAAGAAAAACCCATGAACCTCATTTATGAGAACTTAAACCTTCAGTATGTGCTTTTTCTACTGCAAATATTTACTCTTAACTAGAAATGTTCCCAAGAATAAAACGGGTCCATTCACGAGTCAGTCCATCCAGTGAATTTCCTCTATAAATAGTTTTATATTAGATTTTCTGAAATCAATACATCTCCAACTGTAGCTCCAACTCTAGCCACCTAGAGGCCGCTTTTGTAAAAACGTACATAGTGCAGGTTTAAATAGAGATTTAGAACAAACACAATACTTGTGTATGGCCGCATTGCAGATGCTGGAGATGGAGGCGAACACCCCCGTGCCGTAGACCTGCTGCTTGGACTCCTTGCAGTGGGAGGGGCACTTCACTATGAACTCTGGGAGGTTGACCTTCCCCGCTCGGACATCACACTCTATGGCTGGAACCACTGGAGACAGACGGGGGGGGGGGGTCACGGGCCGTACCATCCCGGGGGGTCCAGTGGGTAAAGCAGGGTTGTGCCACCAAACCTTCCCCCCCCTGTCTCAAGATGATGATACGAACATCTATCTAATATAAAAAATATTTTTATATAACAACCAGAAAATGCTTGGCATGCTCTTTATCCACTGGGGCTTATGGATTGCGGCCCAATTTTTTATTAAAAAGTGCATTTGAGTGAAAGGCGCACCTCAAGCGATATACAGGATGGACGTGATGGTGGATAATACAGTACAGGGGTGAACCTGGGGTTACAGGTGTGTGTTTGTGTGTGTGTGTGTGTGTGTGTGTGTGTGTGTGTGTGTGTGTGTGTGTGTGTGCACGCGTGTGTGTGTACCTTGCTTCGGCTTCTTGTTCTTCGATCCGTTGGGCTTGGCCAAGCAAACACAAGACACTAGGAGAGCTGTGGGGGGTGAAGGGGGGTTGGAGAGGGGGGGGGGACAAGATGGCTTCACGCAACAGTAGTCAGGGTAACACGACTGCCGGCGTGTTTACTGTACGCAGAGGCTTTGTGTGTTCGGTTGGCATCCGCTGCCCACCCTAATAAGCAGCTAATAGTGATGGATTCAGCCCTGTTATGAAGACATGCGTAGCGGGGACTGTGTAATCCACAGGGACACCATTCAGACGTGTTTGCTTGTTGTGGCCCGGCCAAACAACATGACACTGTAATGTGTGGGGAGCTGTGCGGTCAGGGGGAGAACAATAGAGAGCCCCAGAGATCGACAGGGGGAGAGACAAAGAGATGAGAGGGAGAGAATGAAAGAGGGAGAGCGCGCGAGAGAGAGAGAGAGCTAAAGAAGGAGGGGGAGAGAGAGGGAGAGCGAGAGAGCTATAGAATGAAAGACGGGTTCAGCGAGAGAGAGAGAGAGAGAGAGAGAGAGAAGAGAAGAGAGGGAGAGAGAGAGAGAGAGAGAGAGAGAGAGAGAGAGAGAGAGAGAGAGAGAGAGAGAGAGAGAGAGAGAGAGAGAGAGAGAGAGAGAGAGAGAGAGAGAGAGAGAGAGAGAGGGCTAAACTAAGGAAAGGGGACCAGCCTAAACAATGGCCAGGAGAAAGAAAATGTATTAAAAAGACGCCTGAGAGAGAGAGAGAGAGAGAGAGAGAAGAGAGAGAGAGAGAGAGAGAGAGAGAGGAGAGAGAGAGAGAGAGAGAGAGAGAGAGAGAGAGAGAGAGAGAGAGAGCTAAAGAAGGAGTGAGAGAGGGTCAGTGAGAGAGCGAGCTATAGGATGAAAGAGGGAAAGAGCGAGAGAGTGAGCTATAGAATGAAAGGGGGGGAGAGAGAGGGAGTGAGCTATAGGATGAAAAAGGGGGAGAGCGAGAGGGATTGAGCTGTAGAATGAAAGGGGGAGAGCGAGAGAGATTGAGCAATAGAATGAAAGGGGGAGAGCGAGAGGGAGTGAGCTATAGGATGAAAGAAGGAAGGAGAGACAAAGAGAGCTGTAGAATGAAAGGGGGAGAGGGAGTAAGGATATGAACAGAGACGTTACCCAGGCCGACGGCGATGACGGGTGCTCTGATCATGATGCTGAGGGTCTGGTTGAGGAGATCAGGGAGACGTCCTGATTCAACCTGACACGAGAGAGAGAGAGAGAGAGAGAGCGAGAGAGAGCGAGAGAGAGCGAGAGAGAGAGAGAGAGAGAGAGAATTGCCAAAGTCAC
>OLKM01000677.1:112722-125222 GCA_900291075.1 Melanogrammus aeglefinus
GAGAAGAGAGAGAGGGGAGAGGAGAGGGAGAGAGAGGAGGAGAGGAGAGGAGAGGAGAGAGAAGAGAGAGAGAGAGAGAGAGAGAGAGAGAGAGAGAGAGAGAGAGAGAGAGAGAGAGAGAGAGAGAGAGAGAGAGAGAGACCGGAATTGCCAAAGTCACATTTCAAAAGTTTTCTGAAAAACTGAAAACGACATAGGATTTTTTTATTTCCAAGTTAGACCAGATGTAGCCAATATATAGACACCAATGAGGCACAATGAAGCAGCAGCGAATGGAGGGGAGAGCTGGGCAGATGTGACAATTTGGCCAAAATATGACTTGGGCAATTTATGCTATAATGCTAACGAGTTGTATCTTAGTCTCCCATCCTCTCATGGGGCCGTAGGAGTTCCTCTAGAAAGTTGGCAACCGCAGCCATCGCTTTAATTCTACAATTGTTTTGAAAAAGACTTCTGGGTTGATGGAGCCTCTTGTGTTGCATCCTTATAAAACCTAAAGACATTCAAACACTTTGGCACAAAAGTGAGGCTAAAGTAACCTTAACGTTGTGACGAAGTCGATGCTTTTGAAGTGCAAACGTGTAACATTATCAGCTTGGGCTTTTTCTGTTTTCTGATCCAATATTACTTTATATCAAATGAGTTCACATACAGTGCATCTTGATTTCCATTAGTGTCTACTGCTGTTAGACCTGGCTTGCTGTTCCACTACACTTATGGTCGTAAACATCTGATAGAATCTGAGACACAACATGGCTGAACTTCATGTGCAGCATTTCGCCAGAAAGTAAGCCAAAATCTAAATATTTGATGTCTCAATCTCAAAAAAACAAACCATCGGGTTAAACACAACGTGCTTCATCTAACCGACACATCGCTTGTCGTCACCGGAAACCCGGGAACTGTCATTTTCCTCCTTATTACATCTGGAAGCTCCTCAAGCCGAGATGTGATGGAGGTGCTATAGTTACAGCACACAAAGAGAAAGCCCTTACAGTGATGCTCGCACAGTCAACAGACAGATCCCACACAAAGAGATGAGGCCACACCAAGGAGCCTGTGTAAACATGAACCTGGACAGACCGGGCGCCTGCGGAGACAGACACCTTGATGTCACGCACCGCAAGCCCTCTTAATGACACCGCGAGAGTAATAACCCAGAGGAGCCTTCACTGGAACACTGGAGCTCAGCTTCTGATGCCAGACATCCGTCACAAACCCAGCAGCGGCTCGAGAGGGCTGGCGTTGCCCCAGGCGTGGGGCAGGGGGTGTGGGGAGGTGGGGGGGGCGGTCAGAAGGGCCGGCCTCAGAGTGTGTGCCAGGGCGCCCGGGCAGAACTCATCGCCTGCGAGGTAATGACTGAAGTCTCCCCCTGGACAATGGAATGCCATGCCACCCACTGAGAGGGACATTGTGTCTGGCCCCCGTCGGGGTGGCCATGTCGGGGAGAGGGGTGGTGGAGGTGGTGGTGGTGGTGGTGGTAGTGGGGCAGTAGTACCATCAGATGAAGTGGAAATATTTAATCAGATGACGAGGATGATGATGATGAGATTCATAAGACACGTCTGCACGCTCTGCATGTGTCGTACCCCGGCTCCCCGAACTGTCCCACTGCTGGTAATCATTTGATTCCACCGACAGTGGGATCCACTCCTGTAGCTTCACTTTCCCTCCACCCTGAGGTGAGTGAACACGTCCATCTCCAACGCGCTGCATTCAAAGCGTTTGTAATGAAGCCCTCTGGTGCACTTTCTGCTGACATTGATAAGCGTTGACATCGCTTTTTCCACAGCGGTGTGCTTTGACAAGCTGAATCCCCGCTGCGCCGAGACTACAATACGCACCCATGATGAAAACAAGCTGGGGCAGATGGCAGGGTGATGGGCGGGAAGGTGTGTGTGTGTGTCTGTATGTGTGTGGTGTGTGTGTGTGGTTGAGTCAGCGGTCTCCGACTGGATGAATTGAGGCCTCACATCAACCACTTGTCAAACACCTTTTAAGGGGAATCTGCGAGACGCACACACACACACACACACGCACGCACGCGCACACACCCCCATCCCGACGTCCTGCATCAATTGTAGGGAAGACTGATCGCAATCACTTCATAACTCTACTGCGCCTTTCATGTCGAAGGGCATGTGTCTGTGTGCGTGCTTGTTGGGGTGTGCGCAATTTCCATGGTCATAGATCTACTGCGTCTGAAGTTTCCGAACACACAATGGATGGCGAGCAGACATGCCAGGGCACAGCTCTCAGTTCTGTCGATTAAAAAAAAAAACAAAAAAAACTGAGCGTCAGGACATCGTGTGAAGACGGACATAAGACAAACCCACAGCACTCAGTCGCTAGATGGATGGCACTTGTCGCGGTATGTGCGGGCGTCTACAGTGGCATCCGCTGATCCACGTAAATCAAGATGTGCGCTGGTGGGACGGCAGGGTCATGTACTGTATTTGCGTTGTAAATCTGGTGGAAAGGGCCCGACACACCTGTGCTGTACGCCAGACACCTAAATGGCTTGGAGCGTACCCGGTGTGTTACATGAATGAAACTCTATCCCGTTGCCTCGTTTGCTGTGAACGACACCAGAGATGATGGTGTGACAAGAACTGGTTTCATTGTGCACATCGTTTGCTGCAAGTGTCTGTCATACAGCAAAGAAATGTATAAAAAATGAATTTGAGAATGAAACAAGAGGAAATTGTTGTGCACAAAGCAAGGGCTGTGAGTCTGCCCTGAAGTGTGTGTGTGTGTGTGTGTGTGTGTGTGTGTGTGTGTGTGTGTGTGTGTGTGTGTGTGTGTGTGTGTGTGTGTGTGTGTGTGTGTGTGGATCTTTTGCTTTACTTTATGTGGAAAACTCAACATGACTGGCCGAAATCTGATACAGAGCTGGGCAAAATCCGCCCTTAATGAAAGTAGGCCAACGCATTGTTTTTAACAAATGTTTACATGGTGGGGGGGGGGGTGATGAGTGCAAAACATGACTTGCAGTTGTTCTAGGCGTGTTTCAAAGGCCGAGACATACGATAGCTTTGGTGTGCTCTGTTTGGCTCCCTACTGTGGATTTCAAAGAAATTCAACATTTGTGGTGTGATGTGATATGGTGCATATTGTTTAAGACATATACATATACAGTGCATAAGACAAGTAAAAACAAGACCAGAAAATGCAACCGGGAGCGTAGATCTCATTTCATGCAACTTCATTGAGTTTTTTTCCCCCTCCCCTTTAACTTTAGGTTAACTCAGTGTTGCATTTCAGCAGCACTGCATTCCTCGTCGAGGTGGATGGGGAGTGGGGGGGCTTAGGGAAGGAAGCACGGTCGTCAAATCCTGACAGGCTGTATACTCTACTCCTGATAGTGTGCTGTGTGAGCACATTACCTATTGGCGAACTCTGGTTGGACAGTCCACTCACTTATGTGCTCCTACGCGTTTAGTTCACGGATGCATCACGCAATCACTTTGTGATTGGTCCAATGCCTTAATCGCCGGTAACACACAACTGAGCGTGTTCGCAGGTGCCAGTACACACATTGCATGGGCTAAAATTCTATATCAGCAAGCCGACTGTGAATTATTGGACAGATCAGAGCTGAATGAAAACCCAACAAGTCTCTACAGGGTCAATCCCCTGCACAGTCTTTTCATTTGAGGCTATGTTTGTTTATCAGGCATAACACCGGCGTGATTACTTTAAAACCTGGCACTGCCTGTGTTGCAAGCCGGAACTTGAATATTGCTGCTGGACATGTTGTAGGTGGAGAATACCTCAGATTATTAATAGGTCCACTTTAATAACATGAAGTGGAGAATTGGTGTCTCCTATTCATTTCTGAGTCATGATGAAGCATTGGCAGATATGCTTCTCCGAGGAAGAGGAAAGCCTGACAATTATAGTCATAAAGATAATGAGGTTTAAATTACCCCTACCATTACTCAAGGGGGAGGGTGTCAGGTGCTCGTCCCCTCCACAGATTGGGACAACCAGAAGGGGAGAGGGAGCATTGAGCTGGAAGCCCCACCAGTCAGGCTCCGCTGGGGACGTCTGGGGCGTCCTGAACTCGGGGCAATAAACCCATTTCTAGAAGGTTATTTGAGGATTTCATTGGCTCCCTGCCAAACTCTGTGTGTTTTTTGTTTTAAATGAACAACTGATTTGCAATGCGTCGCAAACACGTTTATTAAGGCTTTATTATCATCACATACCTGATCGCTTCTAAGATCTTTGACGATTCTTCAACAACGTGGTGAAAATAACCCCACTCCAAGTTAACTTCGATTTCCACCTTGTAGCAACGTGAGCATCGCAGATCCAGCAGCCAATATCAGTGTAATAACACAAAATTACAATAAAATAATAATTGAAAAAAACTGAGACGCGAACTTACCTATAATGTAAAAACAAAACAAATTCCCAAAGCAACAATTCCCCGGCAGCGCGGTGTTCAGAATCGATGCTCTCCGTTCGTGTGAGGAGCAATGTGCATGATCAGGCATGTGCACTATCACTGGCCTCCTTCAGTGGGACCTGGAGAAGTGCTGCCTGAGCAGAGTTATGGAGGAGCGCACATTAGGAGCAGTGGACGGGATGGGGCCCAAGCAGAGCGTTCCCCCCTCCTCCTCCCTCCCTCCCTCTGCCCGCCCCACTCTGAGCGCACACTCCCGCTGGCCTGCAGAACTCGGCCCAGGTCGAGCAGTGGAGGATGCTTGCTCATGTCAAATTCAAACATTTTGGTGGAACTTGTCAGCGTCGGTGTTTTAACGAGTGACGTTGTTGCTAGTTGATTAAGACACGCATGATTTGCGTTTTTGCAAACCCCCGTGTTGTGCAATGCTTCTCCACGTGCGTAGGCCTAACGCATTACTGGAGTTTATACAGCAAACCAAGATTTGAAATTCCGTGGTCTGATCACATGTATACAAACTTTGCGCACACATGCACTCAATCACGCACTCAATCACGCACTCAATCACGCACTCAAGCACGCACGCACGCACGCACGCACGCACGCACGCACGCCATCCTCCCAATACAAGCCTCGCTCTTGCAGTAGTTTAGCGTGGGGATGCTTGCTCGATGTCACTGTGCCAAGGACACCGCGGACTCTGCGTGATGCATCCGTGAACTAAACGCGTAGGAGCACATAAGTGAGATGATATGTCCAATTGGGAACGAACGGAATTCAGTATGGAAAAGTGCTGCTGGGCTACAGGCGTGGGATAAAGGAAAGAACATCTGGGAGGAGGATCACGTGGCATTTTGTGACTCATGCGTCTAAATGTCGTCATGCTTCATTTAACTCACCGAGATTACAGACTGCAGTTTAATCTAGAAAGATACGTTTTAATTTGCCTGCATTATGGCTAACTGTGCAAGCACCACTAAACAACACAATGCATATGATTTCTAAGGGCACGATGCTATTTTTTGTGTGTGGGGTGGGAGGGGGTTCGGGGGCAACACCCAAGAATGACAAATGAAAACTTGCGCAAAAAGGCGTGTGTGATTGTGAATCACGATGGAGGATTGGAATGTCGTTTATTAAAAGGCTTACATGCACAGGTTGTCGGTGTTTGGCGGGACCACAGAATAAAAATGTTTGCCTTTTTTTATAATTCAAGTACAATGTAATTCAAGTTTATTCCAAGTCAAATATTCAAGACGGCACCGCTGGCCATCTTTCAAAGTCTGTCGCACCAGTATTGTGACGTTTCGATGTGCGAGGGCAAATCGCCGTCGACGCCTCCCTTCGCGTGAGGGCACGGGTTCGGAGGCGGGCCGGTCACCCCCTGGTCGACGTACGGGTTCTTCGGGTTCAGTTCGGAAATGGCGTATTTGCTCCCTGGCTTCTGAACACGAAGGGCTCCCCCGGGTCCGCCCTCGGCCCTGGGTCCGAGGGTCTGGAAGTGCTTCAGCCGCACCACCTCGCGGCTCCTCCGGATGCACGGCATCAGCTCCGCCACCTCCTTGCGGAACTTGGAGCTCATGCCAAAGTAGATGAGCGGGTTGTAGAAGCTGGCCGACTTGGCGAAGAGCCGGGTGATGATGCTAGTGGTGTTGGGCACCTGGAAGCCCCAGGCGGACCACATGGACACCACGGCGTAGGGGGACCAGGCCAGGACGAACGCCGTGCAGATCACGATGGACACCTGGAGACGGGAGGAACAGGAGTCACAGCGGTCAGGCATGAACCATAATCAGGCTTGAGCGAATGGTACTTGGCATTCTTATCCTAGCTAGATCTGTTGTAGAGAGGAACGGGTTAACCCATAGCGATTCTTAGTGCTTGGCACTTTGTTCTACGAACATCCTTACTGCACCGACAGGACAGCGTTATCTTGTTGTTTTACTTTCTTCTGACAAATGTACATATTGTAAGTTGCTCTGGATCACGGTCGTCTGCTAAACACACTTAATGTCAATTAACAGATCCCAGGACACTTACAGAACACAGCATCTGCCCCCCGGTTCCCTTAAGGGAAACACTGTGTGACCTCCCGTTGGCTTACCCTGGTGACGTCCCTCTCCACCGTCCTCTGGTGGGAGGTGAGGTAGCCGTCGGCGGACATGGCGTTGGTGTTCTTCACAGACTTGATGATGGAGATGTAGGAGAAGAACATGATGGTCACCGGGACCACGAAGCAGGAGATGAGGATGGAGATGATGTAGGACTTGTAGATGGTGGAGTAGTTGGCCTTGGACCAGTCGATCTCACAGGTGCCGTAGCCCCGGTCTGGAGGAGGACGTGGGACATGAGTATAAATGAGTATAAGGAGAAGATCAGGGGTTTCATCGTGCGTCTCTCAGTAGCTTGGTCGTCTCTTATTGGGGTGGGAGGCGGGGGCGTGTGGAGACAGACCTGTGAAACTACCCCATCCCAGCAGAGGGGCCGCAGACCAGAAGAGGGCCCCCATCCAGATGCAGAGCAGGGAGATGGCGATGGTGTTTATGCTGATGCAGTGAGCTGTGAGCGCACAACACACAAGGAGAACGTCAGACCGTCTTTCTTTAACGGGACAGAACGAAAAAGAAATACGATTCTATAAACCGCATTCTACAAATGTCTTTGCTTTGGCAACCCTTGAGCAGAGAAGTTGACAAGCATTCCCGCCATGTCTTGAACGTCAAACTTTGACATTTATTGAACAATAAGTTCTTTTCTAGGCATGCCAGCTTTGGCAAAGAATTTTGACTGAAAAGAACCACTGTTGACTCGGTACACATGGCTTTGTATTCAGTGACGGATAAAAAAAAAAAAAATCATTTGGGTTGTTCTGTTTTCGGCCTCCGACCTGCCTCATGGAACAAGTTTGAACAAGAACACACTCTATATCATACAATACGCTATCTATTCATCACAGTTTGTATTGCCTCCGATCGCTGTCGCTGATGTGTCCAGGATGTTTTTAATGTAGGCTTAATGTAATTTCAGTTATGTAGATTTAGGCCAACAGATGCTTAATCCTAGATTTAATTATAAAATGAATAATATACAGTATCAAATCAAATGCATGGCATACAACTCCAAACACATACTAGGCCAATCTTTTCTTTCCCACTCCGACAACAGAGGCGGTTACTCTCCGTCATTTCCACATATAATTAAGACATTCTTCAGTGTATTTTGCCTCAAATGACCTTAATTACATGTAATTCTAACATGTACATGGGATTGCTTTGAGTGGTGATTACGAGACAGAGAAGTTGGAGAAAACCGCACTTTTTCTCAGATAAGAACCAGTGGAATGTGCGTGCGGGGGGGGGGGGGGGCAGGGGAAGAGTGAGCTCAGCCAAGGCTAACTCGCAACGCCCTTACCTTTGTTGGGGTGGCACCCCCGGATATACCTGGTGACGCTGATAACAGTCAAGGTGTTGATGCTCGCAAGGCCAAAGAGCAAGGTGAAAAAACCGTCGACCTGCGGAGAGACGGAGCGGGCGGGGGGGGGGGGGGGGGGTGCAAGGGTCAGTATGTGAGATTACGTCCCCGGCTCTTGTTTGTTTGCTCCGGTGAAGGAGGGATCAGCAGGGGGGCCTCCAAGCTCTGGGGGGGGGGGGGGGGGGGAGATTAGACCGAACCGAAGACTTAATGTTTCCTTCCAGACTTCCAGACAGTTTGGTTGAGAGTGTTTTTGTTTATTTTGGGGGCTATCAGATTGAGACACTACAGTTTAAGCTCTTTGAGTCCATGTGAACATAAAGCGATGTTGTCCGCCGAGACGTGATCTGGAGATTCAGAGATTGTCATCCGGCCATCTTGGGGGGTCACTGGTGGGAAGGAACCAGCCGATGGAGATACAAGGCTCAATATGTCTAATAAATGTAGAAAACCTTCAAGCATTTTCACGGTTCAACTGTTTTATTTGTCGTATACAGTGAAATGAAAACATCTAAGCGTTCTCCAGCAATCCGACTAAGTGTGTCTCGACAGAGAAAACATTCCAGGTCTGATCAAGACCTCCCAGATCCAGAGTGAGCTCATCCAAACGGATGCAAATTTAAAAAAATCTCATCCAACCCTGGAGACTGAACCTGTTACATGGAGAGATATTAACTCCTTTCCTGATTTGACTTCTCCTTGGACTCAGCCGACTATAATCTCTGAAGTGGTACTCTGGCCTCATGAGATTAGCCAGGGACTAAGGGATCCGGGGGCACTCGGATGGTCTGAGTACTACTACGCGACAACCATGAGACATAATCCTATTACCAGCACGTATCCAGTCGTATCCTTTCACGTTTATGGCATGGTTTTGCAGAAACTCTTTCCAGTTGGACAAATAAAAAAAACTATTTTCCTCAACACATTGAAATATATAGCCCATTATGCCCTTGACATTTGATGGGCTGAGTTGATCCCAGTCTATCCCGCAATGCACTATAGGACCACAACACCGGTTCTCCATATGAGCCAATAAAAGGAGAACACAGGGTGCTTAGCTAGACTGGAACTGGGTCCAAGTCTGGTTCAGCCCATGCGCTGTGGAGCTGTTCATGTCCCATCACGCTGATGCTGTAATCTGGTAATACTTCTCACATGCCTGTCTTTCTCTCTCTCCCACTCTCTTGCTCTCACTCGCTCGCTCTGTGTCTGTCTGTCTATGTCTCTCCCCCTCTCTCCCTCCCCTGAAGCCAAGCCAATCTCACCTCTTCTGCTTCCTCTTTTCACACCTCTCAATGCTCTACCCCACTCTCTCTCACCCGGGGGACCATGTATGCACACTATTCCCTTTACCTCTCCAAAACACGTCTGAAAGTTGCATATGGCTCACCCAGGTAGATGTTTTGGGACTGGGAGTAGTTGCTATATCGCTGCCTGCTTCTGTTGCTCTCTATCTCTTGGCCAGAGATTATAGGATCTATGGGTCTAAGAGGAAGGCTGTTATTGTTAAGCCAATGTGTTTTTCCCTGACTCCACAGAGTCCCCTCTCATTGGAGCGGGGATATCATGCTTTTCCGCCATGGGTTTGCCTTGAGCTAGAAAAATAAGCTGGAGAAATTCCAGGCAAAGGTATGAGAACTATTTCATTGCGAACCTAAAGGCCAAGGTAAATAAGCCCGAACATAAAGGCACAAGTACACAGAGAAGTAGGCCGTAAATGCTGTCCATATGACACGAGAGAGTTCTTATCGCGGGCGATAGGAAGGCGAGCTCGTTGAAGTGTGTGACATGTTGCCAAAAGCCGTGGCTATCCAGTGTTGAGTAAAGTGTTGATGTACAGATCTTTATACTCCATCTGTGCATCAGCCTCTATCAAGTTTGCCACGTTAGCCTAGCTTCAGGTATTCGTCAGGCTTCTTAAACTCTTTGTTCCAGGGCTCATGAAAGGCGGACTGTGTGGTTCTCCGGGCGTGTGAGCCTCGTCTTCCGCCCCGCGACCGGGGATCTTATCTGATGGTGTCGTTGATTAGCGGAGGCCCCTGGGGTTAACCTCTACTGGGAGTGGATGGGGAAGAGCTCTGTTCACACTCTGATTCCCTCCAGAGAGGCCGGTCATTGGACACCTGATTGACGTGAAACGCGGCTAACATGAGCCGCGACTTGCCACAGAAAACACAATCCGGAAAAAGGCTTTCCTATTGTCAGGTATCCCAAAAGATGGATTGGACATTTTAATGGAGGACGTCGTTTGGATTGGCAACCATTTTTGAGGGGCATAGACTAACTCAATTGCAAACGTCCATTCCTATTCAAAGAGTACGTAGCTATTGGCCACAACCAAGAACCAATGAGTTTTTCGCCCTTATTTAAAAGGACCTCCAACTGTAAGCTGATTACAGAATTAACCTTCTGCCCACATGCGTGCTAGAATAATCCCTCACACATACATACACGCACGTGCACACACACAAACACACTCTTTCTCTGATTATTTCACGGCACTCCATTATTTGGATGGACATTGCGATTGGTTGTGGATTCATCAATGGAAATGGCTGTTGAATAGCTAGGCGAGAGCCTTGATTAAATGGATTCAATCCCCAATGAGCTGGTGTTTGGGATCTAATCATTCCTTTTATAGACTTATAGACCAAGTAGGAGGAAGAAGTGTTACAGGAAAGGTGTGGGTGATGCCTTTACCTGGCAGGTCCATATCCAGGTGATCAGGTATCCGTCATCCTTGAAGAGGTTGAATATCTCCAGGATTCCTCTGGAGTAGCCAAACACTGAGATGCTGGCGTCGGAGAAGGCGAGGTTAAGAGTGAGGAAGTCTGTGGCCTGCAGTGATGCCCTCTGCCTGTATAAGACAAATATCACCAAGCTGTTGCCGAACCAGGAGAGCCATCCTACAAGAGAACAGATAGAAACTCATGAAGGCTAATGATTCTTATACAAATGTTGATTCGTTCTTCCAAGAATGTAGATTCGTTGACCATCAGCATTTCCTATCTCCCTAACAATTAAATAAACAACTAGTAGGTGTAATGCACTGTATTATATTTGTTACGACTTTGCACTGGTTTCTAACGGCATCATATGAGGAGATAGGGTTATCATATGACAACAGAGAGGATGTGTAGAAACCTTTAAATTGAGTCTTTCTTGTTGATGAAGTAAGAGTCAAGTGTGCCACCTCAAAAGCAGACAAGCAACACATCGCAGCTGCTTAGTTGACCTTTGGGGACAACAATTGTTCGCATTCATAACTCGGTTCCAACAATGTTTCCTCTACACTGGCTGACATTAGAAACCAAAAGGAATCAAAAGTGACATTTAGGGTCTCATTGCAGCATTGTCTCGCCTGTGAGGCGTGTGAAAGTTCACAATTTAATGATCATTCCAGCACAGTAAACAAAAACACAAATTCGGATGCACTTCTTCCTTATTAACGACTCTCAACAATATCAACGCAATGAGGCCATCGCTCATTTCACAGGGGAACCAAAGAACCAAAGAGAGCCTTACCAAGCACCAGGAGATACACTCCGATGACGGTCTCTCCTTGGTCTGACAGCGGGGGGTCCGTGTGCACCAGGCTCAGGTTGTTGTTCCTCCATGGTATGTTCTTCACAGGAACCCTCAGTGTCAACTCCATGGCGTGGCCTGCGGTGCATGCGGCGGCATGGACCCTCGCTCGTTTCCTGTGTGTGGGTCTCTGAGTGCCGACCTCAACAGATACGAGCGCACATGCGAGGACGGCAGAGGGCAAGCGGTGGTCAGTCCGCTGTAAATCCAGCTTAGACACACAGCATGCGCTAATGCGCCGCTACTCGCTTTGTAAATGATGAGTGCCTGTAATCCCACTCCGTTTCTCAACGGCTAATTAGAAATAGATTGTGATTGACTGGAATTAAATCTTCATTCACGAAGCCCAACTCCTCATCATAGTGGCCACTAAGTCTATCAACAGCTCATAATCAAACCTTTAAATGTGTTTACTGTTTGCAATTTAGTCATCTAACAGATATGTTTCTCCTAAACCATTCTTTGCATTTCTTTAATGAACAGTGTGTTCAACATCTTGTCTTCAAGTGTCTTCAACATCTTCAACAACATGTGTGTTCAACATCTTGCCGAGTGAACATGTAAAGGTGGGGTTTCACTATTTTGCCCAGCAGACATGTAGGCCTATACAATAAGATAACAAGCTCAATCTGATAGCAATGTTGTGAATCTGCGAATGGCTGAGTTGTTGTTTCAGCATTGCCGTACTGCAGTGGCACACAACATGAGACCTCATGGACCCCCCACACAATATTATTGTCCCGCCACCCCCAAAAAAACGGTGGCTAATATTTCACTGGATTGTATCGTTGTCTGGTAACAATTAACGTCACAGTAATCATTTACGCCATTTAAACCTCACAGAGGAACGCAGAGTAATGGAGCCTCCGAGGTTGTGCTCCCGCCCATGTAGGGATGTTATCTACTCTTCCTTCATCTTCCTCTGGTTCTCTGCCAGTTCTTCCTCGTTGGTAATTGCTTCCACAGAGAGCTGACCTGGGAGGTCAACACCTCGGTATACTGGACTGTAAATGTGTCGGCGCTCTTCTGG